>JAVJIX010000225.1:287500-770000 GCA_036785185.1 Paratrypauchen microcephalus | reverse complement strand
GTTGTCAGTCTAAATCGCTTGGTGCTATTTTCTCTCGAGTCGTATCACTGCGCGCCTATTATTATTATTAGCCTGTTCACTTGTAAGTGGCGATGTTTACAAGTGAACAGGCTAATAATAATAATAGGCGCGCAGTGATACGACTCGAGAGAAAATAGCACCAAGCGATTTAGACTTCTGACTTTTTCGTGTTTGGACAAATATTGTTTTGAGAAGAAAAACAAGCTTTATTAACTGTCCCCGCTAACTTGCCAGAACTACTTTCGTCAGCTCCAGAACCGGAGCAGAACTCGGCTCAGAGGACACTGTCAGGGGTAAGTCAGTGTTAATGCACGACACTGCTGAAGGGGACGCCATACAGATTCACATAAAAAAAAAAACCCCGAACTATCCCTTTAAAACTGCTATATAAATAAAAGTTCACATTTTTCCCAAACCACAGATTTGTGTAGAATATTAAAAGTAATTTGTTACCATTCAATAGTTGGTAAAAATGTAATATATTATACTTCTTACTGCCTCTAACTTAGTCACATTACTTTGGTATTACTTTACGTGTAATACTGTACAAATTTAGAATTAAAAAATGATTTTATGTTTAAATATTTAAACAGAGGTAAACGACAAAGTGCTTAAAGGGATATGCCACCCCCAGGTCAAACTTGGGCATCTCCCCACAGTCCAGAGACTAAAATAAGTGGTGGAAAGCGTTTTCCTGCTCACCCAGCCATTGTCCGAGTCTGTCAGCACTGACCGCCGCGGTATCTGCAGCTACTCTGCGTTCTGGGGGTGGCATATCCCTTTAAAGGGCTCTGAGATAGTACCTTACTGTTGAAGTCCTGCCTGTAGGACTGTTGGGAAGTTACTGCATACATGTACTGTTTACTTTTATAGTTACAGATGCTTTAAAGTTGCACTTTAAAGGGATATGCCACCCCCAGGTCAAATTTGGGCATCTCCCCACAGTCCAGAGACTAAAATAAGTGGTGGAAAGCGTTTTCCTGCTCACCCAGCCATTGTCCGAGTCTGTCGCCACTGACCGCCGCAGTATCAGATGCTCCTCCGCGTTAGACTGGAGTCTAACGTCGCCAGAGAAAGATTTCGGCCAAAAGGAATTAATTTGCTCGATGCGTTTCCCAATTACTTTCTGTGTAGTGCGCATTCATATCGAGTGCAAATAAATGTACAAATCAACATGGAGAGCTTGCCTTGGTCATTTTGGGTGGGAACTATTTTCCAGTGCGGAAAAATAAAGCCGAATCACGCAGCACGCTGCCAGGGGAATCCCTGTTACGCACCAGGAAGGGAGTTCCCCTGTTGCCAGCGTGGTGCGTGATTCGGCAAATTAATTCCTTTTGGCTGAAATCTTTCTCTGGCGACGTTAGACTCCAGGCTAACGCGGAGGAGCAGCAGATATCGCGGCGGTCAGTGGCGACAGACTCGGACAATGGCTGGGTGAGCAGGAAAACGCTTTCCACCACTTATTTTAGTCTCTGGACTGTGGGGAGATGCCCAAGTTTGACCTGGGGGTGGCATATCCCTTTAAGGCATAAATAAAAAGTGCAACTTGGTGAGACAATCAGTAAGCAAAATGAAATACAATACAAACCAGAATACAAACACATAAGGTACAAAAATGTACAAATAACATGTCTTTCCCTCCTCTGTGTGTATGTGTTTCTCATTTGTTTGATTATACGTTGATTTTAGAACAATTAAGCATCAAATGTAGTGTTTTTGATGAAAAATGTAGCAGATTTTAAGTGATTCAGTGGATTTCTTAAATTTTCTAGCTGTTGTTGTGGTTTTGCGTGTTTGTTTTGCTCAAAGTTGGGATGTTAACTCAAATTAAACATGGTAAAAAATACATTCTTTCAGGCAAAAAAAGGCAAGGCAACATTTAATGAGAGAGAGAGAGAGAGAAAGACAGAGAGAGAGAGAGAGAGATTAAATTATTTTAGGCAAAGAAAAGGCAAGGCAACATTCAAAGCCCCAGTTTTCAGAATCCAGTGTGCTTGTACTCGACAGCACACGCTCACCAGTATGTTCATATGCTGTATAATTTGGTCCAGATTTAGCTCTGTCTTCTTTACAAAATATACTGTATGTTGATTATTTCTGCCTGACAGTGAGAAGTCGTGCTGCCAAGACTGCGCTGTGAAATAGAGAAGTCCCAGAATGCACCGTCACCCCCGGCAAAGATCTGAGTAATGGGAAAGCAGTGCACAGAAATACATTTGTTTGGAGTCTGATCCCGGCACGTGGAGCAAAATGACGTCCCGAGGCGTGGAAATACAAAAGCAGGTGTGCGGCGATGCATAAATCTTCAAATACGACTCACATAATTAACCTGCGTGAGGGGAGCGGTGGAGACTCGTCAGGAACGGCACTGGGGACTGTTGGATTCTGAGTGTGGACTTAGAAGTGTGGACTTAGAAGTGTGGACTTAGAAGTGTGGACTTAGAAGTGTGGACTTGTGGAAATTTCAAACACAATTTTGACACTAAAGAATAGACTCTATACTCTGAGGGATTTGTAGGGATTTGTAATAAATGAATTTAATTAATCGCATTTTAATCTTGTGAGAGATTGAGAGAGAGAGATTGAGAGAGTTTGAGAGAGAAAAAGAGAGAGAGAGAGAGAGAGATTGAGAAAGAGAGATTGAGAGAGAGATTGAGGGAGAGAGAGATTGAGAAAGAGAGATTGAGAGAGAGGGATTGAGGGAGAGAGAGATTGAGAAAGAGAGAGACAGAGAGAGATTGAGGGTGAGAGAGAGATTGAGGTAGAGAGATTGAGAAAGAGAGATTGAGAGAGAGAGATAGAGAGAGATTGAGAGAGCGAGAGAGATTGAGAGAGAGAGATTGAGAGAGATTGAGAGAGAGAGATTGAGAGGGAGAGATTGAGAGATTGAGAGAGAGAGAGATTGAGAGAGAGAGAGGGAGGGAGATTGAGAGAGAGATTGAGAGGGATTGAGAGAGAGAGAGAGGGAGATTGAGAGAGAGAGGGATTGAGAGAGAGAGATTGAGGGAGAGAGAGAGATTGAGAAAGAGAGATAGAGAGAGAGAGATTGAGGGAGAGAGAGATTGAGAGAGAGAGATTGAGAAAGAGAGAAATTGAGTGAGAGATTGAGAAAGAGAGAGATTGAGTGAGAGATTGAGAGAGCGAGAGAGATTGAGAGAGAGATTGAGAGAGAGAGAGAGAGATTGAGAGAGAGAGATTGAGAGGGATTGAGAGAGAGAGATTGAGAGAGAGAGATTGAGAGGGAGAGATTGAGAGGGATTGAGAGAGAGAGATTGAGAGGGAGAGATTGAGAGGGAGAGATTGAGAGGGATTGAGAGAGACTGAGAGAGAGAGATTGACAGAGCGAGAGAGATTGAGTGAGTGATTGAGAGAGCGAGAGAGATTGAGAGAGAGAGATTGAGAGAGAGATAGAGAGAGATTGAGAGAGAGAGAGATTGAAAGAGAGATAGAGAGAGATTGAGAGAGAGATTGAGAGATAGAGAGAGATTGAGAGAGAGATTGAGAGGGATTGAGAGAGAGATTGAGAGAGAGAGAGAGAGACTGAGAGAGAGATTGAGAGAGAGATTGAGAGGGATTGAGAGAGAGAGATTGAGCGAGAGAGAGAGAGTGAGAGAGAGAGATTGAGAGCAGCGTGGTTTGTTGGTTTGTTGGTTTGGTCGTTTGTTGGTTTGGTGGTTTGGTGGTTTGTTGGTTTGGTGGTTTGTTGGTTTGGTGGTTTGGTAGTTTGGTGGTTTGGTGATTTGTTGGTTTTGTGGTTTGGTGGTTTGGTGGTTTGTTGGTTTGGTGATTTGTTGGTTTGTTGGTTTGTTGGTTTGGTCGTTTGTTGGTTTGGTGGTTTGGTGGTTTGTTGGTTTGGTGGTTTGTTGGTTTGGTGGTTTGGTAGTTTGGTGGTTTGGTGATTTGTTGGTTTTGTGGTTTGTTGGTTTGGTGGTTTGTTGGTTTGGTGATTTGTTGGTTTGGTGGTTTGTTGGTTTGGTGATTTGTTGGTTTGTTAGTTTGGTGGTTTGGTGGTTTGGTGGTTTGGTGGTTTGGTGGTTTGGTGGTTTGTTGGTTTGGTGGTTTGTTGGTTTGGTGGTTTGGTGGTTTGGTGGTTTGGTGGTTTGTTGGTTTGGTGGTTTGGTGGTTTGATGGTTTGGTGGTTTGTTGGATTGGTGATTTGTTGGTTTGATGGTTTGGTGGTTTGGTGGTTTGTTGGTTTGGTGGTTTGGTGGTTTGGTGGTTTGGTGGTTTGGTGGTTTGTTGAAGTGCGCTCACACTCGCTCTATCATCAGTAACGATGTGTTTATCGTTCAAATGATCCGTCAGGCTGGAGCAGCTTCTGTGATCAGAAAATTCTTTTTTACAAAAGCTACAGATCACCACGTTCTTGTTGATCGTCCCTTCTTCGTTCCCATCTTCATTATTTTATAACTAAAGTTGCGGTTCAAAGGCCCTGGCAGCGATTCGCTCGCCTCGCCCCCTGAATCGAGTCCATGTCAGTTTCCACCAGGTTTTATTTGTTTGATTAGCGACGCAGGTGGAAGTGACTATTATTGCACTATTATTGACCAACTGTTAAAATAATCTGTCAGATTACAGCTGCACATGTAACTGCGCAAATGTTTACAGGATATCAACCATGTTTACACACCGTTTTTACTACCGCCAGTTGCACTTAAAATTATTGTTGCACATTATCTGTAAATATGTACATAGCACCTAGCCTATATTTTCATAGTGTATATTCTGTAAAGATTGTTTTTATTTGATTTTTTTTTTTTTACATGCCTCTCTTTATCTTAATTATCTATTTTAATTTTTTTGCTCTTGGCATCCAGAGTGGGCAGCAAAGTAAGAATTTCATTGTACAGTGTTTCTTCACTGTGCATTTGACAATAAAAGCTTTGAATCTTGAATCTTGACGTGCCACTGCCAAGTCGCCTACATTGAATTGCCACTCATAATTAATTGCGTTAATTTTTATAACTTGTTAATTTGCAGTGTAATTAATTAATCTTAGATAGTTTTTGTATTGTCTTTATATTGTATTTTGTACGCTGTCTTTTTATGCACTGTTTCTTGCTGTTTATGCACCAAACTGACAGCCCTAATACAAACACTTTCTTTTGACAATAGAACGTGATCTTCAACATTAAATCTTAGTACTTTCTTTGATATTACCACGTAGTCTTATATCTGTGTAATCCCTCTGTTCCAGGTAGGTTCCACGGGTGTATTTTAGTCTATGTTGTGCTCTTATACTTGTTCTGATGCAGCTCAAGATCATTTTAAAGCAAAAAGTGCGAAATAAAACAAAATAATTGGAGCACGGGGAAATTAAAAGTTGCAGCAAAGAGATACCGAGGATAAAAGACAGACTGCTGGTGGCAATGGCGTCAGGGAATGTGCAGTTAAAGCAGTTTAGGGTTGAAGTGAAAGCAAATTGTATATGCAAATAAAATAAATAATAACCTCAAAAGCAATGAAGTAAATAATAAATACAAAAATAAACAATACATTAAACCAATTATAATAACCAAACAAAAAAGTGGCACTGAGTCAGCCCACTGCCTTGATCCAGTTTGCGTTAAATGTGGCTAGAATGTTCCACAGTATGCCCATAAACTTCTGAATCTCCGTGGAGACTCGCAAGCCAAATCACAGGTCAGATTTGTGGATCCGTGACCCCACGCACAGTAAGAATGGATGTTTTTGGGGGAATAATAAACACCTGTAGTTGAATAAATGACGGTTTATTCTGTCTGGTCAGATTCTGTTCAAATAAAACTCAGATAATAATACTATCACGTGAAAAAAATCTACTTACGTAAAACTATTAAAGTACCTGTTTAAAAATGAACTTAAAGAGTAAAATGTAAGTGTTTTTGCAGAGATTTTAGAACAATTAAGCATCAAATGTAGTGATTTTGAGGAAGAATTTAGCTAATTTTAAGTGATTCGGTTGATTTCTTCAATTTTCCAGACGTTTTTGTGGTTTTGTGTGTTTGTTTTGCTCAAAGTCGGGACGTTAACTCAAATTAAACATGTTAAAATAAGTCAATGAAGCATCAAATGTAGTGATTTTGATGAAGAACTTTGATGATTTTAGTTGATTCTATTTTTTTTTTTTTTTATAGAAATTGATACTTTTGTCTTTCAATATTACATTCATTTAAGGTCCTATGTTACAGAAAACTGACTCTTGTGAGGTTTAAATCATGTTTAGGTCGTGTTATAATGTTACGTCATCAAAAACAGACCTGCAGACTTTTATTATCAGTCTGTCAACATCTCCAAAGCTCAAAATGCTCCGTTCCACCCTATGATGTCATAAAGTGGTAGTTTTGAGGTTAATACCGGCCTTTTATCTTTTGTTCAGTAAAGATTGGCAATTCCAGCGCTGAAATCATCCAGAGGATTCCACCGTACGGAGTTTAAGGCTACGTTTATATGATGACGTTCTGAATAGAAGACGCAAAAGCGGCGTCGCGTCTTCACTTTTTATTCCGCGTTTAGACGAGCGTTTTTGGGAGGAAATCTGCGTGCATACGGTGTGTGGAATTCAAATGGGTATGCATTATCAAATGGCGGCACAGTGGCCGTCTGGCTAGCACTCATGCTTCACAGCAAGAAGGTTCTGGGTTCGATCCCCGGGTCGCCCAGGCCTTTCTGTGTGGAGTTTGCATGTTCTCCCTGCGTCAGGGTGGGTTTCCTCCAGGCTCTCCGGTTTCCCCCATCAACCCAAAACATGCTCCAAGTAAAATCCTCCAGCTTAGGTCCTGACCAAACCAAAGCAAGAAGATCATGGAGATGGTCCCCGGGCGCAGTAATGTGCTGCCCACTGCTCCTAATAATAGGATGGGTTAAATGCAGAGAACAATTTCTCCTGTGTGAGATCAATATAGTCACTTCTTCTATGTCCGTGCGCATGCGTAGAATCTTCCTTCTTCTCATCTGCGCTGTGAAAAACAAAACATGGCTAACAGTAGCAAAAAAAAAATTGTGTGGTCAGACGAAGAAGTTCAACTTTTACTTCAGACCACGTTAGATGACAAAGCAACAAAGGTGCAACAAGGTGCGAACTGGGAGTCCTGCCAAACTAAGTACACTGATATATGGACCGATGTGACGTAAACGCGTACACGACGTCAGCAGATTTGACCAGAGTTTTGCGTCTTGGGCAGTGTAGACGAAAACGCTACGGCGGAGCGTACTCAAGTTTTCCACTTTGGAGGGCGGTTTCAATTTTTTGTGTTTTTAAGCCCCCAAAACGCCGTCACCGTCTAAATGAAAGGCACTTCCGATAAAATATTTTGTCGTTTTTACCCGTAAGCGTAAGGCCCTTAAAACACAATGGTGCGCTTCCTGTATCACCACATGACATCACAAGGTGGAACAGAGAGGAACTCAACCTAAATACGTAGAGTTTGAAAGAAAACACAACTCCGGGTACGTTTTTGACGAGGAAACAACATTATAACATCAGAAAATAACATAATGAGGGCGGTTTAACGAAACCCTCTTCCTAAACTACAGTGGTACCTCACCTTATGAAATTAATTCGTTCCAGAAGTGGTTTCATAACGTGAAAATTTCGTAAGTTGAGTAGCTATTTCAATGGAAAAAGCCTGATTCGTTCCAAGGCCCCAATCCAATCCAAAGAGTAACTTTTTTTATAGTGTAACATTGTGTTCTGCCTCCTGATTGGTTTCTCAGACTGGATTTGGACTTTTCTCGCGTTTGTCTCTCGTTTGGACACTCAAACTTGGACCCAGGGGGACACTGCCAGCCCGCCTTAAGAGCTCCCTAAGCAGGCATGGCCTGGAGGTGTTGAAGAGGCCGACCTCACGGTTCTATCCAGGCCGCTCTGTGAGCACCTTACGTGGGCAGGTCTGGAGCGGGTCTGGACCGCCGCGGCTCTTGCGTGCGCCTCGGCTGTGGCTCGAGGCGAGGCCAGGGGGTGGAGGCGCGCGCGGCGCTTTGGTCCACCTGGTCTAGTCCTGGTTTAGTCCAGACCACTGCGGCTCCTCTTGGTTTAGTCCAGGTTTAGTCCTGGTTTAGTCCAGACCACGGCGGCTCCTCTAGACCTGACCAGGTCTAGAGGAGGTCTAGACCACCGCGGCTCTTGCATGGGTCTCGTTCATGCGTTCATGCACTCAGACTGCGTGCTGTCCTACTCGCTGCTCCCCTCAGCTGAGATTTGAAACGAAACCAGGAAATAATTTAATCCACCTGGTCTAGTCCTGGTTTGATCCGGGTTTGGTCCTGGTTTGGTCCAGGTTTAGTCCTGGTCCAGTCCAGGTTTAGACCTTGGTCTGGACCTGCTGGCAGCTCCGCGCCGGGTCATGCTGCGCTATCACACATGTCCGCGCGCAGTCTTCTCCCCCCTCCCGCTTCCCCCCACACTTCACTATTGATACGTTTTGTTGGGAATCTGTGGGGGTTTGGGGGTTTGAACGGGGGACAGGTGTGAGAGGGGTTTAAATCCAGTCTGAGAAAAGCTATAATGTGTGTGGCTGAGCGCGCATTATTTGAATTTTTGAGATTTCACGTTTCGTAACTTGAATTTTCTTTCGTAGCTAGAGACCAAAATTTACTGTGAAGGCGTTTCGTAACTTGAAATTTTCGTTTGTTGGGTCATTCGTAAGGTGAGGTACCACTGTATTTGAAATCGACCAATCACAGCAGCCAGCACAGCCGTCGGAGCATAATATCTCGCTCGAACCACGCTCTGTTTCTGCTAAAAATAGTGCTTTACTGTTAACATAATTCCAGTAGAATGTCCAGTCTTCCATTTAAAACACTCATGTCTTTAATTCCATATCTTGAATGAGCTCGACTGCCTTCGCCGAAACCAATTTTTTTTCCAACTTGTGCGTAGTAATTCCTGATAAGTATAATAAAATAAGACTAATTGAGTTCCTGGAGAGTACGATTCATCTTTCCTGGTTTGTTCTGAAGAGCAGATGAGCACTAAGTGGAGAGGGTTCTTTCTATGTGTCCAGGTTACATTGTCTTGTTAATTACATTTGAGTTATCGCCGTACATGTGTGGAACAGCTGTGCTTCATTACCACGGAGCAGAAATAATACCCCGTAGACACCAGCGCTAATGTGCTAATCTGCAAGTGGGATAAACCAGGCCAAACTAGGCTAAACCAGGACTGCCGTACTGGAGAAAGAGCGCTTTATCTATTGGTATTCCCCGTATAGAGTAGAGCAGACATTCAACTGAGCAGATAATTAAATGTAAAAGATATATAGCACTCTTTACATCAAGGAGCCGCTCATAAATTCACTCTTGTAACATGTGAAAGGGAGTTAAAGGTCTTAAATTACACAAAATGGACTCTTGTGAGCTTTAATTCATGTTATAATGCTCTGTTCCACCCTGCGATGTCATGAAGTGGTAGTTTTCAAGCTAACAGCTACTTTTTACTTTTTGTTTTCCACTTTTTTTTATCAGTATTATGTTATCAGTTTTATTTGAATTAGATATGGTATAATTATAAAGTTTTTTTTTTTTTTTTTTTAAGTAGAACGTTTTTAAAGTAGAAAGAGCAATGCAATTGTGGCAATATTTTGACAATTTATTTATTTACCATACTTTTCGGACTATAAACCGCTACTTTTTTCTCACACTTCGGACCCTGCGGCTTATAGTCAGGTGCGGCTTATGTATGGATTAATTCAAAGACAGCAAATGTAGCGTGTAACCCTTGTTTTAGCCACTTAAAATCTCCTACAGGTATGAACAGTTCTGTGAGATTGAGTTCAGGGGGTTTACCCTTAAAGTTAAACTATAAACTTTATTTTAAAGCTTCCAGAGGCTACAGGCTGGCCATTTTACAATTGTTTTACTGTCGTGTTTCTGCCGTGTTTCTGCCGTAGGCGCTGTTCGAAAAAAGCACGTACCGGCATTTACATTAATTAAAATAAAAATACAAATACATTTTTGTGTACCATCTTTCTGTGTAAATACAATGTGAACACCTGCGGCTTATACAGTGATCCCTCGTTTATCGCGGGGGTTAGGTTCCAGAAATAACCCGCAATACGTGAAATCCGCGAAGTAGGACAACTTTATATTTTACAATTATTCTACATGTTTTAAGGCTGTAAATGCCTCACCACACACATTATACACATTTCTCAGTCTGGTATTAACATGTTCTCACATTTCTCTCTTGTTTAAACACTCAAACGTTCGTAGATTTTCAACAAAATGTATTAATAGTGAAGCGTGGGGGGATGGGGGGGGGGGGGGGGGTTAGACCTGGTCTAGTCCTGGTTTAGTCCTGGTTTAGACCTGGTTTAGACCTGGACTTCCTACGGATCCAGTGACCCATGTCTCCGCTCCTCGTGCATCCGGCCCTCGTGCATCCGTGCTTCTCATTCAAACACAGTGTGAGCACAGAGGGACGAGCAGGGCGCACCGCGCTCATTCAACGGCACTGCCACGTCCCGGGACGCGACACGCACCAACCCCTTGGAGAAGTGCGCGACATGTGCACCCCTCATCGTGGTCAAATCCGTGACAGAGCAGCACAACCGGCGCGAGGCCGCGCGTACACCGGGGGCTGCGAGCACGAGATCAAACCACGACGCCCGGACCTCGTCCTCTCACACAAACCAGCCACACAAAACCAGCAAAGAGCGGCACGTGGTGGTTTAATCCGGTTTTTGACCTGGTCTAGTCCCGGTTTAGTCCAGGTTTAGACCTGGTCTAGACCTGGTTTAGTTCTGGTCTAGACCTGGTTTAGTCCACGTTTAGTCCTGGGTATACAGTCTCTTAGCCAATCAGGACGCAGAACACAATGTTACACTATTTTAAAAAAAAGTTACACTGTAAAAAAAAAAAAAAATCCACTAAACAGCGAGGCCGCGAACAGTGAACTGCGATAGAGCGAGGGATTACTGTAGTCAGGTGCGGTTTATATATGTACAAATCTTAATTTAAAGTTTTTCTGTGGTCGTTTTGCTCATTCGTTTCTCAAATTCTGCAGCGTGATTTGGTGGTTTGGTGTTTTGGTGGTTTGTTGAAGTGCGCTCACACTCGCTTTATCACCAGTAACAATGGAACTTGTCTGGACGTGTTTATCGTTCAAATGATCCGTCAGGCTGGAGCAGCTTCGGTGATCGGAAAATTGTTTTTGACAAAAGCTCCAAATCACGCGTTCTTCCTTCTTTTTATAAATAAACTTGCCGTTCGCTCGCCTCGCCCCCTGAGTCGAGTCCATGTCAGTTTCGCAGGTGGAAGTGACGCCACTGCCAAGTCGCCTACTGGTCCTTCAGTGGGCCAAATTTAAAATGCGCACACATTGAATTGCCACTCATAATTATAATTTTTATAATGCGTTAATTTGCAGTGTAATTAATTAATCTAATTAATGCATTCAACTGACAGTATTAATAAAAAATACATTTGATTTTACTATTTGATGTTACTTTTTTACTTAAAAGATGGCGGCGCGTGAAGACGCAGCGGCCCCTCGTCCGGCCGATAGCGTAGTGTTTTCACCGTCTTTGTCTAGTCTATCTTGTTCGTCTTCAGTGTTTTCTATCAAGTACAGTAGGCAGTTCTTGCTGGACATAGGCAGAACTGGCCAGCACAACTCCCTGGACACTGTACTAGAGGAGAAGCTGGCCCGCTTCGGACTACTCTGCCGGCCTGCTGCTAATGCTGCTAACGCTGCTACACCGGACTCGCCTGCCGCCCCCCGCCCGGAGAGGAGACGCCGCAAGCGGTGTGAGAGGCGTCAGAAGCGAGGCAAGCGCGGCGGTATCAGAGCTAGGCTAACGGCTAGCCCGCACCGGCCGGCCATTCCATCCATTCT
The DNA here is from genome assembly GCA_036785185.1 of Paratrypauchen microcephalus. Lineage (NCBI taxonomy): Eukaryota > Metazoa > Chordata > Actinopteri > Gobiiformes > Gobiidae > Paratrypauchen > Paratrypauchen microcephalus. The sequence goes on along the minus strand of JAVJIX010000225.1, from coordinate 758,164 downwards.
CCTCGCCAACGTGCAGTCTCTGGACAATAAAATGGACTACATCAGACTGAGGGCTGCCCAGCGCGACGTGAGGGAGTGCTGTGTTTTTGTTTTTACGGAAACATGGCTCCATGACAACATCCCGGACTCAGCGGTGCGCCTGGACGAGCTAACATGCTACCGCTCGGACCGAGCTAGCGGTGTCCCCGGAGTTAAATCCCGCGGAGGGGGTTTAATAATTTTTCTTCGGGACACTTATTGTCGGGACGCTGTGGTGGTATGTAGACACTGTTCACCCCTAGTGGAGTTTATGATTCTGAAGTGCCGGCCTTTTTATCTCCCGCGTGAAATCACGGCAATATTGCTAGTGGTTGTTTACGTCCCCCCATCACCGAACAGCGCTGATAGGAGGGAGGCACTGTATGAGTTGTATAACTCTATTAGCGAGCAACAGACTGCTCACCCGGACGGATTTTTTATCCTTGCCGGGGATTTCAATCATGCAGACCTCAAAACTGTCATGCCACAAATGCATCAGCATGTTGATTTCCCAACCAGGGGAAACAACATTTTGGACATGGTTTACACTACACACAAGGGAGCATACAAGGCTTACCCCCTCCCCCACATAGGCCTCTCTGACCACATCTCTGTTGTGCTCAGACCGGCATACAGACCCCGTGTAAGGGTCTCTAGGCCGGCTCTGAAGCAGATCCAGGTGTGGCCAGAGGGGGCCTCGTCTGCACTACAGCACTGCCTCGGTACAACAGACTGGGCAGTGTTCAAACAGGCCGCCACATACAACAATCACACTGACATTGAGGAGTACGCAGACACTGTGACCTCCTACATCACCAAATGCATTGGTGATGTCACACACACAAAAAACATCACCACCAGGGCTAACCAGAAGCCATGGCTGACAGGGGAGGTTCACAGGCTGTTGAGAGCCAGGAACGCTGCCTTCAGAGCTGGGGATGTCCCCCATCTGAGGGCAGCAAGAGCCAACCTGTCCCGTGGAATCAGGAAAGCCAAACACAAATACACACAGAAAATAACCGGACACTTTAGAGATAGCAGGGACACACGGAGTCTGTGGCAGGGCATCCAGAACATCACGGATTACAAACCCTTGCCACAGACCTGTGACAATAATATCACCCTGCTCAATGACCTCAACAGCTTCTTTGCACGGTTTGAGGCAGGAAATGACACCCGGCCCCAAAAACTCCACCACCTCCCCACGACCAGCCCCTGTGTGTGTCTGCAGCCAGCGTGAAGAGGACACTCTCCAGGATCAACACCCGCAAGGCTGCAGGCCCGGACAACATTCCTGGTCGTGTGTTGAAAGACTGTGCAGAGGAGCTCAAGGATGTCTTCACAGACATCTTTAATGCTTCTCTGAGCCAGGCTGTGGTTCCCTCCTGCTTCAAAACCACTACCATCGTTCCCGTGCCAAAGAAGCCCACTCCGGCCACTTTTAATGACTATCGCCCTGTTGCACTGACCCCCATCATCATGAAGTGCTTTGAACGGCTAGTCATGGCACACATCAAATCCATCCTCCCCCCACCCTAGACCCATACCAGTTTGCATACCGGGCCAACCGCTCTACCGAGGATGCAATCTGTTCTGCACTTCACCCGGCTCTCACCCACCTAGACAATAAAGACTCATACGTGAGAATGCTGTTCATAGATTTCAGTTCAGCATTCAACACTATAATCCCACAGCAGCTCATTATCAAACTAGACCACCTGGGGCTTCAGACCTCACTCTGTGATTGGCTGCTGGACTTCCTCAGTGAGAGGCCACAGGCAGTGCGGGTCGGCAGAAACACCTCAAGCTGCATTAGACTGAGCACAGGAGCCCCCCAGGGCTGTGTGCTCAGTCCGATGCTCTTCACTCTGCTGACCCACGACTGCTCACCGGCGTTCAGCACCAATCACATAGTGAAGTTTGCGGACGATACGACTGTGGTGGGTCTCATCTCTAATAACGATGAGACAAACTACAGGAGTGAGGTGAGCCTTCTGACCCAGTGGTGCAGCAATAACAATCTCCTTCTTAATGTTGAAAAGACCAAGGAGATTGTTATTGACTTCCGGAGAGGCCCCACCCAGCACCCCCCACTGTCCATCAATGGTGCTGCTGTAGAGAGGGTGAGCAGCACCAAATTCCTGGGGGTGCACATCAGTGAGGACCTCTCCTGGACAGTGAATACTGTATCACTGGCAAAGAGGGCTCAGAGGCGCCTCTATTTCCTCCGCAAACTGAGGAGAGCTGGAGCCCCTCCACCCATTATGACCACCTTCTACCGAGGCACCATTGAGAGCGTCCTGACCAGCTGCATCACTGTGTGGTACGGGAGCTGCACTGAACAGAACAGGAAAGCTCTGCAGCGCATAGTGAATGCAGCTGGGAGGATCGCTGGTGTCTCTCTCCCCTCCCTCCTAGACATTTTTAACACCCGGCTCACCCGCAGAGCGTCCAACATTGTGGGTGACCCGAGCCACCCCGCACATAGCCTGTTCAGCCCCCTGCCCTCGGGAGAAGGTACCGGAGTCTCCGGGCCCACTCCACCAGGCTTTCAAACAGCTTCATCCACCAGGCTGTCAGGAGGCTGAACTCACACCTGAACTCACACCCGAACTCACACCCGAACTCACACCCGAACTCACACCTTACCCATCCCCCACCCCCCACCCCCCATATTGGCATAACCTGTATTCCATAAAAGACATACCACTCTAGACACTTTAAAAAACTGCTGCTAAGGACTACTGTTGCACTGTTGCACATTTACATTTACTACTGGATTTACTCCTGTTGCACTGTTGTTTACTACTGTTATTGCACATTTACATTTACTACTGGAATTTTTAGTACTGTTGTTTACTCCTGTTATTGAATTTTACCCCCGTTGCACTGTTGTTTACTACTGTTATTGCACATTGACTACTGGAATTTTAGTACTGTTGTTTACTCCTGTTACTGCACTAGAATTACTACTGTTGCACATTTATTTTTATTTTATCTTAATGCACATTCTACTGCACATGACCAAGTCACTGCTGTATCTTCCATTGCACATTTTGATGCACACTGCACACTTTGGAAATCTGTATATAGTATAGTTTATTTATTATGTTGCACTGTTTTAAGATTTTAGATCGTAGACTTTAGTTTTAACTTTAGATCTCTGTCTTTAGATAGTTTTTTGTTGTGTTTTGTCTTCATATTGTATTTTGTACACTGTCTTTTGCACTACCTGGCCAGAGAGAAACAAAATTTCGATTCACTGTATGTTGAACACATATGGCAGAATTGACAATAAAGCTGACTTTGAACTTGACTTTGAACTTAAAAGTTCTATATTGTATAAATTTCATCTTTAAACCATGTTATAATATTGTTAACATGCAAAACAAGTAATTATTATTAGTCCGTCTACATCTCCAAAGCTCAAAATTCTCTCTTCCACCTCGTGATGTCATGTAGTGATATTTTTTTCAAGTCCCAGTCTGTTTGTGATGAGGAAACAACATTATAACAAACATCAGAAAATAGCGTAATATAGGCTATGTTTTTGACTGATGACTGATGAGAAAGTGCCCCATTTCTAACTTTGGATCTTTCATGCTTTACAGAAAGTTACAGAAAGCCGAAGCACACACCACGCTGACAGGGGAATCCCTGTTACGCACCAGGAAGGGAGTTCCCCTGGGAGTTCCCCCTGTTACGTGTGGTTCGTCTGTCTTTTTCCGCACTGAAAAATAGTTCCCACCCAAAATGACCAAGTCAAGCTCTCCGTGTTGATTTGCACATGTATTTGCACTCGATATGAATGCGCACTACACAGAAAGTAATTGGGAAACGCATCGAGCAAATTAATTCCTTTTGGCAGAAATCTTTCTCTGGCAACGTTAGACTCCAGTCTAACGCGGAGTAGCTGCAGATACCACGGCGGTCAGTGGCGACAGACCTGGACAATGGCTGCGTCACCAGAAAAACGCTTTCCACCACTTATTTTAGTCTCTGGACTGTGGGGAGATGCCCAAATTTGACCTGGGGGTGGCATATCCCTTTAAGTTACTGAACTAAATATTGTAAAACAAAAGAAGTGAATGTTGGTAAAATATTGAAATGATAGTTTTGTTGTTCCAAAAATAAAACATTATATCTGCTAATATCCACAAACTTACATACATAATAATAAAATAAAAATACATTTGATTTTACTATTTGATATTACTACAGTCTAGTATTATATAAAATTGAGCTTTAAACCATGTTATAATGTTCTTACCTGCTCAAATACATACCAGGGCTCTCAAGTCTCACGCATTGAGAGTGTGACACACGCAATTCGACGTGTTCACACGCTCACACGCCACACATGGCATTTCTCACGCGGATTTGTTTTTTTGTTTTTGTTTTTTTTGTGCCCAGAAAATCAGTCTGTGTGGCTCAGTTTATGCAGGCACCGCGCGTTCTCTCCCCTCCTCCCCTTCCCGCTCCCCTGAAAAAAATCAGCCAATCAGAAAATAGATTGTTCTGTTGTTGGGCAGACTGTAGAGTGTAATTCCAGCTGCTAAGCGCACACTGCGGTGATGATAAAAACTTCATTTATATAGCTCTCATTAGTTGCTTTGTAGTTTAAGTTTGCTCTTTAGACAAACATTTACAGCAGGGCTCTCAAGTAGGGTGACCATTCGTCCGGATTTCATCCGGACAGTCCGGTTTTAGAGCTGTCTGTCCGGCCGTCTGTCACGTGTCCTCCTTTTTTACGTTTTGTCCTCCTTTCGGACCCTCATCGGCCACCCTTGCATAAATCGTCATCATAAAATCCCCACCCATTATTTACACTTGCTACTCTGCGATGTTGTGTCGTATGCAAACATTCTGATACAGCCCGTCAGCCCCTCGTATTGTCCGCTCTTTATCTGCGATATCAGCCACTCTTTGAGGTGCAACTTGGCTCCTTCTTCCATCTTCATCGCCTTATTACTGTCCCTTAAAATTTTGTTTTCTTTAGTGCCATGCGTAAGAGGTTTCGCTTACGTTTCCTCTCAATGTAGACAGTTAAAATACGTTACAATATTTACATTACGGATTTCATAATTGCAAATAATATTTTGGGGATTTTGTGCGAATTACACAAATCCAGGTAGCGAGATCTTACCTTTTAAGATCTTCTTTGCCATGGCATATGATGGCATGGCAAAGACTGTGTTTTTTCAGTGAATTAGTGATATTGTTTTTTGTTCATATCATCTTGACCATAATTTGCCACATTTTTCTTTTTGATGGGTGTTCCATGTTAATAAATATATGTTGACTTCATACATTATTCACAAGGTGTCCACACTTTAGGGCTTTTGTCCTCCTTTTTGGACACAAGTGTCCTCCTTTCCTGTTTCATGCCAGTGGTCACCCTACTCTCAAGTCTCACGCATTGAGAGAGACAATTCAACGCGTGCACACACGGCATTTCATGCATACATTTCATTCACATGTTTGAGTAACTCTTTAGTCCAGGTCCAGGTCTGTTTGTGATGAGGAAACAACATTATAACAAAGATCAGAATATAGAGTAATATAGGCCCCGTTTAATCTTACATAATTACAGACTGACAAATACGACCTGTACCCCGTCTGTCCACTGTTATCTACGTACACAACGCCATTACCTCATTAACATGCACTGTCCTCCTCGGGATTAAAAGCTTTGCGCTTCAAAAATGTGGACTAATCAAATTATTCCACTGACCCTTCGCAGATTCGACCTTCATACCTCCAGCTACGACAATTACAGCGGGCCCCAAACCATCTCGTATCAGAGCGAGCAGAGCAGGGGCCAATGGTGCCAGATTCCATGTCCTAAACAGCTAAAAAGGAAAGTTAATTAAAAATGGCCGCTCTAAGTCATATTCCTTCTGCTCCTGGAGAGAAAATGAGCAAAATGAAAAGGGGAAGTGATATGGCTTTGCTTTAAAGAGACTGTAAAGGCGATCCTTGGCTTTCTGTACAAAGACACTCAGAATAGATAAGTGGGATTTAATAGGCTCAATTGAATGACTTTAATGGGGGAATTTTTCACTATTTAAAAGGTCCTACAAAGTAATATCATGCGAAATTACCCTACTGTTTGCGCACCTGACTATAAGCCGCACCAACCAAAAAAAAATAAATTAAAAAAAGATTTGTACATATATAAGCTGGAGGTGTCTTGCCTGGAAGAATCCATGACTCATCGCTGTACCAGCGGCGAGTTTGGTAATGCTTGGTCCAGAATGCGCTGCCGTTGCGCGTAGACAGACAGCTAAGTGAACCAATCAGAACAGTTAACGGACAGCGACGTGAACCAATCAAACAAAAGAAAAGAAAGAAAAGAAAGGCCTCTAGAGCTGTCAGCTGCTGTGGTTTTAAGGAATCGATGTGTTTTAAGACCAATTTTACAGCTGAATGGAAGGGACGTTCAGTTCTCCGATGCACTGATCTTGATTCAAAACTGAGGAGGAACTTCCGCTGCCGTCAGTGCACCCGCAAAGGCGGGTGCACTGACGTCACCATCTTTGAACGAATCAGAATCACGGAGTTCGTTGTTAACCGGGGGAGCATCGGCGCTGCTTCATCAGTTCTGGTTAGAGTGCTGCTAGACACTGCTTATATCTAGCTGCAGTGTTGTACCAACACAGACGGGCGTGCCAGAGTGGACCTTCATCGGCCGTACATCTTCACCTAGAAGCCACAGGCCATTCATTTAAGGACAGTGAGGTACAGATCTTTGCCAGGGAAAAGAACTGGTTTGAGAGGGGCTATTTTTGTCAAAAAAGAGAATCCTTCTTTAAACAGGAATGGGGGAGTGAAGTGGCTTCTTCATGATCTCAACTAGCACATTCAGCAAAAAAAATGAAAATCACAAATTTTGAAAAAAGAAATGCTTCTAACGCGATCTTCTCTTGTTCGTTCTGAGCGACTTGTGGTGGGTTTTGCAGTGGTCAGTCACATATGCACTTATTATTTTTATTTGTATAATTAGGTCTCATTTGACACCGGTCTATTGCTATCTTTTTTTGCTATTCCATCTTTTTTTTGTTACCCTCTGTTATATATTTTGTTGTGATATGTGAGCTACTGTACCCAAATAATTTCCCTTTTGGATCAATAAAGTTTGTCTAAGTCTAAGTCACTGCAAAGTATCAATACTGTGCCTATTTTGCACAGGGACAAGTCATGTTTATGGATGAATTGAAAATCAAAATCAAAATATTTCAGTGTTAATTTTTGTTTTCTTTACCTTTTTTAATATTAGACCAATTACAGGCCTGTATTTGACAGTGATTTCTGTTAATAAGTCGATTTTGTGCTTTGATTATCTGCAGAATGATCTAGAAACCATGTCAATAATATATCCTCCTGAGACCCAGCCCATTCATTTGTGTCCTTTATAGTGCACATTGAGTTAAGCAGTCGATCTTTAACTTTTAAGTTTTTAAGATAGACTCTAATTTGTGGCTGCACTATGATTAAAAAAAAATATATATATATATATATATATATATATATATATATATATATACTGTATATATATATAAAATAAAATAGTAATAATAATAATAATAATAATACTACTAATAATAATAATAATAATAATAATAATAATAATACATAAAAATATTTTAATAAAATACATAAATACATAAATAAATAAATAAATAAATAATAAATAAAAAATAATAAATAAATAAATAAATAAGAAATTAAAAGGGAGTCTAAAAACTTTTTGAGGCGACTTTTTGTTAGGTTGTTAACTTCACATGGATTTAACACTATTACAGTCCATTACAGACGACATTATGAATAAAAATAAAATTAACAAAATGTAAATTTTAACATGTTCATTTACCTCCAAATAGAAAATAATAATAATAATAATAATAATAATAATAATAATAATAATAATAATAATAATAATAATAATAATAATAATAATAATATGCGTGAAGAGTCCCTCAGTCGTCCAGGTAGAATCCATGATAAAAGAAGAAATTCAATTTGTCAACTGGACAAAGTTTGTTTGGTCGAAAACGTTTCGCAGCTCATCCGAGAGGCTTCGTCAGTTCTGGTTAGAGTGCTGGTAAGTCACTTGCTTATATCTCGCTGCAGGGAGGAGCTAACTATACTGCAGTTTTTCCGAAACTACCTCGCCTATTTGTTTCTGTCTTTTGTTTCTCTGGCGTCTAGTTTAGCATACCTATTCACCCCTAAACGACTGTTTTTCACACCTCTGGCCCTGACATGGCTAGCCCTATTGTTTCTTTTGTTTGTTTTGATTTAGGTTTAAGAATGGAATTATAGATGGGAGACAAATTATGTCTGACTCCACCATTTCTGTTTAAAGAAGGATTCTCTTTTTTGACAAAAATAGCCTCTTTAACTCCCCTCTCAAACCAGTTCTTTTCCCTGGCTAAGATCTGAATCTCACTGTCCTCAAAAGAATGGCCCGTGGCTTCTAGGTGAAGATGTACGGCAGATGACGGTCCACTCTGGCACGCCCGCCTGTGTTGGTACATCCTCTTGTGAAGTGGCTGTTTTGTTTCTCCAATGTAGCGCTCACTGCAGTCTTCACTACACTGAATGGAGTAGACCACATTGCTTTGTTTGTGGCTCGGTGTTTTGTCCTTTGGGTGGACGAGTTTTTGTCTTAAAGTGTTTGAAATAAACTTAAAGTGTTTGAAATAAACTGGGATTTCATATCGTCTGAAAATCCTCTGTAGTTTTTCCGACACACCGGCCAGGTAAGGAATCGCTACACCTTTCCTCCTGGGTTCGGATTCTCTGTTATCTTGTTTCTTGCCCTTGTCTCTCTTAGTTTTGTTGAACGCCTATTTAGGATATCCAAAAAACAGAGAGGGCTTCCTGCACATGTTCTTCTTTCTCCTTACCCTCTGTGCTTGTGGGAACCACTTGGGCCCTGTGTTGTAATGTCCGAATAACACCCAGTTTGTGCTGCAGTGGGTGGTGTGAATCAAAAAGCAGGTATTGGTCTGTGTGTGTGGGCTTCCTGAAGACTTCTACTTGGAGTCGCCGGTCTCCTCCTATCGTTACTGCACAATGTAAGAATGCCAATGTGTTATCCTTGGCATCTTCACGGGTGAATTTGATATTCGGATCTACAGAATTGATATGTGCAGTAAAAGGTTCCAAATCTTGAATTTTGATTTTTGAAAAATTATCATCAACATAACCATACCAGTGTGTACAGTGTGTGTATGGACAGAGTGCCTTAGCTTCATATCCAGGCACTCCGCCCACACACTGATGTAGTTATGTTGATGATAATTTGCATACTGCAGTATAGTTAGCTCCTCCCTGCAGTGAGATATAAGCAGTGTCTTACCAGCACTCTAACCAGAACTGACGAAGCCTCTCGGATGAGCGGCGAAACATTTTCGACCAAATAAACTTTGTCCAGTTGAATTGAATTTCTTCTTTTATCAATAATAATAATGTAGATACACTTGTTTTCTTCAGGTCCCTGGAGGATATGGATAAAAAAGAAAAGAAAATTACACCCACGAGGTTTGTGTACGACTGATGTTTCCCAGTGTTTATAATCCTGAATCTGCCTTCTCCCACCCAAACTCTGTCTCCCAAGGGTGCTTTACTACTACTCTACATCCTTCTTCCTCTCAAAGACACATGTAGTGGGCCTGATCACGTCCTCGTCGCTCCATCCCTATTTGGCCTTGAGGTAATTAGCGTAAGCCTAGCGGGGGACGCAGTGTGGGCCTCGATCAACACAACTGATAAATATTGACTCACTGGCCCGCTCGTCTGCGCTGGTAATTAAAACTGGTCCACGTGTGATTTTTCTGGGGCTGGCAGCTTGAATTCGATGCTTCAGATTCATCAACACCCACTGAGTCCGAGGCCACACGGAGAGAAGATAGAAGATGTTCGATGGGGAAAAGGCGGGAGATGTTGCGGATTTTAGTGCGACTATTTTTAGACTAATTCATTGACTTTCTTTGTTACCAAACTGGACTCTTGTGAGCTTTAAAGACTGGCAATTCCAGGGCTGAAATGATCTAAATGATTCTAGCGAAGGTGTATGGAGTGCAATTTTTAAAAGGTAATATTTACTCATTTCAACCATTTTAACCATCGCAAGGTAGGTGAAGGTGGAACTTAGTAGATAGGCCCGTGTGTGTTCTGTGTGGAGTTTGCATGCATGGTCTGGGTTCAATCCCCGGGTCGCCTGGGACCTTCTGTGTGGAGTTTGCATGTTCTCCCCGTGTCTGGGTGGGTTTCCTCTGGGCACTCCGGTTTCCCCCACCAACCCAAAACATGCTCCAGGTAAAATCCTCCAGCTTAGGTCCTGACCAAACCGAAGCAAGAAGAACATGGAGATGGTCCCCGGGCGCAGTAATGTGCTGCTCTCTGCTCCTAATAACAGGATGGGTTAAATGCAGAGAATCAATAAAGTTGCTTCTTCTTTTTCTGATTTTACTGAAGATCACTCAAACGTGTATGGATGACCTCTAAAACCACTTCAGGCATGTTTTTGATGAGCAAACACCGTTATAACACAATTGATTTTTAAAGTAAAGGATTGTGGTAGTGTTATCTTTATGTCAGTAAAGATGGGTAATTCCAGAGCTGAAATGATCTAATGATTCTAGTGAAGGTGTGTGGAGTTTAAAAACACACTTCCTGTATTACCGCATGACATCACAAGGTGGAACAGAGTGTTTTTAGTTTGACTCAGTCTAAATATGCAGAGTTTGTGTGTTAAACATGTGTGGATGAAACACAAACAAAACTCCAGGTCGGTTGAGGAAAAACACCATCACAGAGATCAGAATATTGTATAAATATGGCACATTTTTAACCTTATTATATCAGTGTTTCCTCATTATTTTACTCAAAGTTATAACATGAATGTTTGAGTAATACTGTGTCGTCCTCCATTTGAAGATCACTAAAAAAAACGCCAATATGAAGAGATGGATAGATGGATATATAGATTATAAGGTTAACATTAAGACTTTAATGATCTCACACACAGGAGAAATTCACTTCTGCATTTGACCCATCCTTTTTCAGGAGCAGTGGGCACGCGCCCGGAGGGCTGTACCGTGAAGGGACCAAGGGCCTAAGCACCCACTCATTGCCGGGGGGGATTTGAACCCAGATCCCCTGGGTGAAAGTCAAGTGACTTACCAGTTGAGCTAATTAATTTAATTAATGAATTAATCATTGCATTTATATAGCGCCTTTCATGACACCCAAAACGCTTTACAGTTCATTGTTCATTCACTCCACACTGATGGTGGTAAGCTACTTTTTGTTTTGTAGCCACAGCTGCCCTGGGGCAGACTGACGTAAACAAGGCTGCCAATCTGCGCCATCGGCCCCTCCGACCACCTCCAACACTCACGCACACTCCACTTTCATACTAGGCAATGTGGGTGTCTTGCCTAACGACAGATAGATAGATAGATAGATAGATAGATAGATACTTTATTCATCCCAAAGGAAATTCATTTTTCAGGAGCAACAATGATATTTAATAATACTAATATTTAATAATACTAATACTAATATACTATTAGTATTATTACTACTACTCCTCCTACTACTCCTACTACTCCTACTACTACTACTACTACTAATAATAATAATAATAATAAGGTGGGATCAGATCTTCCATTTTGTGCAGGAAATCAGTGAACCTGTTTATATTATTAAATGGCTTTGAATCAATATTGCAGATTATAGTGATTTTTTTTTTACATAATCATCTATGTGTGTAAGATAATATATAATATAACTTCTCCAGTTGCTTGTCTCCATGGTGATGTTACTGCTTATGCCAGAATATTCCAATAAAGTATCGATCTATAACATAACATAATCTGGGGAAGTTTTAAACAAAGTGGCTCAGAGCAAGAAAACCACATAAACAGGATTAACGGAACTCCAGGTTTGTTTTTTTGATAAGAGAACAACATTAGGATTAGGGGATAAAAGGACAGTTTTTCTATGTATATGAGCAAATTTTGTATTACCCCGTAACTTTTGGACCACTGCAAAATGTTTCAAATTCGGTTTTTCACATTTTTTATCACAATATAAATCAGGTACAGTGCCTTTAAAGGTGCACTATGTAACTTTCCCAGCACCTGTGTCCATAGAGATATAACGTATAAGTCGCGCCAGCCAAAAAATGCGCAACGAAGAAGAAAAAGACATGTATAAGTCTGTATAATTATACGTTTTTTGGGGAAATTTATTTTATAAAATCAGAGACCAGGAACCAGTATTTCAGTTTGAAAGGCAATAGTAATAACAACAGAATAGAGAACAACAGCCTGTTAATTAACATCAGATAACTATGAAATAAATAACAAGTTTACCAAACTCTCTATCTCACTCCAAATCACTAAATCCACTGAATTGTTCATTCTCGGTGACAAGCCTCTCCCGGCAGCTCGTTATTCATGCACTCATTTCTTAACTTGTTCCTCTAGCTGTGGCCATCAAGCTTTTAGCCCACGATTAGTCTTTTATGTTTTCTTCATTGCAGTTAGACTATCCTCCGCTTTTCTCCAGTCCCTCACAAGTTTCTCGCTCACTCCAAACTTTCTTTCTGCTGCTCGATTGCATATTTCACTACTTGCAGCTTGTTATCTGCAGAATATTATTTTCTTTTTGGGGCCATCTGTGTTCGGTCTTCTGAGTTGTACTTTTACGTTTGTTTACATTACACGAGAGGGCGCTCAAGGCTTGTGAACATTTTAATATACAGTGGTCCCTCGCTCTATCGCGGTTCAGTGTTCGCGGCCTCTCTGTTTCGCGGATTTGTACACATTTTTTATAGTGTAACATTTTTTATAGTGCAACATTGTGTTCTGCGTCCTGATTGGCTAAGAGACTGTAGACCTTTACCGATTGATAGATGGGGGACGCGGGGGGGGGGGGCCGGGACTAGACCAGGACCAAACGTGAACTAAACCAGGACTAGACCAGGTCTAAACCAGGTCTAAACCTGGACTGGTCCTGGACTAAACCAGGACTGGACCAGGTCTAGACCTGGACTAAACTGGGACTAGACCAGGTCTAAACCAGGATTAAATCACCCCGTGCGGCTCTTTGCTGGTTTCGTGCGACTCTTGCGTTCGTTTGTGCGTGTTCGGTTTGTGGCTCGGGCTGCTTGAAGGGCACGGTCCTGAGGGGGAGGCATGGTCCGGGCGCCAGTTGTGCTGCTCTGTCACGGATTTGACCACGATGAGGGGTGCACGTGTTGCGCACTTCTCCAAGGGGTTGGTGCGCGTCGCGTCCCAGGATGTGGCAGTGCCGTTGGATGAGCGCGGTGCTTCCTGCGGATCCAGTGATTCATGTCTCCGCTCCCCTCGCGCGTCCGGCGGGGTTCACGGCGGAGCCCCCACTTAATACACTTAATACATTTAGTTGAAAATCTACAAAAGTGTCAGTGTTTAAATGAGAGAGAAATGTGAGAAAACGTAAATTCCAGTGTTTTAAGGCGTTTACAGCCTTAAAACATGTATAATAATTGTAAAATATAAAGTTGTCCTACTTCACGGATTTCACTCATTACAGGTTATTTCTAGAACCTAACCCCCGTGATAAACGAGGGACCACTGTATAAGCCGCTCCTGATTATCAGTCGCAGGACCACCCAAACCATGAAAAAAGTGACTTATAAAATATGGTACTAGGGAGATTGCTTTCACTGGAATGTACCACGGTATGGCATTTGTTTTTGTTTTTTTACAATAAAACTTGAAAAATATGCATTCTATTACAAGCGGTCTCACTTCTCCACAAACCAGACCTGTAAATTGGGTTAGTGTTTGTCTCAATTCACCATGGTGACAGACGACCCACCCGGAAAGTTGCACAGTGTATTTTTAAGTGAATTTTGCAGGACATGCCTAATTAACGCCACCATCCTCGCTCAAAGTCATGCAACGAAACTAAGGCTACTTTTTCGCATTGATCTCTTGTGTGCATTGATTATATATTGACTCTATACGCTTAACAAGCCCCATTAAAACGCACGACCCTTCACACGCCGGCGAACACAACACACAACAGACATGACAGCTAATGATGGAGACGTTATAAAGGCAAAACGCTGCTTTCTTCTGCGCTGTCTCCTTCCTCTTTTGTAGTTTCGGGGTAATTGACTCGCTCCACCACGGCTCCAGTCGTATGTTCTCGTCACCACCTCATTAAACCAGATGCCCTGAGATTACCAGACTGCAACACCTTTGATTGGTCATTAAATAGGAACTAGAGGCTGAAACTGGTGTTCATTAGATCCATGATGCAGCCATGTTTCAAATATTTATCTAAATCCGTACACCTTCACTTCTACATTTATAATTTAAAAGTTGGTGGGTTTTCTTCTTTTTTCTGCACACATACAGTATTCTTCCAGTACAGTAACTTCTGTATTACACAAAACTGACTCTGGTGAGGTTTAAGCCACGTTAGAATGTTGTTAACTAATCAAAAACAGACCTAGAGTTGTGTTTTTTTTTCATTCACACGTTTCAGTAATCCTTTATTAGTCTGTCTAAGGACCTGTTTACACAAGAAGACGTAAAAACGACACAATAGTTTATCGGAAGTGCCTTTTGTTTAGACGGTGACGGCGTTTTAGGGCCTTAAAAATGCAAAAAAATGAAACCGCCCTCCAAAGTGGAAAACTTGAATACGCTCCGCCGTAGCGTTTTCGTCTATACTGCCCAAGACGCAAAACTCTGGTCAAATCTGCTGACGTTGCGTACGCGTTTACGTCACATCGGTCCATATATCAGTGTACTTTGTTTGGCAGGACTCCCAGTTCACTCCTTGCTGCGCCTTCGTTGCTTTGTAGTCTAACGTGGTCTGAAGCAATAGTTGAACTTCTTCGTCTGACCACACAATTTTTTTTTGCTACCGGTAGTCATGTTTTGTTTTGCTTTTCGCGGCGCAGAAAGGAGAAGGAAGATTCGACGCATGCGCCCGGACATAGTGATAATGTATCACAGCGCCACCTAGCTGCCTGGCATGCATACCCAATCCAATTCCATACACTTTTGCGTCGCTGTATGCACGCAGATTTCCTCTATCTAAATGTGAAATAAAAAGTGAAGACATGATGCCCCTTTTGCGTCTTCTGTTCAGACCGTCATCATATAAATGTAGCCTACCTACAAAGCACGAAATGTTCTGTTCCACCTAGTGATGTCATGAAGCGGTCAAAATCAAATGTTTTAGGAAAAAACCTCTGGTGCCTAAAGAGTTAACAGCCACCTTTTACCTTTTGGTCAGAAGAGATTGGCAATGTGTTTACAAGACTAACTAAAACTAACTCAAATTAGGGATAAACTAAAGCAGGACTAAACTAGGACTACACCAGGACTAAAGCATGACTAAACTAGGACTAAACCAGGACCAAAGCAGGACTAAACAAGGACTAAACAAGGACTAAACTAGGACTAAACCAGGACTAAACTAGGACTAAACAAGGATTAAAAAAAATGACTAAACCAGGACTAAAGCAGGACTAAACTAGGACTAAACCAGGACCAAAGCAGGACTAAACAAGGACTAAACAAGGACTAAACTAGGACTAAACCAGGACTAAACTAGGACTAAACAAGGATTAAAATAAATGACTAAACTAGGACTAAAGCAGGACTAAACTAGGACTAAACCAGGACCAAAGCAGGACTAAATAAGGACTAAACAAGGACTAAACTAGGACTAAACCAGCACTAAACTAGGACTAAACAAGGATTTTTAAAAAATTACTAAACCAGACTAAACAAGGACTAAACCAGGACTAAACTAGGAATAAACTAGGACTAAACTAGAAATAAACCAGGACTAAACCAGGACTAGTTTAGACCTGGTTTAGTCTTGGTACAGACCTGGTTTAGTCTCTTTCACATTGTTCTTGAGTGACTTTATTCCACTCCTGGTGCACTGAAGTAGCTCAGCTTTGTGTTTGTGTTGGAATTCAACAGACGCTGGAATGGAATGGCTGTAATACATGTAGAGATGCTGATTTCAGAAAAAAATACTGCACAATTTCATATTTGTGAGGAAATACTATCATTTTGTATTTAAATTTTTCCTGCTAAACATTGTACTTGTAATTTACTTTATACTTCAAAAAATGTGTGAGTGCAATTCCCTTTAACTTAATTACAGACAGACACTTAAAAACTATAAAATGTGCTTATTTTACACTGTATTTTGCACCTAAAAACACAAGATTTTATAACTCAAGATGTATTTATTTTTGACTTCTTTTCTCCTCGTTGGCGGAGCTAAAATCCACACCACTAGACCTCCCCCCGTGTGCGTGAGAACTGTAACCACGAGGAGTCGGTGAAATCAGCCGCCTTCACCGTCATAAATATTAAATTCATATTAGAGCCGAGCCGTTTGGACACGCACAGTCTGCGGATCGTCTGCGGGAGGCGGCGGTCTCGTGTGAAAGACCCTGACCGAGCCAAACTCTACCCGAGCGTGAAAACCTGTTAGGACTCAGATTGGTTTCTCTTTTCAGGGATGTTTAAAAGCCGAAATTGGAGGTAAAAGTGTGTAAAATGGGTTGTCATGGAGACGAGGACATGACGGACAGCTGTGGACACTGGACTGTGGTGAAGATGTGGGTGACCGGGACCAAATTGGGTTTAGGTTAAATGTACAGTACAATATGTAACTATAGTGGTAAAATAAATGTATATTTTTAAAAAATCTTAGCTGAATCAATACCAAATATTGATATATGTATACAGACTAAGGTGTATTGATTATTCTGCAAAAATGTGTTTTTAAAATCAAATTAAAGAGAGAGTATTACACTTCTTTGGGGTATTAAACTCATAACATATTTAGATCGCCATGTTTTTGTTTTGTTTTGTTTTTTTCATACGACACTAGTCTCCATGGAGATGTATGTCTATGTCTGGAATATTCCACAGTACAGCATTAAATGTATGTTTGTTCAGTGAAATAAGCAGGTCAAGCCACAAGACTAAGACCAACACAAACACAAAGCTGAGCTACTTCAGTTCTTGCACCAGGAGTGGAATAAAGTCACCCAAAAACAATGTGAAAGACTTCAAGATTCAAGATTCAAGATTCAAGATTCAAGATTGTTTATTTGTCATATGCAGAATCAACACAAGGTCAACAATGCATGAAATGCTTAGGATCAGAAGAACCGTTGACTCGCTAAGATAGTCAAGAAGTACTAATAACATGCAATAATAGTACATGGTAAAAAAAGTGTTGTAAAGTGCAGGGGAAGAGGTAAACAATATAATAAACAATATAATAAACAATATAATAAAATATGTAATAAAAAAAACAAGGTACAATGTACAAGGTGCAGGTAGGATTAAATCAAGATCAAATAAGGTGTAAGTATTTCACAGATTGCACATAATATGGTGTGGTGTAGGTGTTGCATGTGGATTTCGTATTGCACATAGTGTGGTATAAATATTGCACATGTAACAGTAATTTACAGTGAGGTAGTGACAAACATGATATATTCATATAGAGCAGCAGCAGTAAACATAATTATGCATAATGAAAGGTAGTTTAGTGCAGTATTATTGAGAGTTCAGTATTATTTAGAGTATTATCCAGAGTTCAGTAGTCTGACAGCTTGGGGGTAATATCTGTCTTTGAGTCTTTTTGTGCGTGCTGGCAGGCTCCTGTATCGTCTACCAGAGGGTAGCAGACGGAAGAGTCCTTGTGCCGGATGAGTATGGTCCTTAGTGATGCTGCGTGCTTTACGCAGACCCCTGCTGTGGTAAATGTCCTGGATGGAGGGGAGACTGCTGCCAGTGATGTCCTCTGCCGCTCGCACCACCCTCTGTAGTGCTTTGCGGCTCTGAGCGGTGCAGTTCCCATACCACACTGTGATGCAGCCCGTCAGCAGGCTCTCGATGGTGCACCTGTAGAAGTTTGTGAGGATGCTGGTGTTCATACCCAACTTCCTCAACTTCCTCAGGAAGTAGAGTCTTTGTCGGGCTTTCTTAACCACAGTGTCTGTATGTAGTGTCCAGGACGGATCCTCAGTGATGTGTACCCCAAGGAACTTAAAACTGCTGACCTGCTCCACCTCAGCGTTGTTGATGGAGATGGGGGGATGCTGGTCTACACGCTGTCTCCTGAAGTCCACGATCATTTCCTTAGTTTTGCTGACGTTCAGAGAGAGGTTATTTTCCTGACACCAGCTGGTCAGTGATTTCACCTCGTCTCTGTAGGCGCTCTCATCGTTGTTGGTGATGAGGCCTAGGATGGTGGTGTCGTCAGCAAACTTGAGGATGGTGTTGGACCTGTGCCTGGCGGTACAGTCATAGGTGAACAGGGAGTACAGGAGAGGGCTGAGAACACAGCCCTGGGGTGCCCCAGTGCTGAGGACACATGTGGAGGAGACGTGGCTGCCGACGGAGGAGACGTGGCTGACTTGTGGAGAGCATGCCAAGACGCATGAAAGCTGTGATTAAAAATAAGGCTTATTGCACCAAATATTGATTTCTGAACTCTTCTTAAGTGTAAACATTAGTATTATGTTGTTTTAAAATGAATTTGATCTTGTTTCTTTGCATTGTTTGAGGTCTGAAAACATGTATCTTTTTTTTGTTATTTTGACCATTTGTCATTTTCTGCAAATAAATGCTCTAAACCAGGGGTGTCAAACATGCGACCCGGGAGCCAGATCTGGCCCTCTAAGACCTTTAATCTGGCCCTCGGCTGATTTTCTATTAAAACATTCCCACCAGAGCAGCACAAATGAAGACTCGCCTCTTTCCAAACGCTCTTAAAGGACCATCGTTTTGACTGTTGATGTGACACCCTCATCAACAAAATGTCAAAAATGAGAAAAGTGGACGCCAAGTGCAGGATTTTCCAAGAAAAAATTAGTAATTCCTATTTGTTGATGGAGGTGAATGGGAAACCTGTGCGCTTGTGTTGAAATGGCATTTTTCTTAAAGTTTCAGGTTGTTCATAATATTAGAATATTTTGTCAAAGAAAGAGTTCATCAAATGAAAAGACTTCTGTAATAGATTTGCATTTCTCTGGATAAATATTTGGACTTATTGATATTTTTCGGGTATATATGCCATGAGTTTTCTGATTCGGCCCCTTTGGGATCAAAGTAGCCCCCGAACCAAAATGAGTTTGACATCCCTGCTATAAACAATAATATTTTTATTTGGAATTTGTGGGAAATGTTGTCAGTAGTTTATAAAGTCAAACAAAAATGTTCCTTTTGCCCAAACACATACCTATAAGTAGTAAAATCAGAAAAAATTATCATTTTGCAGTCGTCTCTTATTTTTTTTCCAGAGCTGTAAGTTGTATTTCTACCCTCAGAATATAATATTTTGGAGGAAAATCACAGTTTTGAATCTTGTAAACATGTCCGCCCATTTCCATCTCTTTGCTCTCTGTCCGAGTCTATGCAGTATCAGCTGACGCACACAAACACACACAGAAACACACACAAACGCACACAAACACACACAGAAACACACACAAACACACACTGAAACACACAGAAACACACAGAAACACACACAGAAACACACACAAACGCACACAGAAACACACACAAATGCACAGAAACACACACAGAAACACACAAACACACACAGAAACACACACAAACACACACAGAAACACACACAGAAACACACACAGAAACACACACAAACGCACAGAAACACACAGAAACACACAAACACACACTGAAACACACACAGAAACACAGAAACACACACAGAAACACACACAAACGCACAGAAACACACAGAAACACACAAACACACACTGAAACACACACAAACGCACACAAACACACACAAACGCACACAAACAGACACTGAAACACACACAAACGCACAGAAACACACACTGAAACACCCACAAACGCACACAAACACACACTGAAACCCACAGAAACACACACAAACGCACATAGACACACACACAAACGCACAGAAACACACACACAGAAACACAGAAACACACACTGAAACACACACAAACACACACAGAAACACACACAGAAACACACAAACACACATTGAAACACACAGAAACAAACACTGAAACACACACAAACACACACTGAAACACACAAACGCACACTCAAACACACACAAACACACACTGAAACACACAAACACACACTGAAACACACAGAAACACACACACACACACACACAAACACACACAGAAACACACAAACTGAAACACAGAAACACACACAAACACACACTGAAACACACAAACACACACTGAAACATACAGAAACACACAAACACACACAGAAACACACAAACGCACACTGAAACACACAGAAACACACAGAAACACACACAAACACACACAAACACACACTGAAACACACAAACACACACTGAATCATACAGAAACACACAAACACACACAGAAACACACAAACGCACACTGAAACACACAGAAACACACAGAAACACACACAGAAACACACAGAAACACACACAAACACACGCAGAAACACACAAACGCACACTGAAACACAGAAACACACACAAACGCACAGAAACACACACAGAAACACACAGAAACACACAGAAACACACAGAAACACACAGAAACACACAGAAACACACACTGAAACACACACTGAAACACACACAGAAACACACACAGAAACGCACACAGAAACACACACAAACACACAGAAACACACACTGAAACACACACAGAAACGCACAGAAACACACACAGAAACAGAGAAACAAACACTGAAACACACAGAAACAGAAACACACTGAAACACACACTGAAACACACAGAAACACACACTGAAACACACATAAACACACACAGAAACACACTGAAACACACACAGACACACACAAACACACATAGAAACACACTGAAACACTCACAAACACACACTGAAACACACACAGACACACACAAACACACACTTAAACACACACAAACACACATAAACACATAAACACACACTGAAACACACAGAAACACACTGAAACACACTTCCTTATGGCCCTGTCTAAACCCTGGGCCTCTCATACTTCCCTCTCTCTCTCCTTTAGTCATGCCTTCTCCTCTTCCTTCTGCAACACGATTCATTTTTCATTTGATCTGGACTCTGAAAGACCACGCTCAAATCCCTATAGACATTTCCCCGAGTACAGCATTCCCATATTTTCACCCTATACTTAATTTATACATCTGGACAGAGCCATGGGCCACAGATGCTGCATTCAGGAATTTTATATTTATTTGCTCTTGCCATGTGCCATGATCTGGTTTGATTTTGAAGGCTTATGAAAGCTTTTGCCCCTTATGTGTCAAATATTAGATCACTCTATATATATATAAGGCCGCAATAAGCTTTTCAGATGTGTTTTTGTTTTGTTTTTGTTCAGGTAATTCCAGGGAGACGGGAACAGCGGCAGGGAACGCATCGGAACAACACGCACCGTTTGGTAGCTCGTGAAATCCCAGCTCTAAAGGACAGACAGCGAGATGCCGGCTGGTTAAAAAGGGAAGGGTGCTGCTGTGGAATTGAAAAAGGGATGTATTGGCAACTGTTACGGATTACTGATGGCGTGCATGAAAAAAGATACTAAGTCTGAGTCCCATTTCTCTGTCTTACCCCTTCGTCTTACCCCTACCCCTTGGTTTTGCTCGTTCATGTGAGGGCAAGGGGTGTCCCGATTCTAATATTGATCAAGGGCTTGGGCCACGACCTCGGGCTACATCCCCCTTGAAACGAAGTAAGCTCTCAACCAGACTTGGAACGAAGGGGTACGCCTACAAGCTCAGGCAGGTTTTGGGATCAGGATGGCAGCGTCACATCGACCAGCCAAGGAGTCTCATAAATGTATTTTCAGCAGTTGTAATTATCGATTAACAGTTTAGCAGGTTTACAATTATGATGCTTATGTTCTACGTTACTTTTAGTGAACTGTTGTTGCGGTTTTAATTGTAGTGATGCCTGTTTAATAATAATAATAATAATAATAATAATTCATAGCATTTATATAGCGCCTTTCATGACACCCGAAGTGCTTTACAGTTCATTCACTCCACGCTTGGTGGTGGTAAGCTACTTTCTGTAGCCACAGCTGCCCTGGGGCAGACTGACGGAAGCGAGGCTGCCAATCTGCGCCATCGGCCCCTCCGACCACCTCCAACACTCACGCACACTCCACTTTCATACTAGGCATACTGGGTGAAGTGTCTTGCCTAAGGACACAACAGTTTTTTGCAGCTGGCGCCCCCCTGTGGCACCTGGAATTCCCAATGGTCTCCCATCCAAGTACTAACCAGGCCCTGCCTTGCTGAGCTTCTGAGATCTGACGAGATCAGGCTTTGACAAGTAGGTATGGCCACATGAATTACATATTGTGGGAACAATATGTATGTCTGTTTAGCCGACGTTATCGTTTTCATCAAACTTTCATGTATAAACAAGCTAGTTTTTTTGTCGAGCTGAGGTACCCGATAATCCTTGACGTTTGTTTACGTTTGTTTGCGTCAATTGTTGTCGCCTCTGTAGCCGTAGCAGCTCAGGTAGAGGCGAGGGATGATGACGCAAACGGTAATCGAGTGGTGTCCCATTTCTTAGGGGAACATTTGTACCCCGAGCCCTCTCAGCTCGGTATCGAGGGGCAAGACAAAGACGTAGGTAAAGGGGGAGGGGTAAGACAGAGTAATGGGATGCAGCCTTAATCCTAATATTGTTCCCACAATAAGTAATTCATTCTCACGCTTTATTTAACTCGTTCTCACACTTTAACTAATTCATTCTCTCACTTAAGCCAATTAATACACATTACTACACCGATCCTGGATTTTATATAGGCCTTCATTTACATAAGCATATACTTGAGTAAGGAACAATAAAGATCAAAATGTGGGAAAAAACATACATTAGAATATATTTTACCTTTATTTTATTTTACCTTTATTGCTCTTGCAAAATGAACGTAAATCTAATACCGTAATATCACCCTGTTTTGTTGAATTGGCGGCAGTTTCTTAATTTGTGGGTAGAAATTGGCTAAAATGTAGGAACGAAATAGTAATTTGAGGTATCTTTTTCCGCACACGTCAGCAGGTGTTCTCTGTCGCTCAAATGGTAGCGTGTTTCTCCACCGATCTGAAGGTTGGCGGTCCGATTCCCGCTCTATTATTTGATCAGGGACAAAGCACAAAAGAGATTGAGCTTATAAAAACAAAAACATTTCACCTGCAGTCCCTGAGCTGGTAGATCTACAGTCTAATACAGCCTCCTTTAGCAGCAGTCTCACTTCTGTGTCTGTTTGTGTTGCTCGTGAACTAAACAGATACCGTGAAACTGTTGTATTTTTTTAGCTGTGCTACAGCTGTGACAGTGCTACAGTCTCATGTTCTTATTTGAATCTGTATCGTGTCCTTTTATAATCGGGATGCACATGTAAACGCACTCAAAAACAGCTTAAAGGAAAAGTAAAGTTTTTTACAATTTGAGCCTTATTTCGGTAATAAATCAAGTTGTTTTACTCACCCATAGCACTTTGGTGTCATATGGAGGATTTCCGGAGATGTTTTAGATTAGTGTTAGGCTAACGCCGTTAGCCTAGCGCGACTTATAGCCATACCTCGGGGCATTCCCCGAGCATGTAATATGCCCCATGCGGGCTCCAAATAACACAAACTTTAGCACTTTTCAAATCATAGAAGCTTGATGTCTTTAGTCTACGATTTCGTTTGGTCAAAAGTGGCCTGTAATCCGAGATTTAGCCATAGTTTCAAGTAGATGAGGACGCCAGTGCGCATGCGCGGAGTGTGCTCTCAGCTCCCGGGACCCAAACATTGAACGCAAAGCTGTAAACTATGGATAAATCTCGGATTACAGGCCACTTTTGATTCAAACGAAATCGTAGACTAAGACATCGAGCTTCTATGATTTGAAAAGTGCTAAAGTTTGTGTTATTTGGAGCCTGCACGGGGCATATTACATGCTCTGGGAATGCCCCGAGTTATGGCTATAAGTCGCGCTAGGCTTACGGCGTTAGCCTAACGCTAATCTAAAACATCTCCGGAAATGGTCCATATGACACCAAAGTGATATGGGTGAGTAAAACAACTTGTTTTATTACCGAAATAAGGCTCAAATTGTAAAAAACTTTACTTTTCCTTTAAGTCAAGGGTCTCCAACCTTTTTCCTCCTCTGAGCTACCTTTACAAAAAACGAAAATGCCAGAGAGCTACGAAATTGAGTAAATATAAAAGCCAATGCGCACCTTAGATCCTTACAGAACATAAACCATTATTCATTTACATGTGCACAAAGGCAATAAGCGTTTACTTCATCAAATTTTAGTTATTCAATACGTTGTACCCCTCGAAATGGGGAATGTTGCATTTCTGAAAACAAAGAAAAGAACCATGAGAGTGATTTGTGTACTGCTACTCTCATGGTGAAGTTTAATGCAATCAAATACAAATGCAACAGTATTTTACACATAACTTTGTAAAATAGTTGTGGGCACCAGATGGCGGAACACAAGTCCACAATGCAAAAAAACGGCAGGTGCGCTATTTAAGTAAAAAATACAAACAACCACACTATGCCTTTCGAGAATAACTGAAAGCTACCGGCTGGTTAGCTCAATTAGTTACTGGATGATACAAGGAGAAGTTCAATTTGTCAACTGGACAAAGTAAGATACTTCTCTCATGCCGAAGTTTAACGCAATGAGGAGAAACAGCACGAAATCGCCTAAGTGGTGGGTGAAGGCATTACCAATCATTAAAACAAAGAATCCCAGGCTTAGTAGTCGATTACGGATGATGTGATTACAGTTTCTTTGAACGAAATGACAGGAATGTTACTGAAAAATAAAACAGAAGCCGTGTCCCAATTTCCAGAGTGCACGGTTCGGAGCGTGGTTTGAAGGGCATGTGAGTTACATTCAGCGCGACGACTGCTCTCCCATTTCTTTTTTGTCCCATGCACAGTTAACACGCGGTCCGAAAACCGCAGTCGTTTCCATGGAAATCGGGGCGTGGACCAAGCGCGTGAAAAAGCACACTTCGCACACTCATATATCCCAGCATGCACCGCGCGCTACTTTTTCTACGTGAGAAAATGGAGTCGGCGGCTGCTTCCCGTAGTTGCATTACGCCGACGCCCATGCGGTCCGCGGACTGCACTCAGGGCTGAGCAAGTATGCACAGTTTTGACTGCAGTCTGAGCCCCCTTAAAACCACGCTCCGAACCGTGCACTCTGAGAATTGAGACAAGGCTAATATAAACCTTTTAGCGGACTTTTAACTGTTTTTAAGGCTTATGTAAATTAATATTTATTGCAAACCTTTTACTGTTTTTAAGCTCTTAGCATAAAATCACATTATAAATCACTGTAAATAGGCACAGAGTGTAGTATTAGGGGCATACCAACCAACCGTACCATACAAACCTATCACAAATACATATAATTCAGAAATATCATAAATACATATAATTCAGAAATTCCTCCCGAGCTACAGGTTGGAGACCCCTGTTTTATGTAGTTCTGGAGAAAACAAACCCGTGCGATGGGTGTGGAGTTCTTACATTGTTCTCAAGTGCGCTGTGCTGCTTTCCCCACAGAAATCCAACTGATGTGTTTAGTTTCATTCTTACTGTTGTACTAACAGTATAAAGTCTTTATGTTTTGACAGCTAACATATCACTGTATAGAAACTCACGTCTCTTACTGAACACTAAAAAAACTGTCTGTCCGTCCATCAAAGTCTTGTTTAAATGTGGTGCTGAGAGGAGAGGGGCTCCGGTTTGTAAGTGTATTCAGGTATCTTGGTGTCACCTTGGACTCCACATTCACTTTTAAAGATCCCATGACATGGTACTTCTTGATGCTTTTATATGGCTCCTTAATGGTTCCCTAATACTGTAAATGAATCCTTCTTCAAAATCAACACTCAGTGCATGAGAAACAGAGATAAGATGACAAAGAGTAATTTTTCTCTCTCTGAACACTCCATAATGGGTGTTGTTGCTTGAATGCAAATGAGGAGAAAAGAGCTGGCGTATAGTAGAGGGTGGGGGCATGGCCAAACTCTCCGCTCTCGCTCAGAGCTCTCAGCTGATCCATTTCCGTGTTTTTGCACGGGGGGAGAGATTTGAAGCGTTCCATTGAAAAATAAACACATTTCCACAGAAAATAAAATTAAACCACTGCTGTTCAAAGGTCCAGAGGCTCAGATAAAGGACTTCCGAGCCTAGAAACACTCGGACGTGCCTCCAGGCAAATAAAAAAATGCATTTCGCATTGCCTAGCGCATTCGCAGTCCAAACTCTCTGGGCGTGATTTACAGAGACGCTGAGTTCAGACAGACGGGGGTGGAACTGCATTTGCATTTCTTTTTTCGATCTGACGTCAATAAGGTGCCTTGTTCAAAATCGCCCGTTTGAGCTCCGATTTTTTGTAACACAGAAAAGGATCGCAAATGCTCAGTTTAGACATTTCGCAACTTTTAACCATGGGGGGGGCTAAACAGGGTAGGGGAGCTCACATTAACGTTCAAAAACCTCAGAAAGTGAAAATTTCATGCCATGGGACCTTTAATAAACATGTAAAAACATATCAAAAATTCTTAATTTTAATATTCATAACTTTAGGCAAATTAGATCATCATTGCCAGAAAATGCAGCTAAAATGTTTCTCCACAGCAGATTTTTTTCTCACATTGAATCCTGCATTACCACTGATCACTGACAAGCACGACAACCTTAAAAGCAACAGAATCACTTTTTAAAAAAAGCTTTAAAAATATTTGACAGAAAATCTTTATCTTTTCATCGTCATTCTTTAGAAATATAATATCTTAAGTTTTGAAAATTTTTAACTAGCCTGCTCGGTATATAAGGCTCCCATGGATCCTCCTGCGGGTGGTGGGTCCACGGGAGGACGGCCTCACGTCACTTGACACAACCGGCCTTGATGTACTTGTGTCATGGGGGCTCTCTTCCGGTGTGCACAGACACTGGGGGCGAGGTGGGGTTAAGTGTTGCCCAAGGACACAATGGCAGCACTCATTTGTGGGAGCTGAGATCGCACCGCCAGACCGCAGGTAAGTGCGACCGCTCAACCAACGATGCATTGTCGAGAGCGGGACTCACCAACCCCTGGATTAGCGGACAAACGCTCTACCAACTGAGCTACTGCCGCCCCTCCACCGCCTTTGGGGGTTCATTTTGCCCAAATTCAGTACAAGTGGCAGGGTAATAAGAGCCTCTACCAGAGCCACTGTGGAACACCTTATAGACGCACACCTTATAGACGCACACCTTATAGATGCACAACACCTTATAGACCAGGGGTGTCAAACATGCGGCCCGGGGGCCGGATCCAGCCCTCCAAGTCCTTTAATCTGGCCCTCGGCTGATTTTCTATTAAAAAATTTTAATTACATTTTAATTTTCTATTCAAATATTGGTAATTTTCTGTGCCTCTTTTCTGCGCAGTTTAGCATAGCAGCGTCTCCAGCGGCTCTGTGCGTGGCCCCTCCCACCAGAGCAGCACAAATGAAGACTAAAGCAACACTAAATTCTGTGAAATGCAAACAAGTTAATGCTAAAACATTGTGTTGAAATGGCATTTTTCTTAGTTTCAGGTTCTTAAAAAGAAAGAGTTCATCTCTTCTGTAAGAGATTTATGTTTCTCTGCACAAATATTTGGACTTATTGCTATTTTGGAGGGTATATTTGTCATGAGTTTTCTGATTAGACCCCTTTGGGATCAAAGTCGGCTGGATACGGCCCTCGGACCAGAATGAGTTTGACACCCCTGCTATAGACGCACAACACCTTATAGACGCACAACATTCAGTCTCATGTGTTTTCAGTCGAGGTTCAGAAATCTGGAACAACATCCAGCTGCAATAAGAGACTCATTCAGAACATTTAAAACCTGATATCTGAAACGAATCAGATCTGTGATTAATAATGTGATC
Organism: Paratrypauchen microcephalus; assembly: GCA_036785185.1. Taxonomy (NCBI): domain Eukaryota; kingdom Metazoa; phylum Chordata; class Actinopteri; order Gobiiformes; family Gobiidae; genus Paratrypauchen; species Paratrypauchen microcephalus. The sequence continues at coordinate 730,104 of JAVJIX010000225.1, read as the reverse complement.
AATAATGTTCTGCTTCTGTGTAAATGTCAGTGTTGTGTGTCATGATTGTGTCGTATTCTGTGAGTTTGTCTATTATGTGGAGTTGTTTCTTGTTTTTATCTCTCTGACCTGCTCTGGACGACAGATGTAAAGAACCTTCAGGTAATTCTGGCGTAATTACAAGTATATGTTCATGAATATGCATTGTCCATTTTAAATAAAAATAATAATAATTTAAAAAAACCTCTCCCATTATTTATCAGCTTCATGCTAAAAACCACACGGCGCGTTACATCGCAGCTAGAGCCAAAAGATAACGGCAAATACCACAAATACAATACATTCAACAAAATCCCCAAGACACGAGGACGGATAAGGGACGCTCGAAACGCTCTGAATAAAATCATTCGCCCAGATCTCGGAAATGAAGTGAAATCGCCGGCCATTTTGAATTGTGAAGGGGCCATGCATTATGTTCGCCTGCAGCCCGGAGACGCTCATATCGCTCAAGAGGAGGCCGTCACGCAGCCGTTCACGCTCGGATTTATTTTTAATATCGTACGTCAGGTCTTATGATAAAGAGCGGTTGGATCTCCGTTTGACTCCATCCTCCGCTGTGCGTAATGGATCTGAGGCTCCACACAAGGAACAAGTCCACTGTGAATAAAACGCCAGCGTCGTTTCCCTATTTCTCTGTCAATGCATAAATAATCGCCGCTCTCTTACAGCTGTATGTTTTTATTTTCGCTTCATAAATTGTTACTGCGGTCATGATCCGATATAGAAATAAAATAGTTATTTATCGTTCGGTAACTTTGAAATGGAGCGGTCGGAAAGTTTCAGATGTTTCGAAGCACGGCGAGGTAAACAGATCGGTCAAAGTCGCTAGATGTCTTCACGAAGCAATATGTAACTTTTATGTGGAAGGGGACGACGCTAGTCTCCATGGAGATGTATGCCTATGTCTGGAATATTCCACAGTACGGCTTTAAATGTGTCTTTGTCCAGGGAAACAAGCAGGGCAAGCCACAAGACCAAGCTGCCAGTCAGATCTGTGGAAAGTGTGCCATTAAATAATCTATTTTGCATTTATTCCACTATTATTATTATTATTATTATTATTATTATTATTATTATTATTATTATTTTATTTTATTTATTTTTTTATTAGATTTTATTGTATTTATATTTTTTTAAATTTTTATTTCATTATTTATTTATTTTTTCATTGTTTGTCCTTTTTTACTTGTACCTCCTGCTTGTCTCCATGGAGATGTTAATCTATATCTATTTTGTGTTTATTCCACTCCCCTGACTTTTAAAGGTCCCATGGCATGAAATTTTCACTTTCTGAGGTTTTTGAACGTTAATGTGAGCTCCCTTACCCTGTTTAGCCCCCCATCCCCCCCATGGTTAAAAGTTGCGAAATGTCTAAACTGAGCATTTGCGATCCTTTTCTGCGTTACACAAAACCAGTGTTGAAACGGGCGAGTTCGGACAAGGCACCTTTTTGACGTCAGATCGGCAAATGCAGCTCCAGCCTCTCCCTCTGTCTCCACTCAGCGTCCCTGTATATCCCGCCCATAGAGTTTGGACTGTGAATGCGCTACAATGCGAAATGCGTTTTTTTATTTGCCTGGAGGCACGTCCGAGTGTTTCAAGGCTCGCAAGTCCCTTACCCGACCCTCTGGACCTCTGAAATACCAGTGGTTTAATTTTATTTTCTGTGTAAATATGCTTTTTTTCATTGCAAAGTCTCCCATCTGTCTTCCTGTGTTAAACACGGAAGCGAGCAGACAGCGGTGCAGAGCTGCGCTTCCAGCGGGGGAGACCCCCCCCCCCCGCTCCTTAGCCAATCTCTCTGTCCTTCTCATTTGCATTGAAGCAGAAACACCCAGAATAAAGCATTTTAGACACATATCTAGCCTCATGAAGACTGTCAGAGTCATATCTCATGCAGTGTTGATTTTGAAGAAGGATTCATTTACAGTATTAGGGAACCATTAAGGAGCCATATAAAAGCATCAAGAAGTACCATGTCATGGGACCTTTAAACCCCCACATTGACAATCTTGTGAAGAAACTCAAATTGAAATAGGGTTTTTTATTCCGAAATAAATTATGTTTTTCTTTTAAGGTTAAAAAGCGCCTTGTCACTGCAACTTTTTTTTATCCATTTTAGATTATGGAGACTTGCTGTATATGAACGCTTCAGCTCAATGTCTGAGTAAGATTGACTCTGTGTATCTGCTGCTTTGAGGTTTGTTACTAACTGTAGGGCCTTCACCCACCACTGTGAACTGTATTCTCCAGTGGGATGGCCTTCTTTGTCCACAAGGAGGTTCATTCGTACACTTTTATCCGTGCTTGGACTACTTCCCTCCTACATGTGTAACTTAATCACACAGAGAAGTGTTGATTCTTATGGTTTGCGTTCAAATGATCAGTTGTTGCTCTCTGTTCCGTTTGTTCGCACAGAGTTGGGAAAAAGGGCTTTTGTCTTTCTCTGCCCCCTCGACATGGAACAAGCTGCAAAAGGACTGGAAATTAACGGAATTGATCTCGTTGAATGACTTTAAATCCAGACTGAGAGCTCTTGAGACAGCCTCCATAAATTGTACCTGTTTTAACTAATTTATATGTAATTTTAACTAATTTATATGTCATTTTAATTGTGTTTTAATTGTCTTTTTGCTGCCTCTAGGTCAGGGCTCCCTTGAAAAAGAGGTTTGTAATTTCAATGGGATTTCCCTGGTTAAATAAAGGTTTAAATAAAAAAATATATATATTATTATTATTATTATTATTATTATTATTATTATTAATAATAATAATAATAATAATAATAATAATAATAATAATAATAATAATTGTATTTTATATATATTTTATTGGTATTTTATTTTTATTATTATTTTTATTATTATTTTTATTATTATTTTATTAGATGTTATTGCATTTTTTAATAATTTTAAAATTTTTATTTCATTATTTTATTTTATTTAATTTTTTTCCATGGTTTATCCCTTTTTACGTGTACCTCCTGCTTGTCTCCATGGAGATGTTAATGCTGGAATACCTGGAATGTTCCACATGGTCTTTATTTATTGCTTTTTTAAACGTTTTCTTGCTCAGTGCAGGCTTGCCTCTCCAGTGATCTAATCTGTATCTTTGTTTGCTTAGCGGACTCACCTAATTGTCCCCAGAGAGATGAACGGTGAAGCTTAAACATCTCATGGAGACCAGGAAGCAGATCTGTTGTTTTTTGGGAGTATTTTGCATTTTGTAGTTTTGTGTTATTTTATTGCTCATAAAAACATGAATTCTTACAGTGAGAAAGCCTTCCTCTCCACAGATCTGACTTGGATACGTGAGATGGTGGTGTCACATCCTGGTCTCCATGGAGAAATGTTGAACATGAGAAGCTTTCATTGAGACTCATCCCAGATAGAACGTAATTCCGAGGGCTACACATATGAATCTGGATCAGTCAAAATCTCCATAAATGGGGAAAAATACTTGTAGGACTTTTGAAAAATCAGTGAGTAAAATGTATTTGAAAATGTCCTCTGAAACCTTGTCCAATTACAAGACCACGAAACATACTTTTTTTTCCAGTTTGTCCTAGAGCTGGGCGGTATGACCAAAATTTGATATCACTGTATTTTTCAAAATTATGTCAGTGTCACGGTATTTGACGGTATTTTTTTTTCATGTACTAAGTGGTACCATGTCTTTGGTGAAGTGGACAGTAACAGCGTTGGTAATATCGTTCCACCGTTTGCTTTTCTTGTCGTAGGAAGTCCCCTTAGCAAACGCGTCTTTGAGTGACGTCCGAGTGGCGTTTTGTGTCGCGGCGCCGACTTGAACGTTCCCCGCAGACGTGGAAGAGGATGCAGATCTTAGTTTTGTGCGTTCTTCATATTCCAGGACATGTTTGTGACGGAGGTGGTGAAGCGGATCGCTCGTGTCGCCTCCTGCGGCTACGACTTTAGCCCGACGACATTTACAGAATACGGTTGTTTGATCGGCGGCAGATTTTTTAAAGCCGAAGTACTTCTACACGACTGACGCGGCTCCTCTTTTCCGTATAAGTTTCTCTGTGTCTGTAACATTTTCCTCGTCCATGTTGTTCACCGCTCGACACACACTGAGCTTCCACCGCTCTCACGCCACTGCAAAACAGTCCCCCTCTCAAACAATGTCCTGCGGCGCCACGTTCCGCCGCTCTGTGTTCCCTACGTTTTGTACGCACACACTCACCAGGATTAGGATAAACAGCTCTGGAAAAAAATAAGAGACCACTACAAAATGATCAGTTTTTCTAATTTTACTACTTATAGGTATGTGTTTGGGCAAAAGGAACATTTTTGTTTGAGTCTATAAACTACTGACAACATTTCCCCCAAATTTCAAATAAAAATATTATCGTTTAGAGCATTTATTTGCAGAAAATGACAAATGGTCAAAATAACAAAAAAGATCCATGTTTTCAGACCTCAAACAATGCAAAGAAACAAGATCAAATTCATTTTAAAACAACATAATACTAATGTTTACACTTAAGAAGAGTTCAGAAATCAATATTTGGTGCAGTAGTCCTTATTTTTAATCACAGCTTTCATGCGTCTTGGCATGTTCTCCACAAGTCTTTCACATTGTTCTTGGGTCCTAGTTTAGACCTGGTTTAGTCTTGGTTCAGACCGGGTTTTGTCCTAGTTTAGTCCTGGTTTAGTCCCATTTTTAACCTGGTTTAATCCTGGTTCAGACCTGGTTTAGCTCTAGTTTAGACCTGCTTTAGTCTTGGTTCAGACCTGGTTTAGTCCTAGTTTAGACCTGGTTTAGTCTTGGTTCATCCCTGGTTTAGTCCTAGTTCAGATCTGGTTTAGTCCTAGTTTAGACCGGGTTTAGTCCCTGTTTTAACCTGGTTTAGTCTTGGTTCAGATCTGGTTTAGTCCTAGTTTAGACCTGGTTTAGTCCCATTTTTAACCTGGTTTAATCTTGGTTCAGACCTGGTTTAGTCCTAGTTTAGACCTGGTTTAGTCTTGGTTCAGACCTGGTTTAGTCCTAGTTTAGACCTGGTTTAGTCCTGGTTCAGACCTGGTTTAGTCCCTGTCTTTCACATTGTTCTTGGGTGACTTTATTCCACTCCTGGTGCAAGAACTGAAGTAGCTCAGCTTTGTGTTTGTGTTGGAATTCAACAGACGCTGGAATAGAATGGCTGTAATACATGTAGAGATGCTGATTTCAGAAACAAATGGAGTGGTCTCTTATTTTTTTCCAGAGCTGTATGAAAAATCCATATCATTAAAAAAAAAAAACACCAGTATTCGGTATGAAGTCATATACCGCTCAGCCCTAGTTTGTCCCTCTTTTACATGTTTTAAGTAATAAAAGTTTAGACCACGACAGCAGAAGCGATTAAAAAGAAAACCATGTCAAGCATAGATAGTGAAGAGAAGATGGAAAGGCTGAAGAGGCTGAAGTTGAGCTGCTGTGGTAATGGAGCGGCGTAGGAGGCGGTATCAGAAAACTGCAGGTATAAGACCAAAAATACAGCCTTCCTCCTCTAGCGCCGTATAAAAAGTAGAATATATATATTCTTCACCACGGTAACACTGGTTTTTCTTTAAGTACTTTGGGGAAAGTGTCAGAGCGAACCTGCGATTTGTGAATAATGTGAGATTTTACATTGTGCAGAGCCGAGCGCCTCTGGTCATGTTTCCGTGGAGACAGGCGGCAGCAGACACCTCCGGGATCCGGCCTTGATCTGGTCCAGGACAGGTCTTTGATTCCTCCAGCCCCCTCACCGCAGACCGACGAAGACAGGAAGACCGAGAGAGGGAGAGAGGGAGAGAGGAGGGAGAGAGGAGGAAGAGAGGAACAGACCAGTGTGTCCTACGAAGACAGGAAGAACGAGAGAGGGAGAGAGGAGGAAGAGAGGAACAGACCAGTGTGTCCGATGAAGACAGGAAGACCGAGAGAGGGAGAGAGGGAGAGAGGAGGAAGAGAGGAGGAAGAGAGGAACAGACCAGTGTGTCCTACAAAGACAGGAAGACCGAGAGAGGGAGAGAGGAGGAAGAGAGGAGGAAGAGAGGAGGAAGAGAGGAACAGACCAGTGTGTCCTACGAAGACAGGAAGACCGAGAGAGGGAGAGAGGAGGAAGAGAGGAACAGACCAGTGTGTTCGACGAAGACAGGAAGACCGAGAGAGGGAGAGAGGGAGAGAGGAGGGAGAGAGGAGGAAGAGAGGAGGGAGAGAGGAGGAAGAGAGGAGGGAGAGAGGAACAGACCAGTGTGTCCTACGAAGACAGGAAGACCGAGAGAGGGAGAGAGGGAGAGAGGAGGAAGAGAGGAACAGACCAGTGTGTCCTACGAAGACAGGAAGACCGAGAGAGGGAGAGAGGAGGAAGAGAGGAGGAAGAGAGGAGGAAGAGAGGAACAGACCAGTGTGTCCTACGAAGACAGGAAGACCGAGAGAGGGAGAGAGGAGGGAGAGAGGAGGAAGAGAGGAACAGACTAGTGTGTTCGACGAAGACAGGAAGACCGAGAGGAGGAAGAGAGAAGGAAGAGAGGAACAGACCAGTGTGTCTTATGAAGACAGGAAGACCGAGAGAGGGAGGGACAGAGGAGGAAGAGAGGAGGAAAAGAGGAGGAAGAGAGGAAGAAGAGAAGAGCAGCCCAGAGCTCCAGAAGACAAGAATATCCTATGAGACAAAGAAAGAGAGAGAGAGATGGAAAGAGGGAGAGAGGGAGGAGGAGGAAGAGAGGAACAGACCAGTGTGTCCGACGAAGACAGGAAGACTGAGAGAGAGAGGGAGAGATGGGGAAGACAGGAGGAAGACAGGAACAGACCAGAACTCCAGAAGACAAGAATATCCTACGAGATAAAGAAAGAGAGAGGGAAAGAGGGAGAGAGGGAGAGAGGAGGAAGAGAGGAACAGACCAGTGTGTCCAACGAAGGCAGGAAGACTGAGAGGAAAAGAGAGAGAGGGGGAAGAGAGGAGGAAGAGAGGAGGAGACCAGAACTCCAGAAGACAAGAATATCCTACGAGATAAAGAAAGAGAGAGGGAGAGGGAAAGAGGGAGAGAGGGAGAGAGGAGGAAGAGAGGAACAGACCAGTGTGTCCTACGAAGACAGGAAGACTGAGAGAGGGAAAGAGAGAGGGGGAAGAGAGGAGGAAGAGAGGAGCAGACCAGAACTCCAGAAGACAAGAATATCCTACGAGATAAAGAAAGAGAGAGGGAGAGGGAAAGAGGGAGAGAGGGAGAGAGGAGGAAGAGAGGAACAGACCAGTGTGTCCGACGAAGACAGGAAGACTGAGAGAGGGAAAGAGAGAGGGGGAAGAGAGGAGGAAGAGAGGAGCAGACCAGAACTCCAGAAGACAAGAGAGAGAGAGAGAGAAAGAGAGAGAAAGAGAGAGAGAGAGATGCCCAGTCCTCAGGAAGAAGACATGAATCCTACAAGAGGGAGAGAGGGAAAGAGAGGAGCAGCCCAATGCTCTGGAAGAAGAAGACAGGAGAATTACAAAAGGGAGAGAGAGGGAAAAAGAGAGAGAAAGAGAGAGAGAGACAGAAAGAGAGAGCGAAAGAGAGAAAGAGAGAGAGAAAGAGACAAAATGAGAGAGGGAAAGAGAGAGAAAGGGAGAGAGAGAAAGAGAGCAAGAGAGAAAGAAAATGAAAGAAAGAAAGAGAGAGAGAAAGAGAGGAGCAGCCCAATGCTCTGGAAGAAGACAGGAGAATTACGAGAGAGAGATAGAAAGAGAGAGAGAGGGAGGGGGTTCTATTCAACTTAATTGATCAAAGCAAAATAAGTTTTTAAATGTATTCTTCAAATACACCAGATTTCATTGTAAACAGTGAGTTTCTCCTGATGTTGTCGGAGACGCCAGAACATCTCCCGGAGACAACCGGAGCAGAGTTGTTGTTTTTTGGGAACTTTTTGCATTTTGCGATTTTGTTTTTTGGCCGAATTCATGACAATTTAAGAAGTGAATTTCTAGTTGGAGTAAAAAAGCTTTCCCCCTTGTTTTGGTTTAACCCGGGGTCAGCTCCATAATGAGGGTTTTATTTGGACCACCACACCACAGCAGCCCCATTAGCAGAGAGAAGAGACTGTCCCCTGCCTCTGCCTCTCTATCTCCTCCACCCTTCTTTCTCTCTACATTATCATCCCTCCTTCTCTCTGCTTTACTCTCACTTTCTCTTCTTTCATTCTTCTCCCTCTGTCTGCTCCTGTCTTCTTCTATATTTATGATTACACCTGTCAGCTTAATGTGTTACTTAGATTAATTAATTACACTGCAAAGAAAGAGAAAGGAAAGAGGGGGAAAGAGAGAGAGAGAGAGAGAGAAAGACAGAAAGCGAGGGAGAAAGAGAGAGAGAGACAGAGAGGGAGGGAGAGAGAGAGAAAGAGAGGGAGGGAGAAAGAGAGAGAGACAGAGAGGGAGGGAGAAAGAGAGAGAGAAAGAGAGAGAGGGATGGAGAGAGAAAGAGAGAGAGAAAGAGAGACAGAGAAGGAGGGAGGGAGAAAGAGAGAGAGAAAGAGAGACAGAGAAGGAGGGAGGGAGAAAGAGAGAGAGAAAGAGTGTATGAAAGAGAGAGAGTGTGTGTGTGAAAGAGAGAGAAAGAGAGAGAGAGACAGAGAGGGAGGGAGGGAGAGAGAAAGAGAGAGAGAGAAAGAGAGAGAGAAAGAGAGAGAGAGAGACAGAGAGGGATGGAGAGAGAGAGAGAAAGAGGACAGAGAGAGAGACACAGAGAGAGAGAGAGAGAGAGGGTGGGAGAGAGAGAGAGCGAGAGAGAGAGAGAGCAAGAGAGAGAAAGAGAGAGAGAGAAAAAAAGAGAGAGAGAGAAAGAGAGAGAGACAGAGAGAGAGACAGAGAGGGAGGGAGAGAGAGAGAGAAAGAGAGAGAGAGACAGAGAGGGAGGGAGAGAAAGAGAGAGAGACAGAGAGAGAGAAAGAAAGAAAGAGAGAGACAGAGAGGGAGGGAGAGAAAGAGAGAGAGACAGAGAGAGAGAAAGAAAGAAAGAGAGAGACAGAGAGGGAGGGAGAGAGAGAGAAAGAGAGAGAGTGTATGAAAGAGAGAGAGAAAGAGAGAGAGAGAAAGATAATCAAAATTAACACAATTATTTGAAAAGTTTACTAGAAAACCGGAAGAGTTCTGTCATAGAGAAGTTTTAGCCTGACAAATTTTTAGCTTTCAAATTTCATCATCAAAATTCATCAAAACTTTCAATTTAAACCATTGACACAACCATTAAAATAGTCAAAGTGCATCATGTTTGTGTTAAATTAGGATTACTCTGGCAGATTTTGCAAATGTTATGAGATTTCTAAACCAAACCTCTGACAAGTACATGCTGTTTATTTACTGGAAAATGAGTGGAGCTCAAGCGTAGAAAACTTTCAGATTTCAAATTTGGTAGTAAGAAACTGACAATTTCAGGGTTATAATTATCCATATGATTCTAGTGAAGTGTGTGGAGTTTAAAAACACAGCAGAGCACTTCCTGTATTACCACATGACATCACAATTTGGAACAGTGTTTTCCGTCTTGTCTGTCACACATGTCCTGCGTGTTTTGTCTTTTTATGGATTATGTTTGTCCTGTTTTTAGTTTGTCATTTTGCTTTATTTTTTTTTGTCAATACGGTTTAATGTTTGGTTCAATTTTTTGTTGAATTCCGTTGTTTTTATTTGTGATTGTTACGTTGATGTTCTGTATGGTTGACTAAGATTGTTGTATCGCAGAAACTATGAGTCAAATGTTTAAAAAAAGAAAGAAAAGAAAAGGAAATACCTCAACATGGGCCATTTTATAACAAAAAAGCAAATTAAGTGTGAACTTTTTAAATGATAAATGCTCTGCTCATGTTATTATGTTAGAAAAGGTTATGATAAGAAACTACACTAGGAGGGAGGAGAGAAGAGAGAGAGAGAGGAGAGGAGGGGAGGGAGGAGAGAGAGAGGAGAGAGGATGGAGAAGAGAGGAGAGAGGAGAGAAGGAGGAGGAAAGAGAGAGACGAGAGGAGGGAGGAGAAAAGTAGGAGGAGATAGGAGGGAGGAGAGAGGGAGAAGAGATGAGGGAGGAGAGAGAGAGGAGGGATGAGATAGGAGAGAGGAGATAGGAGGGAGGAGAGAGAGAGGAAGGAGGAGATAGGAGGGAGGAGAGAGAGAAGAGAGGATGGAGGAGAGAGGAGAGGAGGAGGAGGAAAGAGAGAGAAGAGATGAGGGAGGAGAGAGAGGAGGGAGGAGAGAGGAGATAGGAGGGAGGAGAGAGAGAGGAAGGAGGAGATAGGAGGGAGGAAGAAAGAAGATGGGAGAGAGGAGAGAAAGAGGAGATAGGAGGGAGGAGAGAGGAGAAAAGAAGGAGGAGAGGGGAGGGAGGGGAGAGAGAGAAGAGGGGAGGGAGGAGAGAGAGGGGAGGGAGGAGAGAAGGAGGAGGAAAGAGAGAGAAGAGAGGAGGGAGGGAGAGAGAGAGAAAGAGATGAGGGAGGAGAGAGAGAGGAGGGAGGGAGGAGATAGGAGGGAGGAGAGAGGGAGATAGGAGAGAGGAGATAGGAGGGAGAGAGAGAGAGGAAGGAGGAGATAGGAGGGAGGAAGGAAGAAGAGAGGAGGGAGGAGAAAAGAGAGAGGAGATAGGAGGGAAGAGAGAGAGAGGAGGGAGGAGAGAGAGAGGAGGGAGGAGATAGGAGAGAGGAGGGAGGAGATAGGAGGGAGGAGAAAGGATGGAGGAGAGAGGAGGGAGAAGAGGAGGCAAGAGAGGAGGGAAGAGAGAGAGAGAGAGGAGGGAGGAGAGAGAGAGGAGAAGGAGGAGATAGGAGGGAGGAGAGAGAGAAGAGATGAGGGAGGAGAGAGAGAGAGGAGGGAGGAGGAGATAGGAGGGAGGAGAGAGGAGGGAGGAGATAGGAGGGAGGAGAGAGGATGGAGGAGAGAGGAGATGGAAGAGAGGAGGGAGGAGAGCGAGAGGAAGGAGGAGATAGGAGGGAGGAAGGAAGAAGATAGGAGGGAGGAGAGAGAGAGGAGGGAGAAGAGGAGGGAGGAGAGGAGAGAGGAGATAGGAGGGAAGAGATAGGAGATAGGAGATAAAAACAGTGCACCATGGGCCTTTAAACACGTTCTCAGTGAGTTTTTATAATGAAGTGACAGAGTTCAGATGAAAATAAAATTCACTTGTAACATCACAGATTTATTATTGAACTTTAGACTCACACTGTCAGAGTGTGACTTCTCCTCTTTTTTCATGTGGCCTCCTCCCTCCATCCTCCTCCCTCCATCCTCCTCCCTCCATCCTCCTCCCTCCATCCTCCTGTCCAGATGGAGAAATAAAATAGGATTATTGCACGTGTCTGCCCTGCCTGTCACCAGCCACCGGGCCAAGGAATGAAGAGATGTCAACAACCTGTCCTCCTTTTCCTCTCCCTCTATCCTTCTTTTTCTTTCTCTCTTTCATTTTCATTCTCTCCTCTTTTTCTTGCTCTACTCTCTCCTTCTTGCTTTCCTTCTCTCTCTCTCCCTCTCTCTCTCCCCCTCTCTCTCTCTGTCTTACTTGCTCTGCTTCTCTCCTTTCTTTCTTTCTTTCTTTCTCTCCTCTTTTACTTATTTTGCTCTCTCTCCTTCTCACTTTCCTTCTCTCTCTCTCCTGCTCTGCTCTCTTCCTCCTTCTCTCTCTCTCCCTCTCTCTGTCTTACTTGCTCTGCTCTCTCCATTCTTTGCCCTCTCTCACTAGCTCTCATTCTCCAGTCCCTCTCTCTCTCTCTTTCTCTCTCCTTTCCTTTCTCTCTTTTTCAGTCTCTCTTTTTCTTTCTCACCCTTGTCTCTCACTCTGTCCTCTTTCACGCTCTCTCTCACTTCCTCTTTCATTATTGTTTCCCTCTTTCCCCCTCTCTTTCTTCTCTCACCCTCTCTCCTACATCTTCACCCTCCCGCTCTCTCCTTCATCTTTCTCTCTTTCCCCCTCTCTATCTTCTCCTCTTTCCCTCTCTCTGTCCTGCACTGCCCTTTCTCGCTTTTTCCCTTTTTCTTTCTCACCTTTATCTGTCACTCTGTCCTCTTTCACTCTCTCCCTCTCTCTGCCCCTCTCTTTCCTCTCTCACCCTCTCTCTTTCATCTTCACCCTCCCTCTCTCTCCCCTTCACCTTTCTCTCTTTGTTCCCTCTCTTCTCTCTCCGCCTCTCTATCTTCTCCTCTTTCCCTCTCTCTCTCCCCCTTTTACCCTCTCCATCCTCTCTCTCTTTCTAAGCTTCTATGACCCATCTCTTCTCTCTCCCCCTCTATCTTCTCCTCTTTCCCTCTCTCTTTGTCCCCATTTTCCCTCTTGCTCTCTCTCCCCTCTCTTTCCCCCTCTCTCTGCCTCTCTCTTTCCTCTCTCCCCTCTCTATCTTCTCCTCTTTCTCTCTCTCTCTCCCCCTTTTACCCTCTCCACCCTCTCTCTCTCTCTCTTTCTAACTTTCTATGTCCCCTCTCCTCTCTCCCCTTCTCTATCTTCTCCTCTTTCCCTCTCTCTCCCCCCTTTTACTCTCTCTGCCCCTCTCTTTCCTCTTTCCCCCTCTTTATCTTCTCCTCTTTCCCTCTCTCTCCCCCCTTTTACTCTCTCTGCCCCTCTCTTTCCTCTCTCCCCCTCTTGCTCTTCTCCTCCTCTTTCCCTCTCTCTCCCCTTTTACTCTCTCTGCCTCTCTCTTTCCTCTCTCCCCCTCTCTATCTTCTCCTTTTTCTCTCTCTCTCTCCCTCTTTTACCCTCTCCACCCTCTCTCTCTCTCTCTCTCTCTCTCTCTCTCTAAGTTTCTATGACCCCTCTCCTCTCTCCCCCTCTCTATCTTCTCCTCTTTCCCTCTCTCTCCCCCTTTTACTGGCTCCACCCTCTCTCTCTCTCTAAGCTTCTATGACCCATCTCTTCTCTCTCCCCCTCTCTATCTTCTCCTCTTTCCCTCTCTCTCTCTCTCCATTTTCCCTCTTCTCTCTCCTTTCTCTCCCTCCTTCTCTCCTCCCCTCTTCCCTCCATCTCTCCTCAGTGAACTCATATCTTCAATAATCACAGAGGAGGTCAGACAAGTCCAAATACAAGTCCAGCAGACCCACTGAGACCTGGACCTGGACCTGGACCTAGACCTGGACCTGGACCTGGACCTGGACCTGGACCCAGACAGACTCTGAGCTCCACACGTGGAAATGGAAAACGACGCTGGATTGCGAGACAGGGCCAGAGGGCGCCGAGGAGCAGAGAGAGGGCTAGTGTGACAGAAGAGGAGGAATAAAACCGACGAGGAGAAAATATATGAGAAATATGGAAGGAGCTGTCCAATGAGACACCTCCAGAAGAGAATTTAACACCAAGACACTGCACCTTCTGCGAAAATGAGCTCCGGACGAGGGAAAAAACTTCTAAAAGATCTAATTTAAAGTACGGGAAGATCACATATTTTAGACTTTTATTTATTCAGTAGGTCTGGACTTGTTTCGAGATACAGTATTAGACTTCGGTCAGTCGGCGCGGTGGCTGACAGGCCGAAGGTTTCTGCGTGGTGTTTGCATGTTCTCCCTGTGTCTGCTGGGTTTCCTTTTCCAACCCATGAACTACAGGTTAAATTCTCCAACAGTGTTCCTGCAACACTGAAAGATGCCCAAGCCGTCACCACAAAAAATCGTACACAGCTGAAATATATGTTTCTATACTGGTTTCAATTAGAATCGATGAAACAATAATAACGCCCTGCCTCAAGTGGAGGAGTTCAAGTATCTCGGGGTCTTGTTCACGAGTGAGGGGAGGATGGAGCGTGAGATTGACAGGTGGATCGGTGCAGCGTCGGCAGTGATGCGGTCGCTGTACCGGACCGTTGTGGTGAAGAGGAAGCTGAGCCGAAAGGCAAAGCTCTTGATTTACCATTAATCTACGTTCCTCCCCTCACCTATGGTCATGAGCTCTGGGTAATGACCGAAAGGACAAGATCGCGGATACAAGCGGCCGAAATGAGTTTCCTCCGTAGAGTGGCTGGGCGCTCCCTTAGAGATAGGGTGAGGAGCTCAGTCACGCGGGAGGAGCTCGGAGTAGAGCCGCTGCTCCTCCATGTCGAGAGGAGCAGCTAAGTTGGCTCGGGCATCTGTCCCGGATGCCTCCTGGACGCCTCCCTTGGGAGGTGTTCTGGGCATGTCCCACCGGGAGGAGGCCCCGGAGAAGACCCAGGACACACTGGAGGGACTATGTCTCTCGGCTGGCCTGGGAACACCTTGGGGTCCCCCCGGAGGAGCTGGAGGAAATGTGGGAGTCTCTGCTTAGACTGTTGCCCCCGTGACCGGGCCCCGGATAAGAGGAAGAAAATGGATGGATGGATATTAAAAAGGTAAAATCACAAATGTTGAACCTGATCATTTGTATTAGTGACCAGACCCATGAACTCACTGTATTACAACAAAAAGAAAACAGCATTTAAACAGCATCCATTTTAGCTGCTCCATATCTGTATTAACCCACCAATGTTTCAACGTTTCATTACAAACATGAGGTCCCTGACCCATCATTGTGTCTTGTACGCCCGTGTGGGCTGGCCTTCCCTGACCAATCGTAGACTGAAGCATTGCTACCTTTTGATTTCTAAATGTCTTGTTGGGCTGGTGCCGTCCTATCTCCAGTAGCTCATAGAGGTGAGGAGTCTCCGCTCTCAGGAGCTGCTCCTGCTCTCTGTGCCCAGAGCTCACACACAACTTGGAAAAAAGGCTTCACATAAGACTCCTCTGCTTTTATGTGTGTGAAAATGTGAACATTTTGTGTTGTTTTGTCTCTGTGCTGATGCTGCCTCTTGGCCAGGACACTCTTGTAAAAGAGATTTTTAATCTCAATGAGTTTTTTATCCTGGTTAAATAGAGATAATGTGTGATCAATGTGAGCAAATATTTAGCCAGAGGCTGGAAGAAAATGTATAATAATAATAATAATAAAATGACTGAACAGTTTTGTGCAGTTTTGAGTTTTAAATTGAGTTTTGTTTTTTAAATAATATTCTGAAATGTGTCAGAACATACATAAAAAATGTACATGACTAAACTATTAACCCATCTCATTTTCAGTGCACATTTTAGATTCATATTTAGTCCTATAATTATGTAGAGAGGATAATTTGAATGTATTTTCTCATTTCTGTTCCTATTTTTAGCTCTTGTCTTGTCATTTGTTATATTTACTGGTGTTGTATTGTGGCCAGCGTGTACTGTATAAAACATATTGTACTTTTAATAACATTTCCACACAGCACAGGAAGCGGCTCCTGTTAAAGGGAATGTAAACAAGCAGTTCTATTGTGAAAGTAATTACTCCACACACTCCCCGAGAGACAGCGCTTTAATAAGGCCAGAGAAACAGCAAAACCTATTTGAGAATTCAATTGTGCTCAATGGGGAAGGCTATAATAACTGGAAATGCAGAATATCAGCACAGGCAGGAGTAAAGATCCCTCTAAAGACTCTGTTCCACCTTGTGATGTCATGTGGTGATACAGGAAGTGCTCCACAGTGATTTTAAACTCCACACACCTTCACTAGAATCGAATTTTGGATGATTTCAGACCAGGAATTGCCCATTTCTACTGAACTAAAGGTAAAAAAGGAGCCGTGAACTTGAAAACTACAGCTTCCTTCGTGACATCACAAGGTGGAACGGAGCGTTTTGAGCTTTGCCGTAGACAGACTAATAAAAATGCAGATTTACTCAAACACGTGTGAATGAAACAAAACCCAACTCCAGGTCTGTTTTTGACAAGATAACAACATTACAACAGGACTTAAAGGTGCAATGTGTAACTTTTTGTTTAGGGGCTCGTCACCCGTTTGTTTAGTCCTGGTTTAGTCCTTGTTTAGTCCTTGTTTAGTTCCGGTTTAGTCGCAGTTTAGTTCTTGTTTAGTCCTTGTTTAGTCCTGGTTTAGTCCTAGTTTAGTCCTGGTTTAGTCTTGGTTTAGTCCTTTTTTAGTCCTTGTTTGGTCCTGGTTTAGTCCTAGTTTAGTCCAGGTTTAGTCCTAGTTTAGTCTTGGTTTAGTCCTTGTTTGGTCCTGGTTTAGTCCTAGTTTAGTCCCAGTTTAGTCCCGGTTTATGTTTAGTCCTTTTTTAGTCCTTGTTTGGTCCTGGTTTAATCCCAGTTTAGTCCAGGTTTAGTCCTTTTTTAGTCCTTGTTTGGTCCTGGTTTAGTCCTAGTTTAGTCCAGGTTTAGTCCCGGTTTAGTCTTGGTTTAGTCTTGGTTTAGTCGTTTTTTAGTCCTTGTTTGGTCCTGGTTTAGTCCTAGTTTAGTCCAGGTTTAGTCCCGGTTTAGTCTTGGTTTAATCCTTTTTTAGTCCTTGTTTGGTCCTCGTTTAGTCCTAGTTTAGCCCAGATTTAGTCCCGGATTAGTCTTGGTTTAGTCGTTTTTTAGTCCTTGTTTGGTCCTGGTTTAGTCCTAGTTTAGTCCAGGTTTAGTCCCGGTTTAGTCTTGGTTTAGTCCTTTTTTAGTCCTTGTTTGGTCCTAGTTTAGTCCTAGTTTAGTCCAGGTTTAGTCCCGGTTTAGTCTTGGTTTAGTCCTTTTTTAGTCCTTGTTTGGTCCTCGTTTAGTCCTAGTTTAGCCCAGGTTTAGTCCCGGTTTAGTCTTGGTTTAGTCCTTCTTTAGTCCTTGTTTGGTACTGGTTTAGTCCTGGTTCAGTCCTAGTTTAGTCCTGGTTTAGTCTTGGTTTAGTCCTTCTTTAGTCCTTGTTTGGTACTGGTTTAGTCCTGGTTCAGTCCTAGTTTAGTCCTGGTTTAGTCTTGGTTTAGTCCTTGTTTAGTCCTTGTTTGGTCCTGGTTTAGTCCTGGTTCAGTCCTAGTTTAGTCCTGGTTTAGTCTTGGTTTAGTCCTTGTTTAGTCCTTGTTTTGTCCTGGGTTAATCCTAATTTAGTCCCGGTTTATGTTTAGTCCTTGTTTAGTCCTTGTTTGGTCCTGGTCTAGTCCTGGTTTTCCATGGAGATGTCATTGCTCTGCCTGGAATGTTCCACAGTATGACATTAAACAGCTCTACTTCATACAAAAATACCTAGAAAAACAGGGATTCTGACTGTGAGCGGGGTCGCCTCTCCACAGATCTGACTTGTAACTTGGTCTGGTTCAGTCTTTATGAAGATAGAAATGTTTAATGCCATACTGTGGAACATTCCAGCTCACAAGAGACAGTTTTGCGTAATAAAAGACTTTTAATATCTTTTATCATCTATATTGTCGGTGGTGGGAGAGTCCATTGTCACAGAATGATTGCCACTTCTCTGCCAGTTCGCCCTTTGGTGGCTGTGGCGAGAGAAGCCGTTTACACCAGCACCAGCGAGTCGAGTAAGAGCAGATGAATAATGTAATGTATGTACTTGAACATGATCTGAATTATTAAGTGAAAATGTCTGTAACGTCCCAGTGTGAATTCTGCGTTCTGCTGGTCCCAGGGCGTCTGCGGCTACAGCGCTCGTCCGTCATAAAGGGTGTGGGGAGAGGAGGAATAATGCAACGAAAAGTGGCTGTGAGTGTTGGAAAAAAGCACCACTGGTATTGATACTTCGCAGTGACGTCTGCCTGTATCTCTATGGTGGAATATTCATCAGTTACCACGGCGACGCAATGTGCACATTAGCAAACGCTGTCAAAAAGTTTTAAGAAAAGAAGAAATACAAAATGGATTTAGACAAATTTTCAGGAGACCCGGTTTAATCCTGGTCTAGTTCTGATCTAGTCCTAGTTTAGTCCTGGTTTAGTCCTGATTTAGTCCTAGTTTAGTCTTGGTTTAGTCCTTGTTTAGTACTTGTTTACTCCTGGTTTGATCCTAGTTAGTCCCGGTTTAGTCCTGGTTTAGTCCTGGTTTCATCCTAGTTTAGTCCTGGTTTAGTCCTTGTTTAGTTCTGGTTTGGGCCTCGTTTAGTCCTAGTTTAGTCCTGGTTTAGTCTTGGTTTGGTCCTGATTTAGTCCTAGTTTTGTTCCAGTTTAGTCCTAGTTAAGTCCTTGTTTACTCCTGGTTTGGTCCTCATTAGTCCCAGTTTAGTCCTGGTTTTATTCTAGTTTAGTCCTGGTTTAGTCCTTGTTTAGTCCTGTTTGGTCCTTGTTTAGTCCTAGTTTAGTCCTGGTTTAGTCTTAGTTTGGTCCTGGTTTAGTCCTAGTTTTGTTCCAGTTTAGTCCTAGTTTAGTCCTTGTTTACTCCTGGTTTGGTCCTCGTTAGTCCCAGCTTAGACCTGGTTTAGTCCTGGTTTCATCCTAGTTTAATCCTGGTTTAGTCCTTGTTTAGTTTTGGTTTGGTCCTGGTTTGGTCCTGGTTTAGTCCTAGTTTAGTCTTGGTTTAGTCCTAGTTTAGTCCTTGTTTACTCCTGGTTTGGTCCTCGTTAGTCCCAGCTTAGTCCTGGTTTAGTCCTGGTTTCATCCTAGTTTAATCCTGGTTTAGTCCTTGTTTAGTTTTGGTTTGGTCCTGGTTTAGTCCTAGTTTTGTCCTGGTTTAGTCCTTGTTTAGTCCTGGTTTCGTCCTAATCTAATCTTGGTTTAGTCCTGGCCTATTCCTGGTTCAGACTTTCAATACTGTGTTTAGTTTAGACTTATATAAGTTCTTATTCCATCCTGGCTCCAGCTCAGTTTAGTCCTGATGAAGACTTGATTTGATCCTGGTCTAGTCCTGGTTTGGTCCTCGTTAGTCCCGGTGTAGTCCTGGTTTAGTCCTAGTCTAGTCCTGGTCTAGTCCTGGTTTAGTCCTGGTTAAAGATCCCATGACATGGTGCTTTTCTATGGCTCCTTAATGGTTCCCTAATACTGTAAATGAATCCTTCTTCAAAATCAACACTCAGTGCATGAGAAACAGAGATAAGATGAGAAAGAGTCATAAATATCTCTCTCAAACTCTTTATTCTGGGCGTTGTTGCTTGAATGCAAATGAGGAGAAAAGAGAAGGCTAATAGTAGAGGGTGGGGGCGTGGCCAAACTCTCCGCTCAGAGCTCAGAGCCGACAGCTGATCCATTTCCTTGTTTTTGCACGGGGGAGAGATTTGAAGCGTTCCATTGAAAAATAAACACATTTCCACATAAAATAAAATTAAACCACTGCTGTTCAAAGGTCCAGAGGCTCAGATAAAGGACTTCCGAGCCTAGAAACACTCGGACGTGCCTCCAGGCAAATAAAAAAACGCATTTCGCATTGCCTAGCGCATTCGCAGTCCAAACTCTCTGGGCGTGATTTACAGAGACGCTGAGTACAGACAGACGGGGGTGGAACTGCATTTGCATTTCTTTTTCGATCTGACGTCAATAAGGTGCCTTGTTCAAACTCGCCCGTTTGAGCTCCGATTTTTTGTAACGCAGAAAAGGATCGCAAATGCTCAGTTTAGACATTTCACAACTTTTAACCATGGGGGGGGGGCTAAACAGGGTAGGGGAGCTCACATTAACGTTCAAAAACCTCAGAAAGTGAAAATTTCATGCCATGGGACCTTTAAGACGCAGGATTAGTCTCAGTTTAGTCCTGATTTTGATGTTGTGTAAATGTGTACTCATCTTTACACACTCCTAACGTGGGAAATCCCAGGCTGCTTTCGTTCGTTCCGATCTAAAAGACAGCCTGGCAACTAGGCTAAGCGAGCTCTCCTGATTTTGGGAGCCAATCAGAGAGCGGGTAGGGGTGGAATTACGGTGACGCGTACTATGTGACAAACGGAAGCTTGTAGTTTGAACTGACTCACATGATTGGCTATGGGCTACGTATACGCCAAATGATAGACATTCGTAACGCCCAATAAACGGCCGTTGGCGATCGTAAAGCACACCTCCACTACGAGATATTCAGTAGGTGGCCCTCAGACCATATACCACTTGTGATATGGTCTGGTGTAAATCAGGCAAACACACTCAGGCTCTTGTGTCTGAATCTCCTGGGCTGCCCCTTCAGACCCGGTGGTCCTCCGCTGGTTCGGCGGAGGCCCTCCTCTGTCTCCTTGAGTCCGATTTCGAGTGCTCGTCTCTGGGGAGCGCGGCTGTGGTGAGGCTCTCGTAATGAATGAACCACGGAGGTCAGTGGAGCACACAGACCATAATGAGCTGAGGTCAGGAGAGAGAGGGGGAAAAGAGGAGGGAGGAGAGGAGGGAAGAAAGGAAGGAGGAGGGAGGAGAGAGGAGGGAGGAGAGGAGAGAAGAGGAAGGAGAGGGGAGGGAGGAGAGGTGAGAGGAGAGAGGAGAGAAAAAGAAGGAGGGAGGAGAAAGAGAACAGAGGATGGAGGAGAGAGGAGAGGAGAGGAGGGAGGAGAGAGGAGAGGAGAGAGGAGAGAAGAGAAAGGAGGGAGAAGAGAGGAGAGAGGAAATGATGGAGAAGAGAGGAGGGAGGAGAGAGGAGAGGAGAGAGGAGAGAGGAAAGGAGGGAGCAGAGAGGAGAGAGGAAAGGAGGGAGGAGGGAGGAGAGGAGGGAGGTGAGAGGGGAGAAGAAGAATGAGAGAGGAGGGAAGAGAGAAGGGAGAGGAGAGAGGAGGGAGGAGAGAAGAAGGAGGAGAGATGAGAGAGAAGGAGGGAGGATGGAGAGAAGAGAGGAGGGGGGAAAAGGAGAAAAGAAGGAGAAGAGAGAGAGAAGAAAGGAGGGAGGAGAGAGGGGAGAGGAAAAAGGAGGGAGGTGAGAGGAGAGAAGAAGGAGAGAGAAGGGAGGAGAGAGGAGAGGGGAGAGAAGAGCAAGGATAGGAGGGAAGAGAAAAGAAGAAGGAGAGACGAGAGAGAAGGAGGGAGGATGGGGAGAAGAGATGAGGAGAAAGGGGAGAAAAAACGGAGGAGGGAGGAGAGGAAAGGGGAGAGAAGAAGGAGGAGAGAGAGAGAGAGAAGAAAGGAGGAAGGAGAGAAAGGAGAGGAGACAAAAGAGGAGAGAGGAAAAAGGAGGGAGGAGAGAGGAGAGAAGGAGGTGGAGAAAGAGAGAAGAAAAGAAGGAGGAGAGGCGAGAGGAAAGAGAAGAAAGAGAGAAGAGAGATAGACCAGTGTGTGAAATGTTTTCCTCGCAGGTAAATTGTCTCTTCATTTTGGATGAAATTATTTTTTTTTGTCAGAGGCGAAAGTGCACAGAAGCCACCACTACTTTCTGTATTTTTGTACTTTTATTCTTAATGTTTTTTTTCTACAAACTCCGACTGAACTGATGTAAAACTATAATAAATATTCACCACAAATCCTACCAAACCAAGTCATAATGAGAAAAACACAAATATTTAGCCCAGAGCAGAACCAGAGAGTGACCCGGACCTCTGCATAATCACAACAATTATTACAGTTCAGCCCAATAATCAGAACCACAACGGCTTTTCCACCGTCAGGGACAAAATCACACACCAGGACATTTGCTTCGGCAATACGGTGTGCTACACAACATTTTAAATTAAATTAAACTGAACTTAAATATTTGGTGTTTTGGTTGTCAAGGCCATTATCCAATCAGAAAGCAGAATGAGCCTCACGAGTCTCTTATTTGTGTTGCCAGTTCCAACGCTGAAATCCAGTTGGTTCAAACATAAAATGCGTCTCTCCTTGTTTAGTCCTGGTTTGGTCCTCATTTAGCCCTAGTTTAGTCCTTGTTTAGTCCTGGTTTGGTCCTGGTTTAGCCCTAGTTTAGTCCCGGTTTAGTCCTTGTTTAGTCCTGATTTGGTCCTCGTTTAGCCCCAGTTTAGCCCCGGTTTAGTCCTTGTTTAGTCCTTGTTTAGTCCTGGTTTGGTCCTGGTTTAGCCCTAGTTTAGTCCCGGTTTAGTCTTTGTTTAGTCCTTGTTTAGTCCCGGTTTGGTCCTTGTTTAGTCTTTGTTTAGTCCTGGTTTGGTCTCCGTTTAGCCCTAGTTTAGTCCCGGTTTAGTCCTTGTTTAGTCCTGATTTGGTCCTCGTTTAGCCTCAGTTTAGCCCCGGTTTAGTCCTTGTTTAGTCCTGGTTTGGTCTTCGTTTAGCCCTAGTTTAGCCCCGGTTTAGTCCTTGTTTAGTCCTTGTTTAGTCCTGGTTTGGTCTTCGTTTAGCCCTAGTTTAGTCCAGGTTTAATCCTTGTTTAGTCCTGGTTTGGTCTTCGTTTAGCCCTAGTTTAGTCCAGGTTTAGTCCTTGTTTAGTCCTGGTTTGGTCGTCATTTAGCCCTACTTTAGTCCTTGTTTAGTCCTGGTTTGGTCCTGGTTTGGTCTTCATTTAGCCCTAGTTTAGTCCCCATTTAGTCCTTGTTTAGTCCTGCTTTGGTCCTCGTTTAACCCTAGTTTAGTCCCGGTTTGGTCCTGGTTTAGCCTTAGTTTAGCCCTGGCTTAGTCCTGGTTTAGTCCTTGTTTAGTCCTGGTTTGGTCCTCATTTAGAAAGCAGAATGAGCCTCACATGAGTCTCTTATTTGCGTTGCCAGTTCCAACCCTGAAATCCAGTTGGTTCAAACCTAAAATCCGTGTCTCTGATCTGAACAGTCACTACCTAAACCCCATGCCCTGAGACCGGTTGTGTTCACACTGTAGCTCTACCAGGGCTCCGTGATACAGCCCATTTTGAAACAGGACAGGCAGGCGATTCAGTAGCACGATGACAGAAGACGATTTGTATATGACCGAGTATCAGACCAACAACTACTGCCGATACCTCTGACTATGAACACTACAACACTCATAATGAACGTTATGGAAGTATGCCGCAATATGCTTGATGACGTCCTCGTTTCTGCAAACCCCGATGATTTTCGAGTCTTCTGCATGGACATCTTCAACTGGCCAGAACTGGTGATCCATCTTCTTACTTTTTTTGTGACAGTAATGAAGGTACAGGTAATACTCTGCCGTCTTCGCTTTATTTTGCTTCCAAATGTTGGCCCCGCCTCGACCTCCGCCCTGACCTTGACACCGCCTCTTGCCCCATCGTTTTGCTCGGGCCAGAAATCGCGGGCCCCTAGCCCCTGTTAGCACCTGGCCCTGGATGTGTGAAAGCAATTAGCCCCGATACGCCCCTGTTGTCTCGGCTTTGGCCCGACAGTCTGAAAGCGGCTAATGAGTCAATGCTAGTGCAGCCTCTGGAGCTCAGGGAGGGAATTCTGAAGGTTCTGAGAATGTGAAGAACCTGTATGTGTCTCTATCCGCAGGTGAAGGCTCTGGCTACACAGGTTCAGTTGTGACTGTAAAAGGGATGCGATTCAGATTTTTCAGTTCCGATACCAATGTTGAGTATCTGTCCCAATATGAACTAGGGCAGAGACTGAAAATATGATTTATTTCCTTTCAACACAAAACGGCGTATGGTAAAAGATTAAAATGTATTCTGTAAGTGTTATTCATCATTTAAAGGGATATGCCACCCCCAGGTCAAACTTGGGCATCTCCCCACAGTCCAGAGACTAAAATAAGTGGTGGAAAGCGTTTTTCTGGTGACCCAGCCATTGTCCAGGTCTGTCAGCACTGACCGCCGCGGTATCTGCAGCTACTCCGCCTTAGACTGGAGTCTTATGTCGCCAGAGAAAGATTTCGGCCAAAAGGAATTAATTTGCTCGATGCGTTTCCCAATTACTTTCTGTGTAGTGCGCATTCATATCGAGTGCAAATAAATGTGCAAATCAACACGGAGAGCTTGACTTGGTCATTTTGGGTGGGAACTATTTTTCAGTGCGGAAAAAGACAGACGAAGCACACACCACGCTGCGTAACAGGGGAACTGCCTTTGGCGGCACGGTAGCTGAGTGGGTACCGCTCTTGCTTCACAGCAAGAAGGTTCCGGGTTCAATCCCCGGGTCACCCAGGCCTTTCCGTGTGGAGTTTGCATGTTCTCCCCGTGTCTGGGTGGGTTTCCTCCGGGCACTCTGGTTTCCCCCAACAACCCAAAACATGCACCTTAGGTCCTGACCAAGCCTAAGCAAGAAGATCATGGAGATGGTCCCCGGGCGCCCTAATGTGTGCTGCCCACTGCTCCTAATATATGTATATATATATGTATATATATATATAGGATGGGTTAAAATGCAGAGAAGAATTTCTCCAGTGTGAGATCAATAAAGTCACTTCTTCTTCTTCTTCTTCTTCCTGGTGCGTAACAGGGATTCCCCTGTCAGCGTGGTGTGTGCTTCGTCTGTCTTTTTCCGCACTGGAAAATAGTTCCCACCCAAAATGACCAAGGCAAGCTCTCCGTGTTGATTTGCACATTTATTTGCACTCGATATGAATGCGCACTACACAGAAAGTAATTGGGAAAAGCATCGAGCAAATTAATTCCTTTTGGCCGAAATCTTTCTCTGGCGACGTTAGACTCCAGTCTAACGCGGAGTAGCTGCAGATACCGCGGCGGTCAGTGGCTACAGACTCGGACAATGGCTGGGTGAGCAGGAAAACGCTTTCCACCACTTATTTTAGTCTCTGGACTGTGGGGAGATGCCCAAATTTGACCTGGGGGTGGCATATCCCTTTAAAGCAATTACAGAACAACTTCAATATTATGAGGTGTTCTGGGCTAACGCTGCACCAAATACAGACCAAAATGGCATATCAACTGATTTTTTATTTTTATAATTATGTCTCATTTGATACCATCTTTTTTGCTATTCCATCTATTTTTTGTTATCCTCTGTTATATGAGCTACTGTACCCAAATAATTTCCTTTGTGGATCAATAAAGTTTATCTAAGTCTAAGAGCTGATATTTTGAGACCGATTCCAGATAGCAGTAATGTATCATGTATCCATAAACTAATAGCTTTAAAGGTACACTGTGTAAGATTTTTACCCGTTAATTACCAAAATTGAAGATACCCATTCAAAAATACAGTGTTTTCCAAGCCTTTTCACTTCCATCATGAAATCAAAGTATTCTTTTGGACTTAGATATAGTAGATTTCACCTGCAGCAGCAGCCATTTTAACTAGCCGCAGAAGGACATACTGTATTTTGGGCTCCGCCTTCGTCGTTTTCTTTATAGCTGTCGGAACTGGCCCGTGGATTTCACACACTTTCACTTTCGGGTTAATGGCGGGTTACACGTTGTGTGCGCATACCGCCACCTACTGGTTCCTGGGAGATTCTGCTACTTATTACTGCTGCTTATGACCCTCAAGGTCTGCCGTAGCTAGAACCGGAATTGCAATACCCACCATCCACCAATGCGCCACCATCCTACACAGTGTACCTTTAAAAAACTGCAAGAGCATAGGCTAGATTTGCTTTAAACTTGCAACTTGCAAAAGAAAAGACACAATTTACTTTATTCGTTGCACTGGTCTACAAGCAAATGCTGATAGGCTATAGTTTCCAAGATATAGTATTAGGTTAAAATAGGAAATTTATGCAAAATAAGGCAAAAACGGTAGTTTATCAGAAGGTACAGTGTGTCTACAAGCAACAGTTCTATCTGAAAGTCTGTCTGCACATTCCAATACATTCATTTTAATATGTCTAGAGTTTTAACATCAAATTTTTTTTTATTTCACATAAGAGATGCCTCTGTGTGCTCCTGATGTCTTAAGATATTTCTTGTTTATTTCTTGATGGATAAAGAAGTGCAAGTTAAATATTTTCAAAATATAAATAATATTTTTAAGCAAAAATGCCTAAATCTATTGTATAAACAGATGTGATTTTGACTACATATCTTGAATACATTAGCTAACCAGCACAGTTATCAATTCATTTTCATTTCATCTTATCAATATAAATGAGATTTAGACACTTTTATCTCCAAAATTTTTTAGACCAGTGTCATGTTCGAGTCTTCTCCAGTGTTGAAAAAAGCACCACTGGTATTGATATTTTGCAGTGACGTCGTGCTGGGCGTGTTCTGCCTGTATCTCTATGGTGGAATATTCCTCAGTTACCATGGCAACGCAATGTGCACATTAGCAAACACTGTCAAAAAGAAAGTTTTAAGAAAAGAAAAATACAAAATGGTTTTAGACACATTTTCAGGAGTGTTTTTTCTCCTGATGTAGACTTGGTTTGGTCCTGGTTTAATCCTGCTCTAGTTCTAATCTAGTCCTAGTTTAGCCCCGGTTTAGTCCTGGTTTAGTTCTGGTTTAGCTCTAGTTTAGCCCCGGTTTAGTCCTGGTTTGGTCCTCATTTAGCCCTAGTTTTGCCCTGGTTTAGTCCTGGTTTAGTCCTTGTTTAGACCTGGTTTGGTCTTCGTTAAACCCTAGTTTAGTAACGATTTAGTCCTAGTTTAATGTTTAATCCTGGTTTAGTCCTGGTTTGGTCCTGGTTTAGACTTAGTTTAGCCCCGGTTTAGTCCTGGTTTAATCCTTGTTTAGACCTGGTTTGGTCCTGGTTTAGCCCTAGTTTAGCCCCGGATTAGTCCTGGTTTATTCCTTGTTTAGTCCTGGTTTGGTCCTGCTTTAGCTCTAGTTTAGCCCTGGTTTAGTCCTGGTTTAGTCTTTGTTTAGTCCTGGTTTAGTCCTTGTTTAGTCCTGGTTTGGTCCTCGTTTTGCCCTGGTTTAGTCCTGGTTTAGTCCTTGTTTAGTCCTGGTTTAGTCCTAGTTTAGTCCCAGTTTATTTCTGTTTCAGTCCTTGTTTAGTCCTGGTTTGGTCCTCGTTTAGTCCTAGTTTAGTCCTGGTTTAGTCCTTGTTTAGTCCTTGTTTAGTCCTGGTTTAGTCCTGGTTTGGTCCTCGTTTAGCCCTGGTTTGGTCCTCGTTTAGTCCTAGTTTAGTCCTGGTTTGGTCCTCGTTTAGTCCTAGTTTAGTCCTGGTTTGGTCCTTGTTTACTCCTGGTTTGGTTCTCGTTTAGCCCTAGTTTAAGATATGAGTCTGGTCCTGGTGAATCTCCCAGAGTTCTGATGGGTGTGATTGACAGCTGGATTAGCCAATCAGGGACAAATGCATCTGTATCAAAACAATTATAGCTGCTGAGGAAAAAAAAGAAAGGAGAAAATGTCACGAAATATTGCTGTCTCTGTCTCCTACATCTGACAGTCCTTTTTCAGACCTTCCCCCGTGAGTCCATCTCTTTGTTATTGTTCCACATTAGCAGGTCATTACAGGATCCTCAGACCGCAGATCTGAAATAGGGACGCAGAGGAAACGCACAGATGGATGAGTCTGAAATCTAAACCAGTCGGATATGGATTTTATCACCAGCTCGTGTTACTCCGCTCTCAGCAAAGACCGCGCAGAGGACGGGGCATCTGGGATAACTGTGCAGGGAGGGGGATGGGGGGTATCTGACTGCATTCGACTATGTGCGTGGTGCATCAATCTTTTTAGAATGTCATTTGCTGAGTGAGTTACACAATAGAGCATTAAAGCTGCACTGTGCAACCTTTCTAGTGGAGGTCAGTCACTTGCTGGTCTCCCTGGAGGTGTTATTGCTTTGCCTGGAATGTTCCATGATATGACTTTAAACATTTATTGATTACAAGTGTTTCTGTTGCTCAAAAATACAATAAGTCCTCCTGTGAATAGGGGTGACTCTCCACAGATCTGAACTGTAATGTAGCGTCGTGCTGTGACCTGCTTATTTTCCAAAACACTCACTTAAAGGGACAGTGTGTAAGATTTTTACCTGTTAATTACTGAAATTGAAGATACCCATTCAAAAATACATTGTTTTCCAAGCCTTTTCACTTCCATCATGAAATCAAAGTATTCTGTTGGACTTAGATATAGTCACATAAAAGGGGGATCTTCCCCATGCAGAGGCAGCCATTTTGAATACGAGAGCCGCAGAAGGACATTTGGGCTCCGCCTTCGGCAAGGCTCGTGGTTTTGGGTAAACAACACAAGCATGCTGCGGGATCAGACGTCGTAATGGATCTAACACGTGTTTTGGACTAAATTGTTTTACTGGATTTTATTCGCTGGATCCTTATGGACAAATTGAGAGCAAATTTATGGTGAAATACAGAGTTTGACCTGTGCAAAGCATTCTAAGGTAAGCTAACCTCGTTTTGTGCTTTTCCGTATAAAAGCCCCATGTGCTCGGGGAGTGATTGTTGGGCAGGGAAATTAATTGCATAGTCAAAAAGAGGAGACTGTAACGTTTCATTTGATGTGTAGAGTGTCATGGTACATGATCGGGAATGTGTGTTTTCATGAGAAAAGAAAAAAAATAACCGGTACCGCGCAGTGCGCGCCCGGGTGACCCTCGAGTGCAATAGCACCATCCACCTATGCGCCACGAATCCTACACACTGGGGCTTTAAACGTCCGTTGTTTATAAGGCAAGAGTAGTCCAAAATGTATTTTAAAAGTCAAAATGTATTTTTCAAATGAGGGTTTTGTGTAAATGAGTATAGAGTATGTGTTATGTTTGTGTTCTCTCTTTCACACACGCGTTTATTCTCTTTATTCTCATTTATCCACACGCCTCTGGCTAAATATTT
Source organism: Paratrypauchen microcephalus (assembly GCA_036785185.1). Lineage (NCBI taxonomy): Eukaryota > Metazoa > Chordata > Actinopteri > Gobiiformes > Gobiidae > Paratrypauchen > Paratrypauchen microcephalus. The sequence goes on along the minus strand of JAVJIX010000225.1, from coordinate 701,867 downwards.
GCTAATATTGATCACATATTGGTGGATTAATACAGATGTGGAGCAGCTAAAATGGATGTTGTTTAAATGCTGTTTGATTTTTGTTGTAATACAGTGAGTTCATGGGTCCGGCCACTAATACAAACGATCAGGTTCAACATTTGCGATTTTACCTTTTTAATATCCATCCATCCATTTTCTTCCACTTATCCGGGGCCGGGTCGCGGGGGCAACAGTCTAAGCAGAGACTCCCAGACTTCATTCACCCCGGACACTTCCTCCAGCTCCTCCAGGGGGGCTTTACCAGGGGGGCTACTGTCTTACCCCTACCCCTTGGTTTTGTGCGTTTGTAACCCTACGTTGTTAATACTGCTAATAATGCCTGTAAATGTCTAAATTGAGGGTTATCTAATTCTAGATTCAATGAGGAGGTTGGTTGGAAATTGATCAGTTTGAACAGTTAATAGACTGGTAGACTCCACTCCAAAAGAACCACACTACAACTGATTTATGATTAAATGCAGAACTAATCATTATTGGTCAAATTCAGTGATATTTGTTCATTTGAAGTCATTTACAATAACACAAAATACTCTGACACATTGTCCAAAATCACCTCTGAGATCTCAGGGAAAAAAAACAAATAATATATTGTCCAGTCCAATCAAAAATTACCCTTGAGTGCACTCAACAGAAATTTGTCCTACCAGCCCGTAATACTTGACATCATGTACATGACCCAGTGAACGTTGCAGCGCTGTAGACGAGGAGGTAGACCAGGAACTAGGCACCAAGGTGAAGAGGAGGAATCCAGCGTTGGTAGAACCAAGAAAAAGATGAGACCAGGAACCAGGACCAGACCCTCTAAAAAAAACCAGTCTACAAGATGTACAGCAATCACTACAGTTGTCCATGTTTTTAAAATAAACTGTAAGCTTGTAAACCTTGAATTAAACAAAATGTCATACTTCATGAACAGTTATCAGTATAGCCTTAACAATTCACCCCGACTGGTTTTATCAACAATAGGGTTCATAACAAATTTCTAATTAATTACAGTTCTTCCTCAGTGACTGTAATAAGGTACACAACAGAAAATCTGAACAAGACTCACCGGGATAACCAGGTACTTTTCAATAGTCAACTCTAGGTTCCAACACAGTTCAATTATTTGCAGGACCAGGTTAATGTATTATTATTATTATTAATCTACTTGTGCTCTGTTAGCAAGATGGCTGCAACAGGAAAAACAGAGCAAAGAAGAAAATTCTGAACCAATTTGGTGTGCTGCCATCTAGTGGCAAAACTGGGGATTGCACTTAATGTAGTTTATCGAGCACGTTAATTTTGATCAAGAGCCAGGACCTCGGGCTACATACCCCTTGAAACGAAGTAAGCTCTCGACCAGACTTGGAACGAAGGGGTACGTCTACAAGCTCAGCCAGGTTTTGGGATCAGGATGGCAGCGTCACATCGACCAGCCAAGGAGTCTCATAAATGTATTTTCAGCAGTCGTAATTATCGATTAACAGTTTAGCAGGTTTACAATTATGACGCTTATGTTCTACGTTACTTTTAGTGAACTGTTGTTGCGGTTTTAATTGTAGTGATGTCTGTTTAGCCGACGTCATCGTTTTCATCAAACTTTCATGCATAAACAGCTAGTTTTTTTGTCGAGCTGAGGTACCAGATAATCCTTGACATTTGTTTACGTCAGTTGTTGTTGCCTCTGTAGACGTAGCAGCTCACGTAGAGGCGAGGGATGATGACGCAAACGGTAATCGAGCGGTGTCCCATTTCTTAGGGGAACATTCGTACCCTGAGCCCTCTCATCTCGGTATCGAGGGGCAAGACAAAGACGTAGGTAAAGGGGAAGGGGTAAGCAGCCTTAAGTGTTTTTATCTTACATTTTGCACCGTATTACAACATAAATATAATAGAATTCCAAAGAAAGATCTGTCCTGGCTGCATCTGCTTATCTCTGTGGACATCATGCTTAATGCCGTACTGTGGAACATTCCCTTTAAATGGCACTGACATTTCCAGTTTCCACATGACATGCGTCTACCACTACACTATTTTATTTGTTTTTTTAATTGAATCGAAGCGTATGTTTTTAAAAAAGCTGTAAAAGTTTGGGGACAATGGCTCCAGCCCCCAGCGATTATCTGGTAAATGTCATGTTCCCGTGAGTGAACCGCAGCGCCCGTCTTCTCCTGATGATGGCGCCGATAACGTGATGTACAAACCTCCTCTTCCCGAACATTTGCATTCTAATAAGACTCACGTATTGTACACAGTTTGGAGTTTTTCCCGTAAACTTGGCGACAGTTCCAGATCCCGGGGAGGTTCAGATCGGAGATGTAATCGGGCCACTCGCACTCGTTCAACCGTCGAGCGCTCACGTTTGATTTCAGAGTTCAGCGGCGGAAAGAGAGAAACACAAATGAAAGAGAGAGAGAGAGAGATGGGGAGGGTTGAGAAGAGAGAGAAGGAAAAAAAGAGATCAAAGAGAGAGGGTGAGAAAGAAAAAGAGGGAGAAGGGAGAGAGGGGGTGAGAGAGAGAAAGAGAGGGAGAGAGTAAGGGAGAGAAAAAAAGAAAGAGTGGGCAAGAGAGAGAAAAAGAGAGAGGAGAGAAAGAGAGAGTGAGAGAGAAAGGGAGAGAAGGAGGTAGAACAAGAGAAAGAGAGATAGAAAGGGAGAGAAAGAAACAGAGTGAGAGTGAAATAGAAACACAGTTAGAGAGACCAAAAGAGAGAAAGAGAACGAGAGAAAGAGGAGAGAGAGGAGAGAAAGAGACAATGAGAGAAAGAGAGAATAAAAGAGAAAGGGAGAGAGAAAGGGAGAGAAAGAGAAAAAAGGGGTAGAGTGAGGGAGAGAGAAAGAAAGAGTAGAGAAAGAGAGAAAAGAGGTAGAAAGGGAGAGAAAGAGACAGAGAGTGAGAGAGAGAGGAGGAGAGCGAGAGTGACATAGAAACAGAGTGAGAGAGACCAAGAGAGAGAGAGAAAAAGAAGGAGAGAGAAAGAGAAATGAGAGAGAGAATGATAGAGAGTGAGGGAGAAAGGGAGACGAGAGAATAAAAGAGAAAGAGAGAGAGAAAGGGTGAAAGACAGACAGAGAAAGAGAGAGACTTAAAGAGAGAGGTGGAGAGCGAGAGTGAAATAAAAACAGAGCGAGAGACAGAGAAAGAGAAGAAGAGAGAAAGAGAAAAAAGACAGAGAGAAAGAAAGCGAGAATGAGGGAGAAAAAGAAAGGGAGAGAAGGAGAGGGAGAGAGAACAAGAGAAAGAGAGAATAAAAGAGAAAGAGAGAGAGATAGAAAGAGACAGAGAGTGGGGAGATGGGTGGAGACGGGGAGAGGAGGCACAGATAAGTCGTTTCTCGGTTTGGTTCTCCGGCTCTTCACTGCAGCACTTAGTAACACGATACTGAACATGTCCCGCTGCAGGACGTCCGCAGATACGACATGTCTGATCCGTTTGGAGATTCCAGTTTGGGAAGGTTTTATTTCCACGAATAATTTCAAATAAATGAGTCGGACCTGAGCCACTTTAGCAAGAAATGATTTATACTAGTGCTGTCAGGCGATTAAAAAAATTAATCTAATTAATTACAGGATTTGTAATTAATTAATCTAATTAATCACATTTTTTAAATAATTTTTTTAGGTGGTTTATTGTGCTTTCCCACAGTGCAAAAAAGGTGTCAAACGTGTGATTTATACTGGTACAGTGAAAATAATGCAGATTTCCCCTTTAAGTCTTTCAGTCTTTCACTCACTCTTTCAGTGTTACCTCCAGTGTAACCAAGACAAGCCTGCTGTACATCCCCATTCACCTCCTACATTACGTAACATTCATTTGAAAGCTCATTTACACCATTCCACTAGCCTATTAAATGGCGAATATTTCTGGTGCACGTGAGCACGTACAGTAGCTTTCATGCAACGTCAATAAATAATATACACAGCTTCAAATATAAAGAGAATACAAATAATTGTCCGAGTAAATTACTCATGGCTCACCTGACCCCCGGCGCGGATGTGTCCGGACCATCGCACGGAGGAGGAGGGAGGAGGCGGCAGCACCGCGGGGTGACTATTTAGTATTTAGTATTTAGCGTGATTTGGATGGGCAAAACTAACGCTTCTTAAGTGTGCACCCTTAGTCACGGCAGAACACGCTGGAGAGGTTATGGTAATTGAAACAGGACTGCAGCTCAAGACCTCAGATGAAAGTCAATACTTTTATGGCAGAGATGGTCTCTCAGTTCAGTAATAAACCTGAAGATGAAGAAACTGTGAGCTCCAAACCCCAGTCCTCTGCTCCAGGAGAGGTGGGCTGTGACTTGTGCCCAGAGCCGAGGCTCAGAGCTGTGAAGTCCTGCCTGGTGTGTCTGACCTCGTACTGTCAGAGCGACCTGCAGCCCCATCTCACAAACCCCCGTCTGAAGAGGCACTCGTCTGCACGGAGCTCAGCAGATACGGAAACGGCTGCGCGCGTTTTCACGTGCTCTCCGCGGCGTCTTTTCCGCGGCGTCTTCACGTGCTCTCCGTGGCGTCTTTTCCGCGGCGTCTTCACATGCTCTCCGCGGGGACAGGGGGCTTAGAAACGGATCTGCTCCGTCACATTTTTTATAAATAAACTCGCCGTTCAAAGGCCCCGCACGCCAAATTTAAAATGCGCGCGCATTGAATTGCGCTCATAATTAATTGCGTTAATTTTTATAACGCGTTAATTAGCAGTGTAATTAATTAATCTAATTAACGCGTTAAACTGACAGCCCTAATTTATACATTTGTGTCTCTTGCTTCGTCATTTCCGTGTGACTTTGTGTGGCTTTTTGTGGATTTCGTACATTATTCAATTCCAGATCTTCCAATTAATTTTAGTGGTCCAAAGTTATTCCTCATTTACTTGATGCATTCTGAGCATCTTAATAATTCACGGTGATGAGTTTATGAACGCTTTTCACTACTTTCAGAGGCCGGAGCGGAGAATTTTAGTAATGCTAACAACAACTAGCATTCTGACCACACACTTCCTCATATTCGGATAAATTCTAATTAATTCTAATAATTACTTAAATTATTAACTAGTGCTGTCAGGTGATTTAAAAAAATCAAATTAACTGCAGGATTTGTAATTAATTAATCTAATTAATCTCATTTTAATCTCATATCTGCTAAAGGTCCCCAAATAAAGACAGAAAAGAAGAAATTTACCGCACACTCGCTTGACTTTACTCTTATTCCTTTATTGGGCTTAGAGCGAACAACGCGTTTCGCTTCTACAGCGTCATCAGGTTCGCCCGAGTAGTGCCAGGTGTGACTAAATACCATCTGGTCACATGTTCAGTCACTTAGTCATATTTTTTTTAAATGCAATATATCTTACATATATACAGTAGGAAAACAGACATACCATTCAGTGTACATAATATATATAGAAATGTATTTATTTATTATTATTTTTTTAAATAACAAGTAAACGGCACGGTGGCTGAGTGGGTAGCGCTCATGCTTCACAGCAAGAAGGTTCCGGGTTCGATCCCCGGGTCGCCTTGGCCTTTCTGTGTGGAGTTTGCATGTTCTCCCCGTGTCTGGGTGGGTTTCCTCCGGGCACTCCGGTTTCCCCCATCAACCCAAAACATGCAGCATAGGTAAAATCCTCCAGCTTAGGTCCTGACCAAACCGAAGCAAGAAGATCATGGAGATGGTCCCCGGACGCAGTGATGTGCTGCTCACTGCTCCTAATAACAGGATGGGTTAAATGCAGAAATGGAATTTCCCCACTGTGGGACTAATAAAGGCATAACTTCTTCTTCTTCTTCTAAACCTTACACCACACTGACCAGTGCAGAATCCGCAGGAATTCCCCAAATAAAGAATTAGAATTCTAGGACATTACAAAACTGTAGTGTTTGACGAATCAACCAAATAAACTAAAAGAGAATATTTGAAATCCACATTTTTATTGGTGAAGTGTGTTTGATAAATTAATTTCAGGGGGGGCGTGTGACCGTGGGAAACATGCTTTTTGCCGTACTGTACTAGAACTAAGTGTAATTGCACATCAACAACAGTAGTTGGCAGTGGCGCTCTCACTGTCGCTCTGGGGCAGGGGTCGGCAACCTTAAATACGTGATATACAGAACAGACTCACCATCAGCAGAACATCCTCTGTCACAGAAAAAACACGTATATTCCACTGAGTCGTGTCCTTTAGTCCGACAGACACATCAGCGGGACAAGGAGGGAGCGTTTTTTTCAGCGCTTTTAAAACCACATGGCTTATTTGCATAAACTAAGTTTCATTTCTGTAAAACGTAAACAAATGTGCACAAATCTGCATTAAAAACACATTAATATTTGAGTCCTCAGTGCAAAAAGACAGTGCAGTCTTTGTTGGAAGTTTCTTTCTTTTTTGTTTTTAATGTTAATAAAAGGATACAATGTTATGCTAATAACAGTTTTCTAGACAAATAATACTATTTATAGTCGCGCGCAGGGAGGGGGGCGTGAAATTTTTTCTTCTTCCTGGAGGGGGGGGGGGGGTGCCACAGAAAATAATTGAGAAACACTGGTTCGGCGCTCATGCTCGCTCTATCACCGGTAACAATGTAACTTGTCAGGACGTGTTTATCATTCAAATGATCCGTCAGGCTGGAGCAGCTTCGGTGATCAGAAAATTCTTTTTGACAAAAGCTCCAAATCACAGTGTTCTTTTGATTGTCCTGTCTTCGTTCTTTTTATAAATAAAGTTGCCGTTCAAAGGCCCTGGCAGCGATTCGCTTTCCTCGCCCCCTGAGTCGAGTCCATGTCAGTTTCCTCTAGGATTTATTTGTTTGATTAGCGACGCAGGTGGAAGTGACGCCACTGCCAAGTCGCCTACAGGTCCTTCAATGGGACAAATTTAAAATGCGCACACATTGAATCGACACTCATAATTGCCGTATTTTCCGCACTATAAGGCGGATCGGATTACAAGGCGCACATTCAGTGAATGGCCTATTTTAAAACTGTTTTCATACATAGGGCGCACCGCATTATAAGGCGCATAGAATAGAAGCTACAGTAGAGGCTGACTATGGTAGCCATGATTAACCAATATTGATCCATATATAAGGCGCATCGGATTATACGGCGCACTGTCGGCTTTTGAGAAAATTGAAGGCTTTTAGTGACGAAAATATGGTAATTGCCTTAATTTTTATAACGCATCAATTTGCAGTGTAATTAATTAATAATTCTAATTAACACATTAATCTGACAGTCCTAAAATAAACACTACACAGTACTTATTTTGACCACAAGAGCCGCTTCTACAGTGCATCTTTACTACTACTACTACATCTTTACGTTACAGCTTTATCTTTTGGACTTTACTTTTATTTTGCTCAAATACAAAACAAAAAAACAAAAACATTTGATAAAGTCCCATTAACTTCAAATTGCTAATCAGATACACTTTTAATCTTAGTTTATTACACTTAGTAATAGTTTCCCCAAATACTGTTATAAAAATATATGTAATATTGTTTGAAGTTAATAATGTTTTTTTTTTACTTTTATTTTGACTTGTACATATTGTATACATTTTTATAATAATGCCTTATTAGACACCCATCTTTTTTACTACTTATTCAGAATACATTATTACAATTTATATGTTTTACTCGCTATTATATTTTAATGTGATTAGTGAGCTAATGTGTCCAAATAATTGCATCAATAAAGTTTGTCTAAGTCTAAATAATAATAATAATAATAATAATAATAATAATAATAATAATAATAATAATAATAATCATAATAATAATAAACTTATACAGGGGGTCCTCGGGTTACGACGGTCTCGGGTTACGACATTTCGTGGTTACGAACGCGCCCCCATAAAAAAAAAAAATGTATATATTACGCGTCATTCCGTCTTACGCGGTTTAGCGTGGTAAGAGATGTAAACAAACGCGAACGGCGCGCGGCGGAAGAATACGCTCTGTTGTGGTTGTAGGGAGAAGACAGCCTCGTGCGCCTGCCCAATGTGGGCGGAAGTACCTGATGTGGGCTCTGATCTGCTCCTATGAAAGCGACAGTGATAACCAAGCAGCGTAGTGGTCTAATTATTGAGATGGAAAGGTTATTGGTGCTTTGGTTGGAAGATCAAAGGCAAAATCCGGCTAACGACGAAATTCGGGTTACGACGTGTCTTAAGAACGGATCAACGTCGTAACCCGAGGACCCGCTGTATAGCACTTTTTGGACCCAAAGACGCTTTAGAAACAAATGGGAGGAATGCCAGGTTGAACAAGTGTGTTTTTAGTAGAAGTAGTAGTCGTAGTAGTAGAAGCGCTCTCAGTCATGTACTTGTACTTCATCCCTTCATCTCTTCTGTTCTCACATTATATTTCCCATTCTCCGACACTGTAAACAAACAAAGTGCTTCACATCAGCTGTCGTAGCGTTTGACTCGACTTTCGATTGATTTTGAATTCTAATGCGACGACAGCCCCCAGGTCACTCCACAAGAGGCTCACTCGAGGTCCAGGCTTAGTTCTGCCTCGGCGAACAACAAAAAACAATTATTGACTCGAGCTCGGTTCATTAGGCTTCATATTAAAGGCCCTCCACTCCGTTTTGCCCAGGTATTTGCCCCAGTACAGCAGCTCAAAATACGTGTCATGTGCACTGTCTATTTCTAATTCTACAGCATTTTATTGACACTTTGCAGCTGATTTCATTAACAGTCCTGGGAGTGTGATGCTAACTGAAAGCACTGCTCTCTCTGAAGCTTTTTTACTCAACTAATTATACTTATTTTGAGTGCGTTGCGTAACTTTTCTGGTGGAAGGTCCGTCAAATACATCGGATTAATGTCGATTTAATGTATTTTGGAACATTCAAAGCAGATCCACTGACACAAGAAGGTGATGGACCCTAGATATCACGGTATTTTTTAAAATTATATTGGTGTCACGGTATTTGACGGTATTTTTTTTCATGTGCCAAGTGGTTCCATGTCTTTGGCGAAGTGGACAGTAACAGCGTTGGTAATATCGTTCCACCGTTTGCTTTTCTTGTCGTAGGCAGTCCCCTTAGCAAACGCGTCTTTGAGTGACGTCTGAATGGCGTTTTGTGTCGCGGCGCCGACTTGAACGTTCCCTGCAGACGTGGAAGAGGATGCAGATCTTAGTTTTGTGCGTTCTTCATATTCCAGGCCATGTTTGTGACGGAGGTGGTGAAGCGGATCGCTCACGTCGCCTCCTGCGGCTACGACTTTAGCCCGACGACATTTACAGAATACGGTTGTTTGATCTGCGTCAGATTTTTTAAAGCCGAAGTACTTCCACACAACTGACGCGGCTCCTCTTTTCTTTTTCTAAACCAGGACTATACTAGGACTATACCAGGTCTAAACCGGGACTAAATCAAGTGTAAACCAGGACTATACCAGGCCTAAATTGGGACTAAACTTGGATTAAACCAGGACTGTGTTGGGTATAAGTTCCTCTGTGTCTGTAACAACAACATTCCGCCGCTATTTTGTATTTTTCTTGAATCGTCACATAATATTAAAACTTTTTTTTTTCAGTGCTTGCAAATATAACCATTGTGTCTCCATGGTTACGCCTAAATATTCCACCAATAGAGATACATGCAGAACACCCCCGGCAAAGTAGATTTCACTGCAAAGTATCACTTGTCTGATAATCAGGAAGTGTGCAGTTGGCATGCTAATTGTTGTTCGCTTTAACTCTGGTCTATGAAATTTGTGGGAGGTCTCTCTCTCTCTTTTTTCTGTCTCTTTCTTTCTCTTATGACCTTGTCCCCTCTCTCTCTTTCTCGTTCTGTTTTCTCCCTCCTTTGCCCTCCCACTCTCATCCCCCCTCTCTCTTTTCTGTCTCTCTCTCACCTTCTTTCGCTCTCTCTCTCTCTTTCTTGCTCTGCTTTCTCTCTTCTAATTTTGCCTCTTTCTCCATCTCTCTTTTACTCACTCACTTTCTCCCCTCTCTCTTTGTTGCTGTGTTTTCTCCCTCCTTTGCCCTCTCACTCGTATCCCCCTCTCTCTTCTCTCTCTCTCACTTCTCTCCCTCAATCTCTGTCTCTCACTTTCATGCTGTTTTCTCTCTCCTAATTTTGCCTCTTCTCTCTCTCTTTCTCTATCTCTCTTTTTCTCATGTACTCATTCTCCTCCCTCTCTCTTTTCTGTCTCTCTCTCTCTCTGTCTCCCTCTCACCCTCTTTCAGTCTGTCTCTTTCTTGCTCATTTTCTCTCTCCTAATTTAGCCTCTTTTGCTCGCCTCTTTCCTTCTTTCTCCAGCTCTTTTTCTCACTCACTCATTCTCCCCCCTCTCTCTTTTCTGTCTGTCTCTCTTCTCTCCCTCTTTCTCTCTCTGACTCCCTCTCACCCTCTTTCTCTCTCTCTCTCTCTCTTTCATGCTCTGTTTTCTTTCTCATAATTTTGCCTCTTTCTCTCTTCTTTCCTTCTTTCTCTAGCTCTCTTTTTCTCACTCACTCATTCTCCCCTCTCTCTTTTCTGTCTGTCTCTCTCTCACCCTCTTTCTGTCTGTGTCTCTTTCTTGCTGTTTTCTTTCTTCTAATTTCGCCTTTTTCTCTCTCTTCTCTTCCTCTTTCTCTATCTCTCTTTTTCTTATTCACTCTTCATCCCCTCTCTTTCTTTTCTGTCTCTCTCTTTTCTCCCTCTTTCTCTCTCTGTCTCCTTCTCACCCTCTTTCAGTCTGTCTCTCTTGCTCTGTTTTTTCTCATAATTTTGCCTCTTTCTCTCTCTTCTTTCTTTCTTTCTTTCTTTCTATCTATCTTTCTTTCTCTACCTCTCTTTTTCTCACTCACTCATTCTCCCCCCCCTCTCTTTTCTGTCTGTCTCTCTCTCTTCTCTCCCTCTTTCTCTCTCTGACTCCCTCTCACCCTCTTTCTGTCTGTGTCTCTTTCTTGTTTGTTTTTCTCTCTCCTAATTTTGCCTCTTTCCCTCACTTCTCCTTCTTTCTCCATCTCTCTTTTCCTTACTCACACTCTCTCCCCCCTCTCTCTCTCCCTCCCTCCTTTACTCTCTCGTTCTCTCTCTCTCTTTCCCTCTTATAAACTCATTGGATGGTCAGAATGCAGACGGTGAGTGAGGAATAACTTTGGGCCACCGCAAACGCTTTTAAAATGAACCAGCTCCATTTTTCACGTTTTTAACACGGTGAAAATCATGTTCGGTCCCTTTAACCGCCTGAAAACACCAAAGCCAAAATCAGATTTACCAAATATCAGCACTTCAATAAATCTCAAGTATCTCCTAGTGACCCTCAAGCGTTATATTTCTTGCCGAGTCTATAAAACTTTATAGCTTGACGAATTTGTCCAACCTTTAGGGTAATGCTGAGCGGCTCATTGGGCTGTAGACCTGCACACCGGCCCCGGGGCATTGTGGGTAATTTGCATTGACTGATTGATAACATTGATTATTCCCTGCGCTCTCATTTGCGGCGCAGTCAGGAGTAACAAAGCACTGAGGCAGTGCTCTCCCATTCTGTGAGATACAAACTGCGTTAACCTTGTTCTGGGACTGCGGACGAAACTCGTGTCCAATTATCCTGCTGTTTGTTGACTAAAATGAAATATAAGGGTTTAGGTTAAAGCTCGATTCACATTTAAGGTCTTATACTACGCAAAATTGACTCTTGTGAGCTTTAGGTCGTGTTAAAATGCTGTTACCTCCTCAAAAACACACCTGGAGTTGTGTTTTGTTTGCGTAATCCTGGATTGCTGTCTGAATTCCCAAATTTTTTTTCACATTAACGGCTCAATTCCAGTGCTGAAATGATCCAAATGATTCCAGTGAACATGTATGGAGTTAAAAACACAGTGGAGCACTTCCTGTATGACCACATGACATCACAAGGTGGAACACTGTTTTCCTTCGGAGGGCCTGTCTACAACGCTTACGGGTAAAAATGACAAAATATTTTATCGGAAGTGCCTTTCGTTTAGACGGTGACGGCGTTTTGGGGGCTTAAAAATGCGAAAAACTGAAACCGCGGAATACGCTCCGCCATAGTGTTTTCGTCTAAACTGCCCAAGATGCAAAAACTCTGGTCAAATCTGCTGACGTCGCGTTTGCGTTTACGTCACAACGGTCCATATATCAGAGTACTTTGTTTGGCAGGACTTTTGTCGTCTAACGTGGTCTGAAGCAATAGTTGAACTTCTTCGTCTGACCACACAATTTTTTTTTTTGTTACCAGTAGCCATGTTTTGTTTTGCTTTTCGCGGCGCAGATGAGAAGGAAGATTCTATACATGTGTGCGGACATAGCGATAATATATCACAGCGCCACCTAGCTGCCTGGCATGCATACCCAATCAATTTTCACACACTTTTGTACCACTGTATGCACGCAGATTTCCTTAGACTTAGACAAACTTTATTGATCCACAAGGGAAATTATAATATATAAAAAGGGAAATTATAATATATAATATATAACAGAGAGTAAAAAGGAAAGAACGGAAAAGAAATAGATGGAAATGCAGAAAAAAATATAAAGATGGAATAGCAACCAAAGAGCAATAAACCAATGTTTCATAACCTTTTTTGTCTTGTGTACCCCCTGAGCCTTTTTGTCATACCTCGAGTACCCCCTCACTCATACGTGTTGATAATTCTCCAAAAGTAGAACGTGACAACGGATTATTAAATGAAAATCATTTTATTTCATCTCCTTAATTTGAAAATTTAATTCTCAGGCATTTTCTCTCTTTTCTTTAACTCAAATTTACTCAAATTAGAATTTAAAAAATAAAAAAAAAATCACCCCTGCACCTGGCAGCGACACTGCCGAGTACCCCCTGCAGTGTGCTCGCGTACCCCTAGAGGTACTTGTACCCCTGGTTGGGAAACACTGCAATAGACCAGTGTCAGATGATAATGATATGAATAAGTACAAATCAGATTTAAATACAAAAGTAGTAGTCAAATATAAAAATACAATATCAAGAAAGATGTACAATACCAGCTATATACAGATGTAGGGAGTATTCCTCCCGAAAACGCTTGTCTAAACGCGGAATAAAAAGTGAAGACGCGACGCCACTTTTGTTCAGGCCGTCATCATATAAACGTAGCCTGAGAAAAGAACTCAGCCTGTGCCGGATTTGTGTGTTAAACGTGTGTGAATGAAACAAAACAGAAAACAACATTATAACAGATCAGAAAATAGTGGAATATGGGCCCTTTAAAGCTTTGTTCACATTAAAGGGGCACTACGTAACTTCTCTGTTCGCCACCTGTTTGTCTCTTTAGAAAATATTATTGTGTTTCCTGGGATGTTCCACAATACAGCATTATATTTGTCTATAACCAGAGCCGTCGACAGAAATGTGGGGACCCAGGGCAAGAAGCCTCACATGGGCCCCCACTAATATAAAGTAATAGAAACAAACACCCTCTTCTGTCTAACCATATAGAGGATGACACCAGGCATAGTTACAGGTCTCATCTATGGAGAGGCGTCCCCGCTCACAGTAAGGACGCATGTTTTTAGAAGTATTTAAACACCTGCAACTATCAACAGCCAGTAAATACGTTTAAAGCCATACTGTGGGACATTTCAGGCAAAGCAATAACATTTCCATGGAAACAAGCAGGAAGGCAGGTCTCTCTAACTATTAGCTGTTCACAAGTATTACTTTGCCAGATTTTAAATGTTGTTACGGGAAAGTGTCAGTGGCTTTTTATTACGGGACTCTAATTTTGGTCATTTTGGTCATTTTTGGACAGCTTTTTAAAAATTATTATTTTATTTTTTATTTTTTTTGCATTTACACACTCATCACATCACATCAGATTTCTTTCTTTTTTTATACTTTATTTTTTAAGCTTTAAGAAACATTTTTTTATGCAATTCCCAATCACAAAATAAACCATATATGCACAATAAAATACAATAATAATAATAATAATAATAATAATAATAATAATAATAATAATAATAATACAAAAAAATAATGATACCAATAATAACAACAACAAAAAATATAGCCGCAAGCGGCAATGATCGGCCCTCGCTTGCACTCAGCCCACACACGCATCTAGCTGGATGCATGTGTGTGTGTGTTATCTGCATGTGTGTGTTGAATGCCTGGGGGTGAGGTGGGGAGGGGTTGTTTGTTTCGCCTTTTAATTTCAATTATTTTAAGAGGAGGGTCACTCATAAGCCTTTCCTGCACTGTTCTGTTATTTTTGATTAAAGTTTATTTTTGATTAAAGTTTGAGTGAGTATTATTATCACTGCGCAACAGAGGAACTCCCTTCCTGGTGCGTAACAGGGATTCCCCTGGCAGCGTGCTGCGTGCTTCGGCTTTATTGTTCCGCACTGAAAAATAGTTCCCACCCAAAATGACCAAGGCAAGCTCTCCGTGTTGATTTGTACATTTATTTGCACTCGATATGAATGCGCACTACACAGAAAGTAATTGGGAAACGCATCGAGCAAATTAATTCCTTTTGGCCGAAATCTTTCTCTGGCACCGTTAGACTCCAGTCTAATGCGGAGTAGCTGCAGATACCGCGGCGGTCAGTGCTGACAGACTCGGACAATGGCTGGGTGACCAGGAAAACGCTTTCCACCACTTATTTTAGTCTCTGGACTGTGGGGAGATGCCCAAGTTTGACCTGGGGGTGGCATATCCCTTTAAGGAGCCATATAAAAGCATCAAGAAGTACCATGCCATGGGACCTTTAATAACTTTCAATGTCCCACTTGTCTAGATGATACAGCACAATTCTGGTGAGTCTGGGTCAAAAATCCTAGGAGGAGTCCAATATGGCTGACATCCTGTTGGTCACCTAGCAATGGTGTAATATACTTTTTTGTTCCTATTCTCATGATGCATCTGTGTACCAAATTTGGTTTGGCTAAGACAAAGTTTTTGCCAGGCGTCCCATTGTCGAGGACAGATATTTGGCCTGTTGCCATGGCAACACGGGTAGAGTTATAGGTGCAATGTATTTTGATTTTCCAGGGGGCGCTGTCGAGCCATTTTTGAAGATTTTTTAATACAGATTATTTGTAAATTCCTTTTTTGGCGTTCTTGAATTTTGTGCAAAATTTTGTGAGTTTTCGTTGGTGGGAAATACCCGAAACCTGAAAAAAGGGGGGTAATATAATATTGTCCCTATCACTGTAAAAAAAAAAACATTAGGAGGGTTATATTTTTTACACACATAGACCTCTATTCAGAACCCCAGGACCAAACCAAGTCTACATCAGGCCTAAACTGGGCTCATACCACTCTTGTATTAGGAAAAACCTGCAAACTCAAGACCCCACCCAGTCCGGGAATCAAACCGGGGACCCTCTCACTGTGAAGTTTGCCGGTTTGTCCCTCAGGCCCATTTTCTGGCTAATGTAGTCCATGCATTAGTTACAGCAAAGTAATGGCCGAATGAAAGCGTATTGACAAACACATTTTTCAGCCTGGTTGCTTCTGAATTTATGAAGTCCTCTGTGGTGTGTGTCTAATTATTAACTGATAATCAATACGTCTGCGTAGGTCATGTAGAGTCTGTAATTACAACACGGACCATTGCACATACATTAAAGGGGACGTATGATCCATTTAAAGAGCCCATATTACGCTATTTTCAGATTGTGTTATAATGATTCCTCATCACAAACGTACCTGGAGTTGTGTTTTATTTCGTTCATTTTTTTGTTATTTTTTTAACTTGAAAACTAGTGCTTCATGACATCACAAGGTGGAACAGAGCATTTTGAGCTTTAGAGATGTAGACAGACAAATAATAAAGGATTACTCAATATCCTCATGACGTGTGAATGAACCAAAACACAACTCGCTTTTACTGCACATATCAATTCTGTAGATCCGAACATCAAATTCACCCGTGAAGATGCCAATGATAACACATTGGCATTCTTAAATTGTGCAGTAACGATAGGAGGAGACCGGGGACTCCAAGTAGAAGTCTTCAGGAAGCCCACACACACAGACCAATACCTGCTTTTTCATTCACACCACCCACTGCAGCACAAACTGGGTGTTATTCGGACATTACAACACAGGGCCCAAGTGGTTCCCACAAGCACAGAGGGTAAGGAGAAAGAAGAACAACATGTGCAGGAAGCCCTCTCTGTTTGTGGATATCCTAAATGGGCTGTTAACAAAACCAAGAGAGACAAGGGCAAGAAACAAGACAACAGAGAATCCGAACCCAGGAGGAAAGGGGTAGCGATTCCGTACCTGGCCGGCGTTTTGGAAAAACTACAGAGGATTTTCAGACAATATGAAATCCCAGTGTATTTCAAACCCACAAACACTTTAAGACAAAAACTCGTCCACCCAAAGGACAAAACACCGAGCCACAAACAAAGCAATGTGGTCTACTCCATTCAGTGTAGTGAAGACTGCAGTGAGCGCTATATTGGGGAAACCAAACAGCCACTTCACAAGAGGATGTACCAACACAGACGGGCATGCCAGAGTGGACCGTCATCTGCCGTACACCTTCACCTAGAAGCCACGGGCCATTCGTTTGAGGACAGTGAGGTTCAGATCTTGGCCAGGGAAAAGAACTGGTTAAAGAGGCTATTTTTGTCAAAAAAGAGAATCCGTCGTTAAACAGAAATGGGGGAGTTAGACATAACTTGTCTCCCATTCATAATTCGATTCTTAAACCAAGTCAGAACAGACGAACGAAAGCATTAGGGCAGACAAGTCAGGGGCAGAGGGGTGGAGACGGTCGTCAGTTTGAATAGAGAGGCTAAACTATACGCCATTCGAAAAACAAAAGGAGCAATTAGTTGAGATAGTTACAGAACTATTCCAGGGTAGTGAGCTCATCTGAGGGCTGAATAGATATGCTAAACGAGACGCCAGAGGAAAACAAAAGATAGCAGATTAGCTGGGATTGGTTCAGAACTTTTCCGGTGTAGTGAGCTCCTCCTTGCAGCTAGATATAAACAGGGTCTAACCAGCATCAGAACCAGAACTGACGAAGCCTCTCGGATGAGCGGCGAAACGTTTTCAACCAAACAAACTTTGTCCAGTTGACAAATTGAATTTCTCCTTTTATCAACTCGCGGTAACAACATTCTAACATGATTTTAAGTTCACGAGTCAATTTTGTATATTATGGGACCTTTATGGAGTGTATTTTTGGTACGGAAAACATGCTTGGTTTCAGCACCTTCACAGCTTCACAGCGGTGTTCCACATTTGGAATTTATTTACGGACAGAAGGCCAAAAACCAAACACCAGAATCACATAGAGCGAGTTAATACAAACATTTTAAGACCAAAACGACAAGCCTGAGAGCAGCAGTTGCAGAGACACAGGCAATGTTTTTTTCAATACAAAGTCAATTGGAGCGGAGTCAGTGGAGCCGAAAGAGCACTCACGCTCACTTCCCGACTAGCAGGTGAGCTGTGTCCATTCATATGTACAGTCGATGAGCCGGACGCTTCAGCCACACTGCCTCGTATGAAGTATGAAGGTCGTCAGTGAATTAATAATGCAAAGTTTTAATGCAACTTTGAGAATCTGGGGAAATATGTTATATAAAACCAAGGCATTATGAGCATTATTTATGTTAGAGCAGGGATTTTCAACCTTTTTTGAGCCAAGGTACATTTTTTTCATTGGAAAAAATCACAAGGCACACCACCAACCAAAAAAACAAACAAAAAAACAACAACTCTGTAGCCACCTAATAATACAATATGGTCATTCTTATCAAAGTGTCTTGAATAGGAATCAAATAAACCACAAAAAACTATTTTATCATCTTTTATATTTCTTCATTCAAATAAAAAAAGCACTTAAAATGATTATTATTTTATTATTTTTATGTTAATCTGTATGGGTTTCCTTCTAAAAGTGTTGTGCGGTAACACTGGCTTACCGCTGACAGTCTCCGCTCAGCGTTCTGCTCGCGTTCTGGAGCTCACGTAAGTAGTTCCGGTAAGTTCGCAGGTACATTTAATAATGCTTGTTTTTCTTCTTAAAACAAAACATTTGTTCGAAAGGTGATATATTTGCGTCCCAAACAGTTGTCAACGAAAAATTCAGCAGCGTATTTCGCATTTGCATATTTTCTCTCTAGATTCGTATCAGTGCGCCCACATTCTATTAGCCTGTTCACTTGTAAACATTCGTTTACGGGGGATGTCACTGTACCGCATCCGCCATACACTTCCGCTAAAAGTTAACATGCTAATAATAAGTAATAGGCACGCAGTGATATGAATCAAGACAAAATATGCAAATGCGAAATACGTTTCGTTTGGGACGCAAATATATCACCTTTCAGACAAATGTTTTGTTTTGAGAAGAAAAACAAGCTTCATTAAATGTACCCGCGAACTTACCAGACCTACTTACGTGAGCTCCAGAACACAAGCAGAACCGGGCTGAGCGGAGACTGTCAGAGGTAAGTCGGTGTTACCGCACAACACTTTCAGAAGGAAACCCATACAGATTAACATTTAAAAAAAAAACTAAAATAAAACGCACTATCCCTTTAACATGTCCACTTCAGAAATACAGCTGGAACATGAAATGGCACAACAATGTGGTCTTAAAACTAAAGATGTAGTAGAAAACTTGACAAAGTGTTTTGCACTCTGATTCTGTCCAAAAGCGTTCTGTTAGCAGGAATACAGAAAACAATGCTTATTCTGACAGAAGCAACAATATTTGGGAAAGATCTCACTGCTCCACACTGAGAAATTTGAAGAGTTGCATGTACAAAATGTCAATCTCAGTGTATTTTACTTACTTGGTGTGAAACCTGTGCCTGTTTGGATGAACACAGAGCTGAGATCCTGGCAGGAATTGAAGAAAGACACACAAAGCTCTTCCTCAACAGCTCTCAGTCTCTCTCTGTTTTTAGTTTTTATAGCAGTCAGGCTTGAGAAGCTCACTTCACACAGATATGTCGTCGAAAATGGGAGCAATGTCAGAATAGCTTTGTCTGCCAGAATGGGGAACTCCTTGGCAGCAGTCAACCAAAAACTGTCCAAAGGTAGATCAGCAAAACTTGCGGTGAAAGGAAATCCAAATGAAAGGTAACTCTCGTTGTATTGCCTCGATCTCACCGTATTTGCCTTTTGACGTCCACCTCGGGTCCAAATTTTGTCCAGGGCCCAGTTTGGAGTTAGCATGTTTCCTTTTCAAAAATGTCTCCATCACTGTCATCGGAGTCTTGCTCGCCACAATGCCACTGTCACCGCTCCCTGTCACATTCATGCATCACTAATTCTCTTGTCTCGACGTACAATGCAATTCACTCCCTGCTGCCATCTAGTGGTATAGGAGTATTACATGATTACGCAGCACTAGTGCGCCGCGGAACAGTGGTTGAAAAACACTGTGCACTGAGGATGGTCTGTAATGAGTATGGAAAAACATTGTAGCTATCGCAGTCTCCGGAATGACACCAGACCAGTAAATTGTGCGCTAGGTCATACATAATGACTATTCTTCTAACAGACACTTGAACAATTAGTTGATGTGGTCCCATCAAGGCACAAAAACCAGAAAGTGAAACATTCAGAATGGGTTCTATTAATTTCTAAAATATTCACCGTTATTTCCAATTGGATTTCTTATAAACTTCTGTTAAAGACTCAAACAAAAAAAAAAAACATTTCAAAGAACAATTTAAATTCAATACCTTCATTTTGGACACTGAGGAAGAAGCTGCGGCCTGATGGAAAATTTCAGGGGACCTCTGCTGCTGTAGATTTGGACACAAGACATTTCTTTCGAATCTGAAAAACAATGCTTAATAATATTAAAGAACTGCTGATTGTCAAGAATAAGTTATTTCATTTTTGTCCAACAATTCCTACGACATACACAAAGAAAAAATACAGTTTATGGTTAAAAATCCCACATTCATGTTTGACCGAAACCCTTAAAAAGACTTCAGAATACGTACAGGGCAGTCAGCATTTTTCTGGTAACAATTGTGCTCGCATATCGTTAATTTGCCGTGACATCACACTGGGGGTGTTCTTTATGTGTCTGTATTAGCGGAATGTTCAGTAGTTACCATAGTGACACAATGAGCTTTCATGGTCCTGTTTAGGAGTTTGATTTTCAACAAAAAGGTGAGACTAACTGAAAAACTGCTGACTAATGCTTCCTAACTCGTGCCTGTAATTTTATAGTAATAAAGCTCAAACGGTGTCATTTAAGCAGCAGTGTCAGTTTCATTTAAGTGTAATTTAAGCAGCAGTGTCAGTGTCTTTTAAGTGTAATTTAAGCAGCAGTGTCAGTTTAATTTAAGTGTAATTTAAGCAGCAATGGCAGTGCCATTTAAGCAGCAGTGTCAGTTTAATTTAAGTGCAATTTAAGCAGCAGTGTCAGTTTAATTTAAGTGTAATTTAAGCAGCAATGGCAGTGCCATTTAAGCAGCAGTGTCAGTTTAATTTAAGTGCAATTTAAGCAGCAGTGTCAGTTTCATTTAAGTGTAATTTAAGCATCAGTGTCAGTGTCATTTAAGCAGCAGTGCCAGTGTAATTTAAGTGCAATTTAAGCAGCAGTGTCAGTTTCATTTAAGTGTAATTTAAGCATCAGTGTCAGTGCCATTTAAGCAGCAGTGTCAGTGTAATTTAAGTGCCATTTAAACAGCAGTTTCAGTGCCATTTAAGTACCATTTAAGCAGCAGTGTCAGTGTAATTTAAGTGTAATTTAAGCAGCAATGGCAGTTCCATTTAAGCAGCAGTGTCAGTTTAATTTAAGTGCAATTTAAGCAGCAGTGTCAGTTTCATTTAAGTGTAATTTAAGCATCAGTGTCAGTGTCATTTAAGCAGCAGTGTCAGTGTAATTTAAGTGCCATTCAAACAGCAGTTTCAGTGCCATTTAAGTACCATTTAAGCAGCAGTGTCAGTGTAATTTAAGTGTCATTTAAGCAGCAGTGTCAGTTTCATTTATGTGTCATTTAAGCAGCAGTGTCAGTGTCATTTAAGCAACAGTGTCAGTTTCATTTAAGTGTAATTTAAGCAGCAGTGTCAGTTTCATTCAAGTGTAATTTAAGCAGCAGCGTCAGTGTCATTTTAATATCATTTAAGCAGCAGTGTCAGTGTCATTTAAGTGTATTTTAAGCAGCAGTGTCAGTGCCTGTAATTTTATTTTATTATTATTTTTATTTATTTCATATTTACTTGTTTAACAGCATAAATAATCTCAGCCAACTCTGCTCTTTCTGGCCAGATTGTGTTCAAATAAAGCTCAGATTAAAGTCTTAAGGGAGCTTCAGACAGAGTAGTGCTTCCAGTTAGCTTCACACCACCAGAGAATGTTGATGCCATCAGCTGCAAAGTGTCAATTCACGGATATCGCCTTCCTGCTTAGAGGCGACATTTTGAGGACTTTTCACCACAGTAGAGATTGTAATTTTAAGCAATATTCTTTTAAGTTGTTAATTACTACGGCAACAGTGCTCATTTTACATCACCCACGGATACAGATGAATCCATGTGTTTTTTTTTGTCTGGATATAACATGCAAACATCATTAAACAATGCGTTTAAAATCTCATGAAACCAACGTAGCGCATGACATCCCGTTTAATTAGCATTCGCACAACACAACAGTTTGTAATTGCAACACAACAGATTATTGTGCGATCACTCATGCTGCCTCCAGAGTTGTGAGGCAATTAATTACAAATTCAAATTAGTTATCGAGACTCAGACAAAAGTGAGACAACCGTTATTATAAATATTTCATTACAGTCACCGGAAATTGTGTCGACGGACCACATTATGAAAAACGGTGCGCCATCTGGTTTAATGAGAGACGAGATTTGAAGAGGAAGTCGACAATAGTGCGCAGGCAGATAGAGGAAGTATACAGGAGATGTGCCGAGCGGGCAGAGATGAGAGATGGATAGGCAATATTTTGTTTTTGGGGGTTTAATTAGAGCGGACGCCGGACTTCAAAGCAGTAACGACAGCTGTGGTGTTGTAGATGTGCGGACAAAGACGAGCGGTATTAGAAATAGTCATAATCTAGTGTCCAATTAAGTCCACAATGTGCTGAATGAGCTGCACTTATTGGCTCTGCGAATGCCTCATTTCAATGCATTGGATTCTTCAAATACGTACAATATGAAACATGCTCTGTGCATCTTTTCTATTGTCGCCATGGAGATGTAATTGCTTTGGAATATTCCACAGTATTGGGATGTAATAGTGCATTTATTATTTATTATTTATAGTTTTTGAAATTGCAGCGCCCCTTAGGCCCACAGTGAACATAAAACATCTGATAAACAAGACAATGAACACCATGACTAAAACATCACATATACCCGTAGCAAAAGTACAGTAAACTTGTTTTACCTACAAATAGGTAAAACACACAATGTGTAGCATAATAAAGCTCAAATTGTGTCATTTAAGCAGCAGTGTCAGTTTCATTTAAGTGTCATTTAAGCAGCAGTGCCAGTGCCATTTAAGTGTCATTTAAGCAGCAGTGTCAGTGTCATTTAAGTGTCATTTAAGCAGCAGTGTCAGTGTCATTTAAGTGTCATTTACACAGCAATGTCAGTCTCATTTAAGCAGCAGCAGTGTCAGTTTCATTTAAGTGCAATTTAAGCAGCAGCACCAGTGTCATTTACGTGTCATTTAAGCAGCAGTGTCCGTGTATTTTAAGTGTCATTTAAGCAGCAGTGTCCGTGTATTTTAAGTGTCATTTAAGCAGCAGTGCCAGTATCATTCAAGCAGCAGTGTCAGTTTCACTTAAGTGCAATTCAAGCAGCAGTGCCAGTGTCCTTTAAGTGTCATTTAAGCGTCAGTGTCATTTAAGTGTCATTTAAGCAGCAGTGTCAGTGTAATTTAAGTGTCATTTATGCAGCAGTGTCAGTGTCATTTAAGTGTCATTCAAGCAGCAGTGCCAGTGTCATTTAAGCAGCAGTGTCAGTCTCATTTAAGTGCCATTTAAGTAGCAGTGCCAGTGTCCTTTAAGTGTCATTTAAGCAGCAGTGTCAGTGTCATTTAAGTGTCTTTTAAGCAGCAGTGTCAGCGTCATTTGTTTACATGTGTTTAGATTGTTATATATTGAAAACAAAACAAAAAACACATTAAGTAACCTGCATTCTAACTGTGACCTTACCTCTAAATAACTTTTCCAGTGTGAAGTCGGGCAGCTGCTTGTCTCCAAGGGGATGCCTACAGGGACAAGCAGGTAAATGACAGGTCAGATCTGTGAAAAGACAGTAAACACGAACAGTAGAAATGTTTTCAGTGTATATATTCACACTATAAAACACTTGAAGGTGAATAAATGCGAGACAAGTACAGCTAATGTCATACTACGGAACATTCTAGGTAGATTTTTGTTTTTTTAATGATATGGATTTTACATATATCCCAATACCGGTGAGTGTGTGTGTACAAAACGTCGGGAACACAGAGCGGCGGAATGTGGCGCCGCAGGACATTGTTTGAGAGGGGGACTGTTTTGCAGTGGCGTGAGAGCGGTGGAAGCTCAGTGTGTGTTGAGCAATGAAGAAGAAGAAGAAGTGACTTTATTGATCTCACACTGGAGAAATTCTTCTCTGCATTTAACCCATCCTGTTATTAGGAGCAGTGGGCAGCACATTACTGTGCCCGGGGACCATCTCCATGATCTTCTTGCTTCAGTTTGGTCAGGACCTAAGCTGGAGGTACCTATGGTGCATGTTTTGGGTTGATGGGGGAAACCGGAGTACCCGGAGGAAACCCACCCAGACACGGGGAGAACATGCAAACTCCACACAGAACACACACAGAAAGGCCAGAAAGAACCTTCTTGCTGTGAAGCATGAGCGCTAGCCACTCAGCCACCGTGCCACCAAAAAACATGAACAACATGGACGGAGAAAATGTTACAGACACAGAGGAACTTATACCAAAAAGAGGAGCCGTGTCAGTCGTGTGGAAGTACTTTGGCTTAAAAAAACCTGATGTCGATCAAACAACCATATTCTGTAAATGTTGTCGGGCTAAAGTCGTAGCCGCAGGAGGCAACACGAGCAATCTGCTTCACCACCTCCGTCACAAACACGTCTTGGAATATGAAGAATGGACGAAACTAAGATCTGCATCCTCTTCCACGTCTGCAGGGAACGTTCAAGTCGGCGCCACAACACAAAACGCCACTCAGACGTCACTCAAAGACGCGTTTGCTAAGGGGACTGCCTACGACAAGAGAAGCAAACAATGGAACGATATTACCAACACTGTTACTGTCCACTTCACCAAAGACATGGTACCACTTAGTACATGAAAAAAAAAAAAAACCCGTCAAATACCGTGACACCGATATAATTTTGAAAAATACCGTGATATCAATTTTTGGTCATACCGCCCAGCTCTAATTCTAGGTATAGACTTCTATACCCTTAAAATTTTATTATTTGTTTATAAAGCTTTGAATGGACTGGCCCCGGATTACATCTCGGACCTCATCCAAATTTACACTCCGGCGCGCGCTCTGAGGTCTGAGGGCCAGCTCCAGCTGGTGGTGCCTAGGACCAGACTTAAATCCAGAGGGGACAGAGCTTTTTCTGTGGTTGGTCCTAAGCTCTGGAACGCCCTGCCCCCCCACGTCCGAGCAGCTCCCTCAGTGGAGTGTTTTAAGTCTCGTCTTAAAGGGATATGCCACCCCCAGGTCAAATTTGGGCATCTCCCCACAGTCCAGAGACTAAAATAAGTGGTGGAAAGCGTTTTCCTGCTCACCCAGCCATTGTCCGAGTCTGTCGCCACTGACCGCCGCGGTATCTGGTGCTCCTCCGCCTTAGACTGGAGTCTAACGTCGCCAGAGAAAGATTTCGGCCAAAAGGAATTAATTTGCTCGATGCGTTTCCCAATTACTTTGTGTGTGGTGCGCATTCATATCGAGTGCAAATAAATGTGCAAATCAACACGGAGAGCTTGCCTTGGTCATTTTGGGTGGGAACTATTTTCCAGTGTGGTAGAATACAGCCGTATCACGCAGCACGCTGCCAGGGGAATCCCAGTTACGCACCGGGAAGGGAGTTCCCCTGTTGCACAACGTGGTGCGTGATTCGGCTGTATTCTTCCGCACATTTATATAAATCTGGCAAACTGAACGCATTCTGTACAGGAGACACGGAGGAGAATGACGGACGAATCGGCAAAGATCTACAGTCCCTTAGCCAATCAGGACGCAGAAATGCGCGTTGATACACTATAAAAAAAATGGAATAAAAAAAATCTGCAAAACAGCAAGGGCACGAAAAGTGAACCATGATATAGAGAGGGACCACTGTATTTAATTAAAATGTATTTTATTTTAGTTCATTCATTTTCAAAATGTAATTCTATGGCACAAAGGCAAAAAAAAGCTGTTATGTGCAGTGTTATTTAATTTTAAATTTCAAAAGGGTTTTGTGGCTCCCAGTGTTTTCTTTACTGTGTGAAATGGGTCCAAATGGCGCTTTGAGCGGTAAAGGTTGCCGACCCCTGGTTTAGGGCGTCTTCAGGCATCAGCGCGGCGAGAATCTGGTGTCGATGTGGCGCGTCTTGAGCATTGAAGAAATGTCAAATTAATAAAGCTTTTCAGGTGCACACACACGCTTACTGTATATCAACACTGAGGTCATCTATTTCTGTATTATTTGGAGCATATAACTGTTTCAATGCTGATACTGATAAATGTTTCATATTGTCTGCACGGGCATTAGACAGAGTGCAGTGTGTCTCTTTCTGGAATGTTGTTTATGGGCAGGTTGACCGGCTGGAGAGAGATATCGCTGACTGGAGATAAGCAGTGAAAAGGGAGTTACAGCGTGCTCAGCAGCAAACGAGCAGAATTTGATCACCATATTATTTGCATATTTATGTTGTATTTCTATCTGGGTTTGAGGGAAAAGTATGCAGTCAGTCTGAAGCTCCTGACGTAAGCCTTGCATACTGTGGCTACGAGGGAAAGACTGGCCCAGAGCTCTGTATTACACTTTTTGTTATGGGAATAAACTTTTGGCTAATTTGAACTTTTTGAATCTTGGTCGTCTTTCGATAGAACGTGTACCCCCCAACAATGTTCAGGCAAAAAGTTGAAAAGTCTAAACTTTTGGTGTCGGACACGCCACTTCAACCAATCAAGGACTATCCAGTGACGTAGCAACATCATTATCCAGAAGAAGGTGAAGGAGCAGAAAGACCCGGGAGCCACAGACACCATAACAAGAAATCTATGCCATGTCATTAGAGTATAAATATACGCCGCAGCCGCCGAGCCGATCGCCTCCGCTGATGGTTTGTGTAATAAATAGACTAAACCCACTCTCTTGACCGAGGAAAACAAGGCACTCGCAGACCTCAGTGTCGGGGGTGTCTGAACTCAAATGTAAAGTCGTCCAACAAGAGGCGTCCGGCGTGTTTTTGGGCTCCGTGTTCTGAATGCAGCTATGGGCTTCTGGACAGAATCTAACCGTAAGGAGTTCAAACACAGTCTAGGAGAGATCACTAGATTACTCAAACATTCATGGGTGGCATCACAATGTGCTTTTAGCCTTAAAATAAAAATGAAAAACCTGATGTGACCAATTTGTCACAATAACATGGTCATGGTCATGGACAATAATGGTCTGGTATATCCCACATAACTTTCCTTTAAAGATCCCATGACATGGTTGCCTGGAAGAATCCATGACTCATCGCTGTACCAGCGAGTGAGTCTGGTAACGCTTGGTCCACAATGTGCTGCGGTTGCGCGTAGACAGACAGCTAAGTGAACCAATCAGAGATTGCGCCATCTTGATTCAAAACTGAGGCGGAACTTCCGCTGCCTAAGAGTGACTTTGCGGGCAAAGGCGGGGGCACTGACGTCACCATCTTTGAACGAATCAGAATCGCGGAGTCCGTTTGTAACCGGAGGAGCGAGGGTGGATGGAGGGTGTCCAAATGGTATCGCGCTGTATAGGAAATACAGAGAGATATCATTTGGCTGGCCAGGTAAATGACATGGTACTTCTTGATGCTTTTATATGGCTCCTTAATGGTTCCCTAATACTGTAAATGAATCCTTCTTCAAAATCAACACTCAGTGCATGAGAAACAGAGATAAGATGAGAAAGAGTATTTTTTTTCTCTCTGAACAGGCCATTCTGGGCGTTGTTGCTTGAATGCAAATGGAGAGAAAAGAGATGGCCAATAGTAGAGGGTGGGGGCGTGGCCAAACTCTCCGCTCTCTGCTCTAGCTCTCAGCTGATCCATTTCCGTGTTTTTGCACGGGGGGAGAGATTTGAAGCGTTCCATTGAAAAATAAACACATTTCCACAGAAAATAAAATTAAACCACTGCTGTTCAAAGGTCCAGAGGCTCAGATAAAGGACTTCCGAGCCTAGAAACACTCGGACGTGCCTCCAGGCAAATAAAAAAACGCATTTCGCATTGTCTAGCGCATTCGCAGTCCAAACTCTCTGGGCGTGATTTACAGAGACGCTGAGTACAGACAGACGGGGGTGGAACTGCATTTGCATTTCTTTTTTCGATCTGACGTCAATAAGGTGCCTTGTTCAAAATCGCCCGTTTGAGCTCCGATTTTTTGTAACGCAGAAAAGGATCGCAAATGCTCAGTTTAGACATTTCGCAACTTTTAACCATGGGGGGGGGGGGGCTAAACAGGGTAGGGGAGCTCACATTAACGTTCAAAAACCTCAGAAAGTGAAAATTTCATGCCATGGGACCTTTAAAGGGATAGTGCTTTTTATATATATAGATATATATATATATATATATATATATATATATATATATATATATATATATATATATATATATATATATATAACAGCAACAGTGTCCTGAGATTAACACTGACTTACCCATTCCAGCGTGATCTGGTCCCGGTTCTCCTCCGTGAACGTAGCTCGTAAACGTAGTTCCGGTAAGTTCGAGGGGACAATTTAATAAAGCGTGTTTTTCTTCTCAAAACAACATCTGTCCGAAAAGTGATATATTTGCGTCCCAGACAGTTGTCCGCTAAAAATTCAGCAGCGTATTAGCTCTATTAGCCTGTTCACTTGTAAACATCCACTTACGGGGGATGTCGCCTTACCGCATCCGCCGTTCACATCCGCCGTTCACATCCGCTAAAAGTTAACAGGCTAATACAGCTAATATGTGCGCAGTGATACGAATTGAGTGAAAATATGCAAAAGTGAAATACGCTGCTGAATTTTTAGCGGACAACTGTTTGGGACGGAAATATATCACTTTTCAGACAAATGTTGTTTTGAGAAGAAAAAAAAGCTTTATTAAATTTTCCCCGTGAACTTACCGGAACTACGTTTACGAACTACGTTAACGGAGGATAACCGGGGTCACATCACGCTGTCATGGGTAAATCAATGTTAATCTCAGGACACTGTTGAAGGGGAAGCCATACAGATAAACATTAAAAAAAAAACAACAACAACGCACTATCCCTTTATTTCATGTCTATTTACTAAATGGTAAACCAAGTACGCGCCAACACAGATAAGACATACCACATACGAATTCCACCATAATCTGCCTCTTGAGAATACTTCCTTTAGATCTTTGTTCGAGCTCTGGCTAAAAAGGAAAAAAAAAAAGAAAAGAAAAAAGAAAGGCAGAAAAGAGAGGAGAGAAGAATCAATACGACTCATTTAGACAGACATTAGTCATTCCAGCCTGTAGCCGTGGTATTTACACAACTTCCACACACCCACTGCAAGAAGCCAGAACCCAATTACGGTTAGCCTGTTAAAGCCGCGGTCATCGATTTGTCCTGGTTACGCTAATGCTAACACTAACGCTAATGCTAAGTATTCCAGCACAGCCCCTGCACCAAACGAGAGCGCGTCCTTCGCCGCTTTCTTTTCATCCGCTTTCGTTTCTTCGCCCAAAAAGGTCAAAGTCAGAGGGTCCCGGGCAGATTTTTGTCACACATTATTTATGGCTATTACTGCAGCAGATGGCGACGCTGAAAAGGCCAGCTCCTACCGCACTCATATACCATACACTGCAAAAAGGGAATATATGAGGATACGAGTTAAAACTGTACGGTAAAGCTGCAGTGTGTAACTTTTCTAGTGAGGATGGGGTCCGTCAAATGCTTTTCTTTATTATTCTTTATTATTTTTGTTATTGCTTTTGTCTGTAATGTTTCACAGTGTGGCATTAAACCTTTCTATCATCATGGAGACCAAACCAGACCAAGTTACAGGTCAAGTCTGTGGAGAGGCGACCCCGCTCTCAGTCAGAATCTGTTTTTCTAGGCATTTTTGAGCTATAAAACCACCTGAAATTGGATAAATGTAAGGTAGAGCTGTTTAAAGTCACACTGTGGAATATTCCAGGCAGAGGAATGGCGTATCCATAGAAACAAGAAGGTGACAGACCTCCAACCAAAAAGCTACAATGCACCATTAAAGATGCAATAGGTAACATTTTTTGTTCTTTTGTACTATTACTGGTGTTTTAACAGCTAAAAAAAATCTACCATAAAGTTCCATACAGTATCTTTAAATTTAGGTCACACTTTTATGTTAACATTTTAATATTGTTTTCGTGGTTCTACTTTTAAAAATTTGCTTTATTGATGACTTTAGCATTATTTAACTTTTTGGTTTTGGCTTTTTATTTATTTTTTAATTACTTCCTCATCATTAGTTTATTCAGAGTTGCTCAGAAAATTGCTGTTTTCACCTACCCCCTATCTCCACCCACTGCTATAAAAAAAAGTCACACTTGGATCATGAACTGTATAGAGTTTGAACGCATACAAACACACACACACACACTCGTACACACACACACATTCGTACACACACACACATTAGTACACACACATACTCGTACACACACACACTCGTACACACACACACTCGTACACACACACACTCGTACACATACACACACTCGTACACACACACACACTCGTACACACACACACACACACTCGTACACATACACACACTTGTACACACACACACTCGTACACACACACACTCGTACACACACACACACTCGTACACACACACACATTCGTACACACACACACATTAGTACACACACACACACTTGTACACAAACACACACACTCATACACACACACACATTCGTACACACACACACACTTGTACACACACACACACTCGTACACATACACACACTTGTACACACACACACTCGTACACACACACACACTCGTACACACACACACACTCGTACACATACACACACTCGTACACACACACACACTCGTACACACACACACTCGTACACACACACACTCGTAAACACACACACGTAAACACACACACACACTCGTACGCACACACACACACACACTCGTACGCACACACACACACTCGCACACACACACACACACACACACTCGTACACACACACACTCGTACACACACACACACACTCGTACACACACACACACACTCGTACACACACACACACACACTCGTACACACACACACACTCGTACACACACACACACTCGTACACACACACACACTCGTACACACACACACACACACTCGTACACATACACACACTCGTACACACACACACACTCGTACACACACACACACACACTCGTACACACACACACACTCGTACACACACACACTCGTATGCACACACACACTCGTACACACACACACACTCGTACACACACACACTCGTACACTACACACTCGTACACACACACACACTCGTACACACACACACACTCGTACACAGTACACATACACACACTCGTACACACACACACACACTTGTACACACACACACACACTCGTACACATACACACACTCGTACACACACACACTCGTACACACACACACACACACGTAAACACACACACACACTCGTACGCACACACACACACACACTCGTACGCACACACACACACTCGTACACACACACACACACTCGTACACACACACACACACTCGTACACACACACACTCGTACACACACACACTCGTACACACACACACACACTCGTACACACACACACACTCGTACACACACACACACACTCGCACACACACACACTCGTACACACACACACTCGTACACACACACACTCGTACGCACACACACACACACACACACACTCGTACGCACACACACACACACACACACACACTCGTACACATACACACACACACTCGTACACATACACACACACACTCGTACACACACACACACATTCATACACACACACACACACACACTCGTACACACACACATACACACACACACACTCGTACACACACACATTCATACACACACACACTCATACACACACACACACGTACACACACACACACACTCGTAAACACACACACACACACTCGTACACATACACACTGGTACTTACACACACTCGTACACACACACACACTCATACACACACACTCGTACACACAAACACACACACACACGTACACACACACACACTCGTACTCACACACACTCATACACACACACACACACTCGTACTCACACACACATACACACACGTACACACACACACACGTACACACACACACACACACACACACACTCGTACTCACACACACTCATACACACACACACGTACACACACACACACTCGTACACACACACACACACTCGTACACACACACACACACTCGTACACACACACATTTAATTTTAACTTTTATTTGAGATTCAATTTGGTCATTCGAGGGGTGGGACACGAGGAAAATGGCATTTTGGGGGGTACTCCAGACTTATTTGGTATTTTAAAAACTATTTTCAAGCATTTTTTTTAGGTTTGGTCTCAGGACAAGTAAATTCACTCAGAAACTATGTTTAAGTATTTTGTATGTGGATTATTTAATATTTGATGAGTGGGATGTAAAATGTCCTCCAATTCTGGAATGGCCCTAATATTAGACCTTTAATGCCACTATAATATTGAGATAGTCATGTGAAATGTTCCTTTTTCCTCTTGTTCATTTCATGAGGTCAAATGAGGAGTGTCCTGAGTGAGTTTTTATCACACATTATTCATGTTTGTATCCACAGCACATGGCTCCATACGCAAACACTCTAACCTCTGTATGTGCAGCAGATATGAGGATACCCAGATGCCCTCCCTTCTGCCAAATGTTATTTCCGTGAGGGTCAAAGTGGGAATGAGCTCTGGGAATTCTGCACTGTAAAAAAAAACAAAAAAAAACCCCACAGACTCCTAAAGCGCTGCCCTTTCCGTATGGAGCCGTGTGTCTGAAAATGTACTTTTTCTGTGCGTTCTGACCTTTTGTGGACAGACACAAGTCACTTTATTTATTGTTTTATTCACAGAGTTTTGAGAGTGTAGATAGATAGATAAATGAGGTTCAGGCTTCGTTAAAATCTGCCCATTAAAGGTGCGTTGTGTAAATTTTCTGGTGGAGGGCCCATCAAATGTTTTTCTCCATGGAGATGTCATTGCTTTGTCTGGAATGTTATTAAACCTTTCTGTCTTCGTGGAAATCAAACCAGACCAAGTTACAGGTCAGAATGTTGTTTTTCTAGGTATTTCTGAGCTATAAAACCACCTGTAATTGAATAAATGTAAAGTAGAGTAGTTTAATGTCATACTGTGGAACATTTCAAGCAGAGAAATGACATGACATCTCCATAGAAACAAGAAGGTGATGGATCCCCTACTGAAAAGCTAAATAGAGCACGTTTAAAGGTCCAATGGCATGAAATTTTCACTTTCTGAGGTTTTTGAACGTTAATGTGAGCTCCCCTAGGGCCCCCCCCCATGGCTAAAAGTTGCAAAATGTGTAAACTGAGCATTTGTGATCCTTTTCTGCGTTTGGAAAAAAGTCCAAACGGGTGATTCTGAACAAGGGAACTTTCTGACATTACACTCGCGGAAAGGTTTCCGCCCACCGTCTGGATGTCCACCCCGTCTCTGGAAATCATGCCCAGAGAGTTTGGACCGCGAACGAGCTACGAAATGCGAGATGCGGCTTTTTATTTGCCTGGAGACACGTGAGAGTCTTTCCAGGCTCGGATGTCCTTTATCCGAGCCTCTGAAACAGCAGTGGTTTCATTTTATTTTCTGTGGAAATGTGTTTGTTTTTTTTTTAATGGAAAGCATCTCATATCTTCCTCCGTGCTTAAAACATGGAAGTGGGTGACAGCGCACATCGCACCGCTAATCCAGGAACCAGCGGCGCATTTGGCCACACCCCCACCCGCTGCACTGGCCTGTCTCTGTCCTCCCCATTTGCATTCAAGAAACAACGCCCAGAATAAAGTGTTTAAGAGACATATTTATGACTCTAACTGTGTTCATGAGGCTTTCTCATGCACTGAGGCTTAATTTTGAAGGATTCATTTACAGTATTAGGGAACCATTAAGGCGCCATATAAAAGCATCAAGAAGTTCCATGTCATGGGATCTTTAAGCCTGAGTAATGTTTGAATAATGTGCTCAAAATTATAATGTATTTAATATTTTTATTTACAACAAACTACATAATTATCGCAGCTTATATAAAGGGCCAGTACCTGATTTTAGTTATTACTAGTTACTACTATTACAATAATGACCAATTTTTATGTGAGTGTATTGTAAACATCTATTAATTATTACTTTTTTCCATTTTATTTTTACGTCTGTTGTTACCTTTTTTGCAACTTTTATTGCTACTTTTATAACTTACTACTTTTTTAAAATGATTATTACCATTTATATTTTTTTGCGCTGTGTTATAATATATTGTGATGTGTGAGCTACTGTGTCAAAGTCATTTCCCTTGTGGATCAAAAAAGTTTTTCTAAGTTTATGATTTGGATTGTAATGTCACACTATAGAAGGAATTTCTGTATTCTCATTCATCCATTTTCTTCCGCTTTACCGGGGCCAGGTTGCGGGGGCAACAGTCTAAGCAGGGACTCCCAGACTTCCTTCACCCCGGACACTTCCTCCAGCTCCTCCGGGGGGACCCCAAGGCGTTCCCAGGCCAGCCGAGAGACATAGTCCCTCCAGCGTGTCCTGGGTCTTCCTCAGGGCTCCTCCAGGTGGGACATGCCCGGAACACCTCCCGAGCGAGGCGTCCAGGTCCATGTCCCCAGAGCTAGTCTCCATGTCCAGAGATCCGGTCGTCGAGGCCCCTGCCTTCGACTGCCACCCAGATCTCCCTGGAGGATCCTATGGATCCTCCTGCGGGTGGTGGGTCCACGGGAGGATGGCCGCAGGTCGCTCCTTCAGGCTATCAGGCCCCGGCCCTTGGGGGAAGGCCTGGCCACTAGACGCTCGCTGTCGAGCACCCACCCCAGGCCTGGCTCCAGGCTCCCGGTAACGCCAATCCAGGCGATGTAACCGGCCTTGCTGTGTTTTTCGTCATGGGGGCTCTCATTAGAAATATTTTAAAAATATTTCTCATTAGAAATATCCAAAAGACAAATATAAAAGTGCTCAGTACAGTTATACAGTTAGGTTAGTGGCCAGAAAAAAGGTTTCAGATATAACACACTTGCTTAAGATCTATAAGTTTAATGCCATAGTGCGGCACATTCCAGACAAACCAAAACATCCCCATGACCCTGCATGAGAAAAGTAAATGCAGTTTTGGGCCAGGGACATCCTGACTGTTGGTTTGCGAGTCGGAGCAGAGGCGGCGGTGGTGGCTGCATACATCAGTGTCAAAGGCAGCGCTAATGCTAACACGTTAATGCTAACACATGATGCTAGCTGACATTATGAGTGATGAGTGCATTATTGAGCCATAAACGGCAGACCCAATTTGACAATTGCAATGTGCTGCTTCCTGGACAGATTCTTGTCAGCCGTGAATGCAAGATATATGTCAATGTCGCCATGCCAACCAATGTGGAGCTTCAGCGGAAAAAGATACAGCGCTTTTCTTTTTTTTCTTTTTACTGCTATATCCAATTTTTAAAGAACTTTATAGCCAAAAAACAGTGTATTTTTTCATTTTGGTTGTATTTATTGGACTGTTATTTAGACGAAACAGTATGGTGTCTCTAAAATCTCTCTATCTCCATGGAGAATCTTCTCAAATAATGATTATGGTTAACTTTCTATATCCATGGAGCCGTGCAGGTGACGTGACCCCTCCAAAAAGTTGCACAGTGTTGCTTTAAACAATGAAAAATTATGGTCAATTGTGGTCCAAACTAATTCCTCACTTCCCCAGTGCATTTCGAGCATCCGTAAATACGTTTCGGAGCACATTTCACAGCTTTCAGAGGGCAAAGCTTCTATAAATAACTACGCAACACTTTATGCAAATGATAAAAACACTTTCAAAGATGCAGACGGAAAACAGAGGTCTGATATTGAACCTGAGCAGATATTACAAAGGTGAAAACAGCTTTTACTAATAAAAGTGTTTAAAGATGGGAATAGGGGCTTTTGGTGGAGCAACATTCAAACCTTGGCAACCTCTTGAACGCTGTGGATTTATTGATTTTATTATTATTTATTCATTTTATTGTCCGGTTAAGAAAATATGTCCTTTATATTTGACCCAAAATCACACTGGGGTGTCTCTTGCCCACACACATGGTCAATTCTTATCAAAACAAAGAAAAAAAATAAACAGATATCGCAAGGGACTGAAAAACATCACAGATTTCTGCAGAATCAATGAGCGAAGTGAGTTTGTATTGTAATATGGTATTAAAGTTTTTGGATTTTTAAAAATGTATTTAATAAGGAATGCGCCATACTGTAATTATTCAAACTGTTATTTTCCTTCTCTATCCACGGGCAGATTAAACAAAACAAAAAAAAACTCACCCTAAACTCCAAATGCACCAATACAAGAATGAATTTAAGAGAATATAGATATATATTTTGATCAATTGCACCAAATGGCAAAACAATCTACCAGTGAGATAAGATTTCTATTAAGTTTTAAGCACATTTACAACTGCTATGGCATATAATCTTATAGCTATAAATGACCAATGAGCTCCTTTGTTTCAGATGCATCGCTGAAATAAACTAATCTGATTGGATGATCATGTTTGGGTCTGTTTTGAGACCACAGACGGTTCATATAAATGGACATAGCTCAGCCTCTAAATTCCAAATAGGAAATGTTCCTGATATCTCAAACTGGAGTAATGTAATTGTAGATATCTATTATCAAGTTATAGATATCTTGAAATGAGTTTTTATGTATCTGAAAGATATCTGAAAACTGGAGATATCTGTAACATTCATTTTTCCTAGTCAAAATATAATTACAGATATCTTGAACAGGCGAAATGACGTTGCTGTGTGCAAATGATCTTCACTTTAGGCAGGAGCGGTATTTCCACATGGCACCTATGGCAAGCCGTTTTAACATTTAAACGCTAGTAAAATTGCGGATATCCGCAAAGACGTTCTTTTTGGATGGATTGGTGCGCTGCCGGTAGCTCGAGACGTGGTGCTTCCTGTGTCATGATGTCATAATGACGTTTAAGATCTTTAACTTTCAATCTGCCTCATCAAAACAGAATTACGGATATCTGCAATAGTCATTTATGGCTATGCGACTTCAGTGTGAACAGCCAGGTCGTATTCATCCAACCTCAACAAGCGACAAACGTCACTATTCTGTGTTGAAGTAGGAACTGGACCGTATTTTAAGAGACAAGCCCAACGTTGAGCCAATAGAATTGCTGAATATCTGCGTTACTGAGGAGGAACCCACAAAATGCCACGGCCAAAACCTTGTCCTTCACCTTCTCAATCTCTGCCCTGAAACAAATAAGTTGTACATAATAATAATAATAATAATACATGTTATTTATATAGCGCTTTTCAAGACACTCAAAGACGCTTCACAAATCATAAAAGAATAAAATATCACAAAATTTACCACATAAAGTCAAACATTTTAAATATCACAAAATTTACAATATAAAATCAAACATTAAAAGCAATTTTAAACAGGTGGGTTTTGAGTTCTTTTTTGAAGGTGGGGAGATCAGAGCAGTCACGGAGGGATTTGGGCAGTGAGTTCCAGAGGGTGGGGGCATGTTCTGTCTCCGGTACAACAGCAACTTTAAAGGTCCCATGGCATGAAATTTTATTTTATGTGGAAATGTGTTTATTTTTCAATGGAACGCTTCAAATCTCTCCCCCGTGCAAAAACAAGGAAATGGATCAGCTGTGGGCTCTGAGCTCTGAGCGGAGAGTTTGGCCACGCCCCCACCCTCTACTATTGGCCATCTGTTTTCTCCTCATTTGCATTCAAGCAACAACGCCCAGAATAAAGTGTTTGAGAGAGATATTTATGACTCTTTCTCATCTTATCTCTCTTTCTCATGCACTGAGTGTTGATTTTGAAGAAGGATTCATTTACAGTATTAGGGAACCATTAAGGAGCCATATAAAAGCATCAAGAAGTACCATGTCATGGGATCTTTAAAACCGCCAGGTGCTCAATTTTAACGTCCATGTTTAGGCGACTTCCATAAACACTGAGCACGCTCGCTGCATGTGACCTCGTCGTGTCCTCCAAGGCGCATGCGGGACACTTTCGGGGCGTTTAAAGTTCACACTGGAGATCACATACAAGTCGCATTTAATTGGAAATGTGAACGACCTTGCAAAAAAAAAATCAGATTTCACAAAAAACCCCAAGTTGAGCTTTAAGCCCTGCAGTCTGAACGTCGCCTATGATGACGTATATTTCAATGACGTAATTGCAGATATCTGTAATTCTGATTTGCCTGGTCAAAACTGAACTGCAGATATCTCTAAATGTCATTTCGTCTAGTCAAAATTACGTTACAGATTTCTCAAATGGCAATTCCCGCTATCCAAAATTAAATTATGCCTAGTCGGAAAGACATTGTTGATATCGACAATGTTAAAACCGGATCGTCAAACTTAGTGTTTAAATGTTAAAACGGCTGTCAGGCTCGTCATTTTGGTCTTCAATTATTTGTATTAACCCGCTCTACATGATCCTGGTGCTTTTATTTTTGCTATTTTGCCCTTAAATAATTACCAGACTGATTTAATGATACAGGTTCACGATCAGGGCTCTTAGCTGGTAGGTTAGCCTATAGTGTGCATGTTTTTATGTCTCGAGCAGGTGTGTAGTATAAATAGAAAGTACATTTTATATTCTCCAGTGGTACTTTCTATGCTGCAGTACAGTTGAGCAGCCAAACAACCCACAGTTTGAGAAGTGGAGCAGAGCCTTGTTCTATTATTGACAGGTTTCTCTCACATATGACACAGCAGAGCAGCAGAGGCCCAGTCTGCATCTACGCTGCTCAATATAACATGTACTCAGTGTAACAGACTGGGGCATAATATTGTGTTGTTTACTGCAAAGTCATTTATTATTTGGATCTGTGGAGGAGAAATACGTATAGATTTAGGATTATAAATTTGCATCCATCCAGATTCAAATAGTAAGTTCTATAACCTTCCACATGCAAGGGAAAATGAAATAAATAGAAAATGACATAGAAAACTGTGAAACCATTTGGTTACGGGTCCATCACCTGCTTGTTTATAAAAATATGCAATTGCTCTGCCTGGAATGTTCCACATTATGACATTAAACAGCTCTACTTTACTTTACTTTATTTATTCCAGGTGGTTTTGTAGCTCAGAAATACCTAGAAAAGTCAAATCCGGAGTTTTTTTAATGCCATGCGGTGAAACATTCCAGAAAAAACAATAACATCTCCATGGAGGAAAGTGTTTTTTTTAATTTGTTTTCCCCACAATTCTGCCTGTTTTGCACCTGGAATGTTCCGTAGTATGGCATTAACCTATCCTAACCTAACCTATCACAGCTGT
This sequence comes from Paratrypauchen microcephalus, assembly GCA_036785185.1. NCBI lineage: Eukaryota > Metazoa > Chordata > Actinopteri > Gobiiformes > Gobiidae > Paratrypauchen > Paratrypauchen microcephalus. The sequence continues at coordinate 663,050 of JAVJIX010000225.1, read as the reverse complement.
TTTTATTTTTATCTTGAAAAACACACTTTTTTTTCCCCCACAGTGATCTGGGTCACCTCTCCACAGATCTCACTATGCCTCGGATGTCTCCATGGAGATGGATAGGTTAAATACCATACTGTGGAACATTCTAGGCAAGGAAGTCACTATGTCCATAGAGAAAAGTGACAAAGTGCATATTTTTTAAATCATTTTTTCAATATTTTTTGTTATAGTTCCATTTTATCTTTTCTATTCTAACAATTTTAATTTGAGCAGTAAATAACAGTGGTCCCTCGTTTATCGCAGGGGTTAGGTTCCAGAAATAACCTGTAATAAGTGAAATCCGTGAAGTAGGACAACTTTATATTTTACAATTATTATACATGTTTTAAGGCTGTAAACGCCTCACCACACACATTATACACTTTTCTCAGACTGGAATTAACATTTTCTCACATTTCTCTCTTGTTTAAACACTCAAACTTTTGTAGATTTTCAACAAAATGTATTAATAGTGAAGCGTGGGGGGGTGCGCGCAGACACGTGCACCCGCTCATCGTGGTCACAATGAGCATGGTCACGAAACAAGGCAAAGAGCCGTGGTTTAATCCTGGTTTAGTCCAGGTTTAGACCTGGTCTAGTCCTGGGACCGGAGAAGTGTGCGCACGGACACGTGCACCTGCTCGTTATGGTCAAATCCATGAGCAACATGACCGGCGCAAGGCCATGCGTCCCACCCAGGGCTGCGAGCACGAGACTGAAGCCGGCAGCGCCCAGACCCTGCCTCACCCTCGGGACCACGTCCAACGACACAGTCGAGGCGAACACGCACAAGAGCCGCACGAAACAAGGCAAAGAGCCGCATGCAGTGGTTTAGTCCAGGTTTAGACCTGGTCTTGTCCTGGTTTAGTCCAGGTTTAGACCAGGTTTAGACCTGGTTTAGTCCTGGTTTAGTCCTGGTTTAGTCCTGGTCTAGTCCTGGTCTAGTTTCGGTCTAGTCCCGGTCTGGTCCTCATGTCTTAGTCCCGGTCTGGACGTCCTACGGATCCAGTGACTCATGTCTCGGCTCCTCGTGCATCCAGCGGGACTCCCGGAGTCCCCCCGGGTCCCCCCTCTATAACATCTATATAAATGTGTCAAACTGAACACATTCTGTACTGTACAGGAGACACGGAGGAGAAGCCAATCAGGACGCAGAACACAATGTTGACTATTTTAAAAAAAACTTGAAAAAAAAAAAAATATATATATATATATATGCGAAAAGTGAACTGCGATAGAGCGAAGGACCACTGTAACACATTTGGATAAAGCAGTAGTAGCTGAGCAGACGCTGGATCGAAACTAAAAAGCTGGATCAGTGCTTCCTAAATTTGAACCAATTTAAAAGACATCATTACACATCCACCACTTTCTCATAAAAGTCTCATCTGAGTTTTCCCTGGAATATTCTCAGTCTACAACTACCCACAATCCCCCTCTCCCTCACGTTTCCAACCACAACCACCGCTGACACTCTCGCTCTAATGCAGTGGTCACAGAGACATGCATCCGTCGGACATATTGGTTTACATGCTACAGGCCGGCCCCGTAGATGTCATAAATCGAGTGGCCGTCAACACGAGATAGCAGGTTATAGCGGTGAGTAAAAATATAGAGCCATAGCCCGGGAGAAGCGGAGAATGAAGATAATTACATTTGATAAGACAGAAATGGGAAAGGGCCGGAGATAGGAGCCGTTATGGCGTTTGAACACTGCTGACAATGATATGACGCTATAGACTGCACAGAGAGGAGAGGCCAGGAGCCACAGAAGTATGGTACAGTGTTTATGTCAGACACTTTCAAACGTGGACTATTTTAAAGGTGCTTTTTCGTCAAGTTAAACAGGCACTATGTACAGCTCCGGAAAAAAATAAGAGACCACTGCATTTTTTTCTGAAATCAGCATCTCTACATGTATTACAGCCATTCTATTCCAGTGTCTGTTGAATTCCAACACAAACACAAAGCTGAGCTACCTCAGTTCTCGCACCAGGAGTGGAATAAAGTCACCCAAGAACAATGTGAAAGACTTGGACTAAACCAGGCCTGAACTAGGACTAAACCAGGTCTAAAGTAGGACTAAACCAGGTCTGAACCAGGACTAAAGCAGGTCTGAACCAAGACTAAACCAGGTCTAAACTAGGACTAAACCTGGTCTGAACCAAGACTAAACCAGGACTAAACTAGGACTAAACCAGGTCTAAACTAGGACTAAACCTGGTCTGAACCAAGACTAAACCAGGTCTAAACTAGGACTAAACCTAGTCTGAACCAAGACTAAACCAGGTCTAAACTAGGACTAAACCCAGTCTGAACCAAGACTAAACCAGGTCTAAACTAGGACTAAACCAGGTCTAAACTAGGACTAAACCAGGTCTGAACCAAGAATAAACCAGGTCTAAACCAGGACTAAACCAGGTCTGAACCAAGACTAAAGCAGGGATGAACCAGGTCTAAACCAGGTTAAAAAGGGGACTAAACCAGGACTAAACTAGGACTAAACCCAGTCTGAACCAAGACTAAACCAGGTCTAAACTAGGACTAAACCAGGTCTAAGCTAGGACTAAACCTGGTCTGAACCAAGACTAAACCAGGTCTAAACCAGGACTAAACCAGGTCTAAACTGGGACTAAACCTGGTCTGAACCAAGATTAAACCAGGTCTAAACCAGGACTAAACCAGGTCTAAAGTAGGACTAAACCTGGTCTGAACCAAGACTAAACCAGGTCTGAACCAAGACTAAACCAGGTCTAAACCAGGACTAAACCAGGTCTAAACTAGGACTAAACCTGGTCTGAACCAAGACTAAACCAGGTCTGAACTAGGACTAAACCACGTCTAAACCAAGACTAAACCAGGTCTAAACTAGGACCAAACCCGGTCTGAACCAAGACTAAACCAGGGATAAACCAGGACTAAACCAGGTTTAAACTAGGACCCAAGAACAATGTGAAAGACTTGTGGAGAGCATGCCAAGACGCATGAAAGCTGCGTAAACATTAGTATTATGTTGTTTTAAAATGAATTTGATCTTGTTTCTTTGCATTGTTTGAGGTCTGAAAACATGTACCTTTTTTTGTTATTTTGACCATTTGTCATTTTCTGCAAATAAATGCTCTAAAGGATAATATTTTTATTTGGAATTTGGGGGAAATGTTGTCAGTAGTTTATAGACTCAAACAAAAATGTTCCTTTTGCCCAAACACATACCTCAATTCAAGGACTCAATTCAGAGTGGACCAGCCTGGTTCTGACTGGGTACGTCCAGAGGAGTAAGGGGTTAGAAGGTCCAGGCCATGCTGTCTGCCTGTTGTTGTGTCCTCAAGCAAGACACTTCACCCACTTTCCCTTGTATAAATGTGACAGTCGGTGGGGTTGAGCAACAAAGCAATAACATTTCCATGAAACCCAAAAAGAAAGTGGTTTTGAAAACACTGTAGTTTATGACATTTAGCAGAAATATCAAAGTTCAGGAGTTCTTGTTTTAAAACGAGAGGCCCTCAAAGTAAAAGTAATATTTCATAAAGGTGTGATAACAACACGGTTTCCTGGTCACGCTGCCCTGACACTGAAATAATATCCGAGCGCTCGTGTCATCAGTGTGAGACAGACTGTGCCCGGGTTATCGCTACAAGACAAAAACGCTCTCAATAAAACAAGAGCCATTAAAGCCACATCCCGCTGAGCTCACGACAGACGTGACACACACATCGAGTTACAATGACTTTTACAGACAATACAGACAATCAGAGTAATGGAGATTTTAGAGAATAACTGATCAAAAATAATTGCTGGAATGAATAATTAAAGTACGCATCATGACATGACTTTGTAGTAAGTTTGGGACAAGTTCTGACAAAACTTCTAGTCATAAAACAGTGACTAAAACTTCGCTTACTTTACTTATTTAAGCGCTTATGACGGGGTTGGACTACTGATTTTACTAAAACACAGTTAAGATCATTACATTTACATTCATTTTTCCAATATGGACATTTTTTAGGTTTAAAATTTTACTTCCGCGTTGGAAATTGTGACATCACAGAAGAGAATCCATAATTGTTACCTATAAAAAAACATCTACAGTGAACCCTCGCTTTATCGTGGTTCACTGTTCGCGGCCTCGCTGTTTCGCAGATTTTTTTTTTTTTCAATTTTTTTTTCTTTTTCATTTTTTTATAGTGTATCTTTTTTTTTTTATAGTGTAACAATGTGTTCTGCGACCTGGACTGGCCCTGGACTAAACCAGAACTAAACCAGGTGTAGACCAGGTCTAAGCTAGGTCTAAACCTGGACTGGCCCTGGACTAAACCAGGACTGGACCAGGTCTAGACCTGAACTAAACCGGGACTAAACCAGGTCTGAACCAGGATTAAATCACTCTGTGCGGCTTTTGCGTTCGTTTGTGCGTGTTCGGTTTGTGGCTCGGGTTGAGAGCACGCGGTCCGGGCGCCGCAGTTCTATCTCGTGCTCGCAGCCCCAGTGTACGCGCGGCCTCACGCTGCATTTTCTCATATTTGTCTCTCATTTAAACACTCAAACTTTCATCGATTTTCAACAAAATGTATTAATAGTGACGCGTGGGGGGAAACACGGCTCCGGAAGCCCCGCCAGACGCGTGAGGACCACTGCCACGTCCCGGGACGAGACGCGCACCAATCCCTTGGAGAAGTGCGCGACACGTGCTGCTCTGTCACGGATTTGTCTAGGATAAACCCCTCATCGTGGACAAATCCGTGACAGAGCAGCACGTGTTGCGCACTTCTCCAAGGGTTTGGTGCGCGTCTCGTCCCGGGACGTGGCAGTGCTGCTCGTGCGTCTATGAAAGTTTGAGTATTTAACCTAGAGACAAATGTGAGAAAATGTTAATTCCAGTCTGAGAAAAGCGTATAATGTGTGTGGTGAGGCATTTACAGCCTTAAAACATGTAGAATAATTGTAAAATATAAAGTTGTCCTACTTCACGGATTTCTCTTATTGCGGGTTATTTCTGGAACCTAACCCCCGCGATAAACAAGGGATTACTGTATAAGAAATTATCTGACAAACACCTTTATTTTATTTTGTTGAATTCATGTTTAAAGTATCAGAAAAAAGCATTTGAACACTACCTGTAATTTTCACATTTTTAAACTTTTCTTCACATATTGCTTCTTGACTTGTATAAAAGTATAATTTGTATTTACAATAGTTATAATCCCACCGAACTAAATCAAAATTAGGAATTATTTTGCACTTTTTAAAATTCTTTACGAAGATGTGAGTCCAGTGAATCCCCCCAGTGTTCAGATGGACATGATTGTCAGGTGGATTAGCCAATCAGAGACATGCAGAGTCTGTCCATATTAAAACACATATGACTGCTAATGAGGAAAAAAGAAAGGAGAAATATCACAGGGGGCTGAAAAATACTGAGGATTTCTGCAGAATCAGTGATCTGAATCAATAATCTGTAATGAGAAAATGCAAAAAAAACAATGAGCTCCTTTGCTTTACATGCGTCACTGAAATAAACAAACCTGACTGGATGATATTTGGTGCTGGTTTGAGATGCAACAGGAGTGGGGACTAGACCAACATCCCTCTGCATAAATATTCAGTAATTCTGGACTTTTTTTTTAAGTTAGGAACAAGGTTTTGGAGGAATCTTTAGCAATAAAAACATGTCAAATTTAAATTTAAAAGTATGTACAGTGGTCCCTCGTTTATCTTGGGGGTTAGGTTCCAGAAATAACCCGTAATGAGTGAAATCTGTGAAGTAGGACAACTTTATATTTTGCAATTATTCTACATGTTTTAAGGATGTAAATGCCTTAAAACACTGGAATCAACGTTTTCTCACATTTCTCTCTCGTTTAAACACTCAAACTTTCATAGATTTTCAATAAAATGTATTAATAGTGAAGCGTGGGGGCTCCGCCGGGAGCCCCACCGGACGCGCAAGACATGAGGGTCTGGATCCGCAGGAAGCACCGCGCTGTGGCAACGGCACTGCCACGTCCCGGGACGCGACGCGCACCAACCCCTTGGAGAAGTGCGCGACACGTGCACCCGCTCATTGTGGTCAAATCCGTGACAGAGCCGCACGACCAGCGCGAGGCCGCGCGTACACCGGGGCTGCAAGCACGAGATCGAACCGCGGCGCCCGGACCGCGTCCTCTCAGCCGGAGCCACAAACCGAACACGCACAAACCAAACGCAAGAGCCGCACAAAACCAACAAAGAGCTTCACGGGGTGATTTAATCCTGGTCCAGTCCCGGTTTAGTCCAGGTCTAGACCTGGTCCAGTCCTGGTTTAGTCCAGGTCTAGACCTGGTCCAGTCCTGGTTTAGTCCAGGGCTGCAGGTTTAGACCTGGCTTAGACCTGGTCTAGACCTGGCTTAGACCTGGTCTAGACCTGGTTTAGTTCTGGTCTAGACCTAGTTTAGTCCATGTTTAGTCCTGATCTAGTCCCGGTCCTCCCATGTCCCCCATCTATCAATCGGCAAAGGTCTACAGTCTCTTAGCCAATCAGGACGCAGAACACAATGTTACACTATAAAAAATAAAATAAAATAAAAAAAATAACAGTGAACCGCGATAGAGCGAGGGACCACTGTGCATGCAATATAGATTTGTTTAATGCCACACTCTGAACATATCAAACAAAATTACAACATCTCCATGGAGACACGCAGGTAGAGGACCGTCCACCATAAAAGTTACATAGTGCACCTTTAAAATCAAAAATCTAAATCAAAAATCTAAATTAAAAAAAATCTAAAACTAAATCTAAGTTTTTTTCTTTTCTATTCTGACAATTTTAACTTACTTAAAGAGCAACTAAACACCCAAATCACTTTTTTCTACCGATTATCTGTGTAAATGAGTCTAAAATAGAAGTGTATACCTATCCCTGGCTGTATTTATATTTGTTAAAAATCTGACTTTTGGGTCTGTATCACCTCTTTAGAATCAACTTACGTCCACGACATTTGAATTTTTGGGTTGGCCTAACGGCCACCAGTGAGTCAGATGCAGTTCTGAGGTTATTACGTGACGAGTACAGCCCCTGGCGGTCTACGGGCGGTACGTGAGGAGCCCCTCTCAGCCCCGCCCCCTCCGGGCACTGCGACGTCCCGCCGTGTCTGGAGAAAAGGGAAACGGCGTGATTCAAGCACAAATGTCCGCTCTGTTTCAAAGTCTGGAGCGAACCGGTCCACGCCGTGTTGGATTGTTGTGGCTGTCTGTCGGCTGTCAATCATCGCTCCAGAGCCCGTCCCACATACTTAAAGGAAATATAGCCGTAGTATCAGAACTAAACAGTTGGATCAGTGCATCCTTATTACACCTTACATTTAAACAACATTATTACACAGCCACTATTATATATATAAATATATAATAGCATAACCAAATCTAAATAAAAATCTAAAATCAAAATGTAAAGTTAGTCTACCTTTTGTTTGTGCTGATGAACTTGATATTCTCACTTTTCCTTCTCATCTTCCTCTTCTCTTTTGCCTTCAGACATCACGCTCGGTGTTGTTTTCACTGCATTTGAAACCCCATTTCTACCCCACGCTGTCTCAGAAGTGCAAATAAAGATGGATATAAAGAAGAAGGAATATTATTGTCTTTTGAATCGGTTGTATTTTCATGAAATCCGCCCACGCAGTATTGGAGAATCATACGTCTAATGCAGGGTTTGAAAGATCACAGTCTTGTCTCTAAACTGGAAAGACTAAAAGGGCCAGAGGGTAAACTTTCACGACACAAACCAAAGATGCTTCAGCTTCTGTTGCTTCTCTTGGCTCACAGTTATGCAGAGTTCAAACTGAGATGAATACAGGCAGTTTCCAACAACACAACATTCAGTTTTCCATGTAGTGAAGGCTTCTAGTGTATGGGAGTGCATGTTTTCTTTGACAGTTGAGAATTATTGTTATGATTCAATTAGCAGTTAAAGAAGACATCCGTGGATCATTATGTTACAATTTGGACATTTTATATCTCAGTATTCATCTAAGGCAGGGGTCGACAACCTTTACCACTCAAAGAGCCATTTGGACCCGTTTCACACAGTAAAGAAAACACTGGGAGCCACAAAACCCTTTTGAAATTTAAAATGAAATAACACTGCATATAACGGCTTTTTTTTGCCTTTGTGCCGTAGAATTACATTTTGAATATGAATGAACTAAAATAAAATACATTTTAATTAAATACAGTGGGCCTTCACTATATCATGGTTCACTTTTCGAGGCCTTGCTGTTTCGCAGATTTTTTTAATTCCAATTTTTTTAGTATCAACGCGCATTTCTGCGTCCTGATTGGCTAAGGGACTGTAGACCTTTGCTGATTCGTCAGTCATTCTCCTCCGTGTCTCCTGTACAGAATGCGTTCAGTTTGCCTGATTTATATGAATGTTCGATCGCAGTGTGACTCTGAAGTGCTGTATGTTTGCAAGTTTTCTCCCCGACAAAACCCGCCACAGCGACGCGGTGCCAGGACGAAGAGGCTCGGTCATAAGAACTGTGAAATACACACGAAATACACTTTGGTTTTGTTCTATAATACTGTGCTTTTTTGTTGAAAATCTACAAAAGTTTGAGTGTTTAAACAAGAGAGAAATGTGAGAAAACGTTAATTCCAGTCTGAGAAAAGTGTAGAATGTGTGTGGTGAGGCGTTTACAGCCTTAAAACATGGAGAATAATTGTAAAATATAAAGCTGACGACTTTGCGGATTTCACTTGTCGTGGGTTATTTTTAGAACGTAAACCCCGTGATAAACGAGGGACCGCTGCACTGAGCCGCATCAGAGGGATCAAAGAGCCGCATGTGGCTCTTTGATCCCTCTGTAATAACCTTGTTTATGAGTTCTGGCCGAACCCTGAACTTCGGCTATGTTCACACTGCAGCCTGAAGTGACCCAAATCAGATTTTTTTGCCTATATGTGACCTGTATCTGATCTTCTAATGACAGTCTGAACAACGCAGATCCGATTTTTTCAAATGCGACCCAGGCCACTTGAATATGTGGTCCTAAAACTGATACATATCCGATCTTTTGACATGCGACTTCAGTCTGAACGGCCAGGTCGCCTTCATCCGACCTGCACGTCATCAACAAGTGAGAGTGGTACAAGTAGGCGCTCACAAATCTACACAAACGTTCTTTTCGTCATACAAAAATTGTGTGTGAAGTCCATGTCAGTGAAGCAGCAAAGCACATAGCAATCCCACCACTCTCAGCACCAACACGTTCCTTTCTACGGACGTTGCTGCCACTGCCCCACAAAATGCCAAGGCCAAAAAACTTGTCCTTCTCAATCTTTTCCTTTAAACAAAGAAGTTGTACATGTTCTGGCTCTGGTACGACAGCAACTTTAAAATCTCCAGGTGCTCAATGCTCGTGTCCATGTTTAGAAGACTTACTCAAACACTGAGCACACTCGCTGCATGTGACCTCGTCGTGTCCTCCAAGGCGCATGCGGGACACTTTTGGGGTGTTTAAAGTTCACACTGGAGATCACATACAAGTCGCATTTAATTGGAAATGTGAACGACCTCGCAGTGGGGCACCAGTCGCAAAAAACTGTCGTTGTGTCCTTAGGCAAGACACTTCACCCACATTGCCTAGTATGAAAGTGGAGTGTGCGTGAGTGTTGGTGGTGGTCGGAGGTGCCGATGGTGCAGATTGGCAGCCTCGCTTCCGTCAGTCTGCCCCAGGGCAGCTGTGGCTACAAAAAGTAGCTTACCACCACCAAGTGTGGAGTGAATGAACAATGAACTGTAAAGCGCTTTGGGTGTCATGAAAGGCGCTGTATAAATGCTATGAATTAAAAAATAAAATATATATATATATATAATATATATATATAATAAAAATAAAAAAATCGGATTTCACAAACAAATCCGAATTGAGCTTTAAGCCCTGCAGTCTGAACGTAGCCTAAAATTACTTAATAAAAGAAACAAGTCCACTGATATCTGTGTTGGAAACCTGTAGTGCCGAGTGGGAGTTGACATCGGCGTAAACGTCAAGACAACACAGCCGTCAAGTTGGCAGCCCCTCCAATGGATAGCTGCACATCACACTAGCAAATATCGCTTTTTTTTTGTTCGTTTTCATTTGTACCAAAATGACTACACAACGCTGCCAAATCCTACACCAGGCATGAGCAAACTACGGCCCGTTAAGCTTCTTAATCCGGCCCGCCGAACTTGAAGAAATTATATTAATAAACCTTGTTAATGTTTTAATGTTTTAATTTCCCTGCAATTCTGACATTTTCCAATAGCTGGCGCACTGGATACATTGGCCGTTGTTGAGGTGCGGCGTTTTGCTCCACGTTTGTGCTTTACTCTTTGACCCCTCAGCCCTCCTGTAAAGACGAGCGGAGCTAAGAAAAGAAAAGTGGACAGAGAATGTCCAGTGTTTAATAAGGAGTGGAGATGTAAATATTTTTTCACCGAATACTTATCAGCTGCTGTATGCCTGATATGCCAAGAGACTGTAGCGGTTTTTAAAGAATATAATATCAGCCGTCACTTTGCCACAAAACATGCTAACTATGCTAGCAAGGAGTCAACGAAAGAATGAAAGAACCTGAAGGAGAACAGAACTTTCAGTGCTTTAAAATAGTAATTGTTAGTAATAAAAAAAAACTATTTTATTAATACAATTTTCTGTGTTTTAAGAGTCATTTCAATAAATAGCTAAATACCGTGGAACTTGAAAGATGGACATTTTGTTGTAATGCTTTTGTGAATTTTTTATTGAAATAAAGTACATGTTTTCTACATATCCCATGTTATTTTTTGTGTTTTTATCAAAAGACTAAATCCACCTCCTCCTGGTCCGGCCCTTCTGTTAAATTTTAAAAACCCTTTGTGGCCCACGAGTCAAAAAGTTTGCCCACCCCTGTCCTACACATATAACTGATAATGAAAATAAAATTGAAGCACAAAGAAAGTACTGAGCTGTGGGAGTGTAGCAGCGAAGGAGAAAAAAGGAGTTGATCTTCAAAATGATATCTTGAAAACAGACGATTAAAGTCAAACATCTGGGTGGGAAGGAGACCCCGGGGAAGACCCAGGACACACTGGAGGGACTATGGCTGCGTCCCATTACTCTGTCTTACCCCTTCCCCTACCCCTTTATCTACATCTTTGTCTTGCCCCTCAATACCGAGCTGAGAGGGCTCAGGGTACAAATGTTCCCCTAAGAAATGGGACACCGCCCGATTACCATTTGCATCATCATCCCTTGCCTCTACCTGGCTGCTACGTCTACAGAGGCGACAACAATTGATGCAAACAAACGTAAACAAATGTCAAGGATTATCGGGTACCCTCAGCTCGACAAAAAAATAGTTTGTTTATACATTATACAAGTTGGATGAAAACGATAACGGCGGCTAAAAGGACATCGCTACAATTAAAACTGCAACAACAGTTCACTAAACATAAGCGTCATAATTGTAAACCTGCTAAACTGTTAATCGATAATTACAACTGCTGAAAATACATTTATGAGACTCCTTGGCTGGTCGATGTGACGCTGCCATCCTGATCCCAAAACCTGCCTGAGCTTGTAGGCATACCCCTTCGTTTCAAGTCTGGTCGAGAGCTTACTTCGTTTCAAGGGGTATGTAGCCCGAGGTCGTGGCCCGAGCCCTTGATCAAAATTAGAATCGGGACACCCCTTGTCCTCACATGAACGCGCAAAACCAAGGGGTAGGGGTAAGACGAAGGGGTAAGACCGAGGAATGGGACGCAGCCGAAGTCTGAGAGTCCCCGCTTAGACTGTTGCCCCGGATAAGCGGAAGAAAATGGATGGATGGAGCTCAAACATGCACCTGTCACTCCAAATACACTTGGGTGAGTGAATGGTGAGAGGAAACTACTATAATAAGTAAAAGTTATATGAAAGTAAAGTAAAGTATAGTAAAAGTTCTGAAAAGTTGATTTTGCAGAATAGGTCTGGTTCAATAGTGCTTGCAATACAGAGGAAGAAAATGAAAACTGTAGCCTCGAAAGTTATTGAATAAATGTGAATTATTTGAAACTACTTAAAGCAACACTGTTTAACTTTCTGGAAATGGTGCGTCACCTTCATGACTCAGTGGAAATTGAAAGTTAAAACCATACTTTGGAACATTCTCCATGGAGACAGATGAGATTTATGCCATATTGAGGAGCACTATTACCAAAGGAAAAAAAAAAACAAAAAAAAACATTTCCGTGGCTTCCTTGGCTTGGCATGTTTTAAAACTCCTTTTTGGTTTCTGAGAGTTGTGAAAAGCTCTTATGAAGTCACCAAAGTATAATTAAGATGCTCCGAATGCAGAAGGTAATGGAGGATTTGCAGCTATTTAAAAGTTCTGTTTAGGAGCAAGGTTATAATAGTTTTGGATTTTTCAGGATAGTTTAGTTTTAGTTAGTTTTGACATTTTTTCCCTTCTAATTCAGTTAGTTTTAATAGATTGTAGAGTGACTGTGATAGTTTTTTTTTTTTAGTTTTCATTATTTTTCTAACTGCTCAGTTTTAGTTTAGTTTTTATTAGTTTTAGTTTTTGGGTTATATGTTGAGTTATTTGTCAAGTGCAGGATTCAAAAAGAAAGTATTGTGTTATCAAACTTACAACAAACACAATTTTAAAATTTATTCAGGTTTACCCAAACAAACAGTCCGCAAGCTGAGGCTTTAAGTGCAAAAACAAATAAAGATACACACCAAAACTTCCACATTTATCAACTCCAAAAAAGGCTTGTAAATAAATTGACAAAGACAAAAACGAAGAGCGATTTATCTATCATTTCAGTTTTAGTTAGTTTTGTAAACACACAATACAGTTTCATTTAGTTATCTTTTTTTTTTATTGTCGTTTTTATTTATTTCAGTTAACGAGAAATATTTTCAAATAATTCAATTTTAGTGTTTGTTTTTTTTCTTTTGTTTTCGTTAACTGTAATAACCTTGTTTAGGAGTTCTGTTTTTCACATTTTAAGACAGTAAAAATCAAATAAACTTTTTTTTTTTAAATAGTTTGACCATTTGAGATTTAATAGCTTATTTTCAAGAGGGACTATGTGACAACATACAGCTCTGGAAAAAAATAAGAGACCACTGCATTTTTTTCTGAAATCAGCATCTCTACATGTATTACAGCCATTCCATTCCAGCGTCTGTTGAATTCCAACACAAACACAAAGCTGAGCTACTTCAGTTCTTGCACCAGGAGTGGAATAAAGTCACCCAAGAACAATGTGAAAGACTTGTGGAGAGCATGTCAAGACACATGAAAGCTGTGATTAAAAATAAGGGTTATTGCACCAAATATTGATTTCTGAACTCTTCTTAAGTGTAAACATTAGTATTATGTTGTTTTAAAATGAATTTGATCTTGTTTCTTTGCATTGTTTGAGCTCTGAAAACATGTATCTTTTTTGTTATTTTGACCATTTGTCATTTTCTGCAAATAAATGCTCTAAACTAGGGATGCAAGATATATCGGCATTAACATCGGTATCGGCTGATATTGCCAAATTTTTAACATATTGTTATCGGCCCGATGTGTAAAAGTGGGCCGATATTAATAGTGAAGCGTGCTCAAATCCACGATAGCGCAGCATGACCGGCGCAAGATCGCACGTCCCACCCGGGGCTGCGAGCACGAGACCCATGCCCAAACCGTGCCTCCTCCTCGAGATCATGGACGTGGTCCCGAGGACGAAGCAAAGCGAACAGGCACATCAAACCTCGACATGAACGAACGCAAGAGCCGCACGAAACCAGGCAAAGAGCTGCACGCAGTGGTTTAATCCTGATTTAGACCTGGTCTAGTCCTGGTTTAGTCCAGGTTTAGTCCTGGTCCAGTCCTGGTCCAGTCCTGGTTTAGTCCTGGTCCAGTCCAGGTTTAGACCTGGTTTAGACCTGGTCTAGACCTGGTTTAGTCCGCGTTTAGTCCTGGTCTAGTCCCGGTCTGGTCCCGGTCTTCCCCCGCGTCCCCCATCTATAACATCAATCGGCAAAGGTCCCTTAGCCAATCAGGACGCAGAACACAATGTTACACTATATATATATATATATATATATATATATATATATATATATATATATATATATATATAAATAAATAAAAGTTTCACTATAAAAAAATGTTACACTATTAAAAAAAATTAAATTGAAAAAAATAAATAAATAAAAACATTTTCAAAACACGTTTTGAAAATAAAAGAAGACATTCAAAAATTAATTTTGCATGATTTTCAGTCTGTATAAAATGTTATCTCAGAATTAAAAATAAATAAATATCGGTACCGGCTAATATCTGTATCGGCCGATAACAGCAACATTAATAGCGGATATCGGTATCGGCTAAAATTTTCACATCGGTGCATCCCTACTCTAAACGATAATATTTCATTTGGATTTTGGGGGAAATGTTGTCAGTAGTTTATAGACTCAAACAAAAATGTTCCTTTTGCCCAAACACAAACCTATAAGTAGTAAAATCAGAAAAACTGATCATTTTGCAGTGGTCTCTTATTTTTTATTTTTTTCCCCAGAGCTGTATATACAGTTAAATACAAAAGGTATATCCTGAAGTCATGTTCTTACCAACATCTTTTTTCAGAGTGAACATTTGTAATAATTTGATAACTTTTCCGCTGCATATTTTTCATAAGTCCGTGCCTACTTTTCACACATTGACACCTGAACCTCTCCCCTCGCTCTCCCTTCGTGCCAGTGAGGAGGGGGACTATTTCCTCGTATTTTCTAATGTCAGGCTGCCAGGGCACCTCAGATCTGCGCGATGCGTTCGAGAGCTTCGCCCGCTCCATCCATCAAACGGCGCCGTAATCAAACTCTGGAATTATGAAAAATGGGGCTGTCATAACAAGCTGCCAGTGTGCACCAGTCCCAGTCAAAACGTCACACCCACCGAGCAGTTTATCACCCGCTCCCCCCTCGCCGCCCGTCCGCCGTAAAAGAGTAAAGATGCTAATGTTTCACAGGTGGATGCAGTCAAATAAAGCAAAATAAATAAACGGATATGGCGGTGCGGACGGAGGAGGGGGGTTCAGTGCGTGGAGGTTTATGCACATAGACTGTGTAAAGAAGTGGACTGAGGGAGTGTGATGTCAACTACAGCGTTCGGCTTCAGTCAAATGAAGCTCATCGAGGCTGGTAGTTATAGAATTTTAGGAATAGGAACTTATAGAAAAATATAAACACCTGGATCATGTAGACCGAGTTAATATGAACATTTTAAAGGTCCTATGGCATGAAATTTTCACTTTCTGAGGTTTTTGAATGTTAATGTGAGCTCCCCTACCCTGTTTAGGGCCCCCCCCATGGCTAAAAGTTGCGAAATGTCTAAACTGAGCATTTGCGGTCCTTTTCTGCGTTAGAAAAAAACAGAGCTGAAACGGGCGATTCTGAACAAGGCAACTATGTGAAGTCAGATCGAAAAATGCAGTTCCACCCCCGTCTGTCTGTACTCAGCGTCTCTGTAAATCCCGCCCAGAGAGTTTGGACTGCGAATGCGCTAGGCAATGCGAAATGCGTTTTTTTATTTGCCTGGAGGCACGTCCGAGTGTTTCTAGGCTCGGAAGTCCTTTATCTGAGCCTCTGGACCTTTGAACAGCAGTAGTTTCATTTTATTTTCTGTGGAAATGTTTATTTTTCAATGGAACGCTTCTCATCTCTTCCTCCGCGCAAAAACGCGGAAATGGGTCAGAGCGCACAGCGCACAGCTGAGAGCGGAGAGTTTGGCCACACCCCCACCCTCTACTATAGGCCATCTCTTTTCTCCTCATTTGCATTCAAGCAACAACTCCCATAATGGACTGTTCAGAGAGAGAAAAATTACTCTTTCTCATCTTATCTCTGTTTCTCATGCACTGAGTCTTGATTTTGAAGAAGGATTAATTTACAGTATTAGGGAACTATTAAGGAGCCATATAAAAGCATCAAGAAGTACCATGTCATGGGACCTTTAAGACCAAAATGGTGATCACAGCAGCAGTTACAGAGAGAGGAGTGACAGATTTTTAATGTAAAGTCAACTGGGGCCAGAGTCAGTGGAGCAGGAAGCGCCCCCATGCTCATTTCCTATTTGGGACGGCGCAGCTAGCAGGTTAGCTATGTCCATTTATATTTGCAGTATGGTTACGCCATGAAATATTAATGTGTAGAATCCCTCAGTCGTCCAGGTAGAATCCATGGCCAAAGGAGAAATTCAGTTTGTCAACTGGACAAAAGTTTATTTGGTCGAATACGTTTCTCAGCTCATCCAAGTTACTTGGTCAGACACTGGTGGACCCTGCTTATAACTGGCTGCAGGTAGGAGCTAACTACAATGAAATTACTATGAAACTATGACACCTACTTGTTTTCAGTTTCTGTTAGTCAGGTGGGCCTGTTAGATCTGCAGTGGGAGTGGAGTGTGGGTTTTGTTAGCAGAACCATTCAGGGCCATAATGGTGATTTCACACCTCTGGACCTGACCTGCTGCCCTATTGTCTGAAGCAGCTTAGATGAGCTGCGAAACGTATTCGACCAAATAAACTTTTGTCCAGTTGACAAATTGAATTTCTCCTTTTGCCATGAAATAAAAATGTGTGAATGCGTAAAAAAAGACTTGAAGTCAGAATATTGATCATTAAAGAGGGAGTATTACATTTCCATGGGGGTATTAAAGATCCCATGACATGGTACTTCTTGATGCTTTTATATGGCTCCTTAATGGTTCCCTAATACTGTAAATGAATCCTTCTTCAAAATCAACACTCAGTGCATGAGAAACAGAGATAAGATGAGAAAGAGTAATTTTTCTCCCTCAGAACAGGTCATAATGGGCGTTGTTGCTTGAATGCAAATGAGGAGAAAAGAGCTGGCCAATAGTAGAGGGTGGGGGCGTGGCCAAACTCTCCGCTCAGAGCTGTCAGCTGTGCCCTCTGATCCATTTCCTTGTTTTTGCATGGGGGAGAGATTTGAAGCGTTCCATTGAAAAATAAACACATTTCCACAGAAAATAAAATTAAACCACTGCTGTTCAAAGGTCCAGAGGCTCAGATAAAGGACTTCCGAGCCTAGAAACATTCGGACGTGCCTCCAGGCAAATAAAAAAACGCTGAGTACAGACAGACGGGGGTGGAACTGTATTTGCATTTCTTTTTTCGATCTGACGTCAATCAGGTGCCTTGTTCAAACTCGCCCGTTTGAGCTCCGATTTTTTGTAACGCAGAAAAGGATCGCAAATGCTCAGTTTAGACATTTCGCAACTTTTAACCCCAAGTTGGGGGCAACTTTTTAAACAGGGTAGGGGAGCTCACATTAACGTTCAGAAACCTCAGAAAGTGAAAATTTCATGCCATGGGACCTTTAACTCTTAACTTATGTCATATTTAAATGTATTAAAATGTAATGTAATTAGTTTCAGTTTTGTTTTTTTACACAAACCTCTCTTAACACAGGCCGTTTTCACACCAGGAAAGTCCGATAGTTCACTTGCTTTGGTCCGGACCAAATTTTTTATTTTTTTTTTTATTTTGGTGCAGTTCGCTTTCACACTGTATTTTTTTCTAAGTGGACCAACATCTGTAAACAAAACCACGTGTGCTGAGGTCGTTCAGCCATTGGACAGAAATGAGCCGTGTCAAAACGCCGTGTCCAAACAAGTGAAGGAGGAGAATCATGGCGTTACGTGCTGTTTTCAATGTCGTCATAGCGATATGGTTTGCTCAGTTTTTACAGTTGGCACAAATGTTTGAGCAGCAGCATGAGGTTTACACTATTTTACAATCAATTTCCAAACGACGAAGACACAGGGCAAGACGGCTATGGAGGACAGCGCTCATGTTCGCACATAAAGTTGTGACTCTTGCTCTTCACGCAAAATGTAAGTAAGCCTCGTTTAGTTTAGTTTAGTTTAGTTTCGTCAGCCTCGGTTTCCCATAATGCTCGACATACGACGGGAGCTCATTAAGTACAAAAAGCCAACTTGTGTCGGATCGAGTCCGGTCTGCATTCTCACCTCAAACGAACCGCACCAGGATTCGAATGGAACCGTGCCGAGACCGAGCTTTTTAGGTGGTCTCGGTTCGCTTGTTTCCTCCGGATCGAGATTTTTGTTTTTTATTCACACCAGCCCAAAAGGTCCGAATCAAAGGAGCAAACGAACTCTGGTTCGCTTTAAACGAACCAAACAAGGCAGGTGTGAAAATGACCTAAGTCACTCCCCCTTCAGAGCGTTAATAACTACTGCACATCAGGTTTGTGAAGCTGTAGTGTTTGTTTTGTATCTTTTTTTTTATATTTATGGGGAATAATCGTGTGGGAGCATAGGAGCATTGTGGGCAGAGCATAACCGTAAGAAGGGTTCGAATAGGCCCTGGGAGAGATCGCTAGATTACTCAAACATGCATGGATGACGTCTAAAACCTCTTCAGGAAGGAAGCACTGAGGAAGCTTTATAACATGGTGAAATGTTCCAAAAAGTCGATTTTAATAGAAAGTTGGTAGTTAGTTTTGTCAACGGAACTTGTCCACCACTGTTTTTATCGCTGTCATATTTTTACAGACTAAAACTAAATCAAAACGAAATGAAAAATAAACATAATGACAAAACATTAAAATTACGGCTCTTTTTGAAACGTACATGAATCAAAAGAGTGAGTGGAAATAAATACAAGCTCCACTTTTTAATCTAAATCTATGATGGACTGAATCAAATGAACTAAAACTAGATTAAAACTGGAAAAATTAGTTGACTAGACTTCACTTTTATGAGTAGAAATGTTTACGATATAAGAAAATAGTCGTAGAAGTGATATAAAAAGTCACAGAGTAAGTTCGCATGGAAAAAAAGCTTGAAGAAAAACAAAAAATAATCAAGTGTACAGCTATAAAAACATGAAAAAGATGAAACAATTCAGGTTCCAATGTTTTTATTACTCCCATCAGTGGTAATTAGTTTGAGCAGTAAAAAACTACAGAGTGGACAGCGACACTTTCAGCACAGAGGAGCCGTTCTGAACAAAGAGGAGCTCTGAGGTCAATAAACGCACCCAATAAAAATACATTACAGCTGTATTATCACATAGACTTTGCATTTACACTGAATTTACTATAGGAAAGGGCTAGTTTTTTATTTATGTTTTCACCGATTTATGATATTTATCTTTTAAAACCCATAGCAAAGCCTGCAATGTTCAATACTGGGACCAAAAACACACTTGGAGTTGTGTTTTGTTTAATTCACTCATGTTTAACACGCAAACCCTACATATTTAATCTGAGTTCTTCACAAACAGAAAACACTCCACTGTGTTTTTAAACTCCATACACCTTCGCTAGAATCATTTGGGTAATATCTGCCATGGAATTGTCAGTCTCTACTCAACTAAAGGTAAAATCTGACAGCTCAGCTTGAAAACTCCAGCTTCATGACATCACAAGGTGGAACGAAGCATTTTGAGCTTTTGAGATGTAGACAGACTAGGGCTGTCAGTTTAAAGATCCCATGACATGGTACTTCTTGATGCTTTTATATGGCTCCTTAATGGTTCCCTAATACTGTAAATGACTCCTTCAAAATCAACACTCAGTGCATGAGAAACAGAGATAAGATGAGAAAGAGTCATAAATATCTCTCTCAAACTCTTTATTCTGGGCGTTGTTGCTTGAATGCAAATAAGGAGAAAAGAGCTGGCCTATAGTAGAGGGTGGGGGCGTGGACAAACTCTCCGCTCTCTGCTGTCAGCTCTCAGCTGATCCATTTCCGTGTTTTTGTATGGGGGGAGAGATGAGAAGCGTTCCATTGAAAAATAAACACATTTCCACAGAAAATAAAATTAAACCACTGCTGTTCAAAGGTCCAGAGGCTCAGATAAAGGACTTCCGAGCCTAGAAACACTCGGACGTGCCTCCAAGCAAATAAAAAAACGCATTTCGCATTGCCTAGCGCATTCGCAGTCCAAACTCTCTGGGCGTGATTTACAGAGACGCTGAGTTCAGACAGACGGGGGTGGAACTGCATTTGCATTTCTTTTTTCGATCTGACGTCAATAAGGTGCCTTGTTCAAAATCGCCCGTTTGAGCTCCGATTTTTTGTAACGCAGAAAAGGATCGCAAATGCTCAGTTTAGACATTTCACAACTTTTAACCATGGGGGGGGGGGCTAAACAGGGTAGGGGAGCTCACATTAACGTTCAAAAAACTCAGAAAGTGAAAATTTCATGCCATGGAACCTTTAACACATTAATTAGATTAATTAATTAGACTGCAAATTAACACGTTATAAAAATTAACACAATTAATTATGAGTGGCAATTCAATGTGCGCACATTTTAAATTTGGCGTGCGGCGAGCAAATCGCTGCCAGGGCCTTTGAACGGCAAGTTTATTTATAAAAAGAACGAAGACGGGACGATCAACAAGAACGCCGTGATTTGGAGCTTTTGTCAAAAAGAATTTTCCGATCACCGAAGCTGCTCCAGCCTGACGGATCATTTGAACGATAAACACGTCCGGACAAGTTCCATCGTTACTGGTGTTAGAGCGCACTTCACCAAACCACCAAACCACCAAACCACCAAACCACCAAACCAACAAACCACCAAACCACCAAACCACCAAACCAACAAACCACCAAATCAACAAACCAACAAACCAACAAACCACCAAACCACACTTGCAGAATTTGGGAAACGATTGAGTAGAGAGAACGACCGCAGAAAAACTGACAAACTCAATCGCAAAGTGGGTTTGTTCACTGGCTCGATTGATCGCTCACTCACAATCTCTCTCTCTCACACTCTTAAAATGCGATTAATTAGATTAATTAATTACAAATCCTGTAATTAATTAGATTCATTTTTTTAATCGCCTGACAGCACTAAGACAGACTAATAATAAACATGTGTAAATGAAACAAAACACAACTCCAGGTATGTTTTTGAAGAGGTAACAACATTCTAACATGGCTTAAAGCTCACAAGAGTCCATTTTGCGTAATACTGAACCTTAAAGGGACAGTGTGTAAGATTTTTACCCGTTAATTACCGAAATTGAAGATACCCATTCAAAAATACATTGTTTTCCAAGCCTTTTCACTTCCATCATGAAATCAAAGTATTCTTTTGGACTTAGATATACCTGCATAAAAGGGGGGATCTTCCCCATGCAGAGGCAGCCATTTTGAATACGAGAGCCGCAGAAGGACATTTGGGCTCCGCCTTCACCTTCGGCAAGGCTCGTGGTAACACGTGTTTTGGACTAAATTGTTTTACTGGATTTTATTTGCTGGATCCTTACGGACAGATTGATACCAAGTTTGTGGTGAAATACTGAGTTTGAAAAAAAAAAAAAACAGTGAACAGGAGACCGCGTTTTATTAATACCGTTGTTGTTGTCGGCTCACAGTGCCGGGTGCGCGCGCGGGTACGCGAGCTGTCCGCTGCGAGCTGTCCGCTGCGAGCTGTCCGCTACGGCGCGTCCGGGTGACCCTCGAGGTTTGCCGTAGCTAAAACAGGAAGTGCCATAGCCACTATCAACCTATGCGCCACGAATCCTACACACTGGACCTTTAAAGACACAGTGTACCTTTGGAGGTCACCTGCATGATACCATGGAAATAGAAAGTTAAAACTTCAGAACATTCTCCATGAAGAGGTTTATGCCAAAGGAACAACACTTCTATAGAAACGACCAAAAAGGAACTGAATAAGGGTCTGGTTTGTGGGGAGACAAGCCCGCTCAGAGTAAGGACGCTTGTTTTCAGTGCAATCAACATCAACATTTAATAAATAAATAATAATAAATACATAATAAAGCTTTTATTTTAGTGTATTGTAGAGGTAAAAGGTTTTACACTGTGGGTCTAAAGGGATAGTGCATTTTTTTTTTTTTTTTTTTAATGTTAATCTGTATGGGTTTCCTTCTAAAGGTGTCGTGCAGTAAGACCGGCTGACCTCTGACAGGTTCTGCTCGCATTCTGGAGGGGGCTGTTAATAAAGCTTGTTTTTCTTCTCAAAACAAAACATTTGTCCTAAAGGTGATATATTTGTGTCCCAAACAGTTGTCCATGAAAAATAAAGCAGCGTATTTCGCATTCGCATATTTTCTCTCTAGATTCGTATTAATGCGCCCACGTTAGCTCTATTAGCCTGTTCACTTGTAAACTTCCGGACCGCATCCGCCGTACACTTCTGCTAAAGGTTAAAGGGATATGCCCCCCCCAGGTCAAACTTGGGCATCTCCCCACAGTCCAGAGACCATGCTGACAGGGGAATCCCAGTTACGCACCAGGAAGGGAGTTCCCCTGTTACGCAGCGTGGTGCGTGCTTTGGCTTTCTTTTTCCGCACTGAAAAATAGTTCCCACCCAAAAAGACCAAGTCAAGCTCTCCGTGTTGATTTGCACATTTATTTGCACTCGATATGAATGCGCACTACACAGAAAGTAATTGGGAAAAGCATCGAGCAAATTAATTCCTTTTGGCCGAAATCTTTCTCTGGCGACGTTAGACTCCAGTCTAACGCGGAGTAGCTGCAGATACCGCGGCGGTCAGTGCTGACAGACCTGGACAATGGCTGGGTCACCAGAAAAACGCTTTCCACCACTTATTTTAGTCTCTGGACTGTGGGGAGATGCCCAAGTTTGACCTGGGGGTGGCATATCCCTTTAAGAGGCTAACAATAAGTAATAGGCGCGCAGTGATACGAATCGAGACGAGATATGCGAATGCTAACTACGCTGCTGGATTTTTCGTGGACAACCGTTTGCGACAGAAATATATCACCTTTCGGACAAATGTTTTGTTTTGAGAAGAAAAACAACCTTTATTAACAGTCCTCGCGAACTTACCGGACCTACTTACGTGAGCTCCAGGACCCGAGCAGAACCGGGCTGAGCAGAGACTGTCAGAGGTAAGCCAGTCTTACCGCATGAAAATTTTAGAAGGAAACCCATACAGATTAACATTAAAAAAAAACCTGCATTATCCCTTTAACTAATGTTTTTTTTGTAATCTTAAACTGCTGGCCCTATCAAGACTGAGCTCTGGTCTGTGTATTTCCCTGAAACCATCTGTATCCAGCTCTTTTGTCAGTCTGCTGAACTAAACACATTTGAGTGAGCGCCGCCCAGCCCTCGCAATGAAATTACAGAGACATAATCGCGTAAATATAATGATTTTTTCAAGTCAAGTGGACAGAAATGCAGCAACAGCCAATTAGGCTTCAAACATTTACATGATTAGTTACTTTTATGAGCTGCTGGTCTCTCAGAGGAGACGCCAACATCCAAGTAAAGACTGTTTTGAACTGTTCGGCAATGGAAATGCGTGTTTGACAAAGTGAAATGTGGAATACAAACTGGCACTCTGGGAAATATGTAAAAATTGTGAAGTTATTTCTGAAAATTAAGTTATGCATTTCACAAAATCATATACTGCAAACCAGATCTAGTAATATTAAGTTGTTGCTTGTTTTGTCTTTGGCTATTCACTTTCCTAGAAGATCCTCAGATGGAGGGCAGGGGCCTGTTTAAGGTTACGTCCCATTACTCTGTCTTACCCCTTCCCCTACCCCTTTATCTACGTCTTTGTCTTGCCCCTCGATAATGAGCTGAGAGGCCTAGGGGTACGAATGTTCCCCTAAGAAATGGGACACCACTCGATTACCGTTTGCCGTTTTCGTTTGAGTCAAAAGTGGCCTGTAATCCGAGATTGATCCATAGTTTTGAGTAGATGAGGAGGCCAGTGCGCATGTGTGCAGTCACAGCTTATTTCACTCTCAGCTCTCGGGACCCAAACATGAAACGCAAAGCTGTAAATTATGGATAAATCTCGGATTACAGGCCACTTTTG
Source organism: Paratrypauchen microcephalus (assembly GCA_036785185.1). Lineage (NCBI taxonomy): Eukaryota > Metazoa > Chordata > Actinopteri > Gobiiformes > Gobiidae > Paratrypauchen > Paratrypauchen microcephalus. The sequence goes on along the minus strand of JAVJIX010000225.1, from coordinate 639,159 downwards.
ACTCAAACAAAAGTGTAGACTAAGACATTAAAGGAAAATTAACGTTTTTTTTTTACAATCTGAGCCTTCTTTCGGCAATAAAACAAGTAGTTTTAGTCACCCATAGCAGTTTGGTGTCAATTGGAGCAGTATCGCAGAACTTATGTTGTAGCCGCTCTGTTCTACTAATAATCCCGTATCCGTTAGCGTGAGTGCTCGGGGCACTGATTTGCGGTGTCCAAATAACACAAACTTTAGCACTTTTCAAATCACAGAAGATCGCTGTGTCAGGGTAGACTTTTAGTGGATTCCAAAACGGCCTGAAACCAGATATCGCAACAGAAAAGTAAAGTTCAGAGCGGTGTTAGCTTCTTTCGGACTAGCGGTGTTTACAAAACAGCTGAGTTCACGCATGCGCACTGTCCTCTCTGATGACGTCATCAAATGAAACTATAGCTGCATATCGGGTTTCAGGCCGTTTTGGAATCCACTAAAAGTCTACCCTGGCACAGCGATCTTCTGTGATTTGAAAAGTGCTAAAGTTTGTGTTATTTGGACACTGCAAAGTAATGCCCCGAGCACTCATGTTAACGGATACGGGATCACTAGTAGAACAGAATGGCTACAACATAACTTCTGCGATACTGCTCCAATTGACACCAAACTGCTATGGGTGAGTAAAACTAGATTGTAAAAAAACGTTAATTTTCTTTTAAGCGTCTATGATTTGAAAAGTGCTAAAGTTTGTGTTATTTGGAGACCGCAAACATTTGCCCCGAGAACTCACGTTACAGATAAGATAAGATAAGATAAGATAAGACTTTATTGATCTCACACAGGAGAAATTTACTTGTCACAGTAGCTCCAGGTAGGGACAGTTTGAACAAGAAGACAAGTGCATGCAGGCAAAAAAAGGCATAAAGATAGGTGATAATAATAATTTAAAAAAATAAGTAATAAATCAAATAATAATAATAGTAGTGATAATAATAAAAAACAGTGACCGGGAGAGTATTGAAAAAAATTGGAAAAACTATATTGCACGATAGGAGTATTGAAAAAAAAACAACAACAATATTGCACATTGGGAAAACGATATTGCACGGTAGGACTATACAGTAGAATTATACAGTCTGATGGCGGTGGGGATGAAGGATCTGCGGTAGCGCTCCTTCTTGCACTGGGGGTGCCTCAGTCGGCTGCTGAAGGAGCTGCTCAGCTCCTCTACAGTCCGGTGCAGAGGGTGAGAGGTGTCGTCCATGATGGACGTGAATTTGGCCAGTACCCTCCTCTCAGCCACCACCTCTACAGAGTCCAGAGGACAGCCCAGGACAGAGCTGGCCCTCTTGACCAGCTTGTTGAGTCTTTTTCTGTCCCGTTCTGTGCTGCTCGGGGCCCAGCAGACGACAGCGTAGAGGAGAGCAGAGGCCACCACAGAGTCATAAAAAGTCTTGAGCAGAGGCCTGCACACTCCAAAGGAACTCAGTCTCCTCAGGAGGTGGAGGCGACAATAGAGATATCGCTAATCTAAAACATCTCTGGAAGTGTTCCAAATGACACCAAAGTGCTATGCGTGAGTAAAACAACTTGTTTTATTACCGAAATAAGGCTCAGATTGTAAAAAACGTTAATTCTCCTTTAAAATAACAAACCTTATACAATATAATAGAAAATACATATACACACACACTTTCTATACAATTAAGAAAGAATACGACATCACAACATAACATTTGATCATCAGAGCATCACAGCAGGCATATCGCAAGGGGTCGCATAACTAGTGAGGATGCCGGAGTCTCGTTCATTATCGGAATTAACCAGACAAATTGCTCCACCAATTAAGAACGGCCATGCACCACCACCCACAGAATCGAGAAAGAGCTATCAATCTGTCAATCCTTTCCGTGTCCGGACCGGGTGAGGTTTCCCCATTTTATAACAGCTTGTAGATGACCATTTATCTGTAATCATGAACGAGAACATTTTAAATCAGAATGTAGGAAATTTCCTGTTTAAATTTACATTTTTTTTTACCAGAATATTAGGCTTCCTGTTGTAACTTTTTTTCCCCCCATTATAAAGAATTAAATTATGAATCGCTATGGCAACGGTCCTGATTTTTCCCCATTCTGAAGCCCAAAGATGGAGCATTTCCTTCAGAGCTCGGTGTGGAGGTTATAGAGCTGGAGATGGAGGTGTGAGGTGTAATTTCATTTTGATTTTCTTATCTCGTGTACTGCCTTATGTGTGCACAGGCCTCATATGTACACGGGGGTGTTCTATATTGTTTTCTGGTGTTTTTCCCACACATCGCCGCTCCTGCCACATAAATAAAAATGCAATTTCTCTGGATGCTTAATCAAGGTCGGAATCTCAATATACTTTACTCACAGATGCTATAACTCATTTTGGAGAGTCTTTCTAACACGTTACTGCACTTTTATACGTGAGCTGCTTTACAGCTATAGTTCTAAAAGATGGCAACACATGGAGAGGTCAGGGAGGGCATCTGGTGTAAAACTGGGATGAAGTTTACATTTATTTGCTGTAACGTATGGTGCTGCGTTAACATTGACCACTGCTAACTGTAAAGACACATAATGGGTATTTTGGTGTACGCATGCAAAAGTGCGCGGTTCAAACTCCTCTTGTATCTTGCCACTGTGTCCTTAGGCAAGACACTTCACTCATCTTTTCAATGTGTTAGTGTAACCGTGCAAGTTTTTAGGGCCCATAGAAACTGGAGCGATCACAGGGCAGCATTTCGATTTGGTGGAGCAAAGATAAAGAACCCAAACAAACCGAAACAAAGATGGTGATGCTGTTGAATGTATAGCGTGTTCTTATCTAAAGATGACCAAGATTCAAAAATGTCAAATTAATCAAAAGTTTATTTCAAAAGTCTAAAGCAGAGCTCTGGGTCAGCTTTCCCTAGAGCTTACAGTAGCAAGTCTTACGCCAGGAGCAGCAAACTGACAACTTGCTCCTCCCTCACACACAGATAAAATACAATATGCAAATAATATGTTGATTCAGAATCCGCCTTCTGCTCCGGCCCACATCCGCCCAGTCTTCTTTTGCACCAGTCTTGCCTTCTTCCACAGCGTGCTCACCAGAATCAGATCTCTCCTGTCATAAATTCCACAGAACTCCCCAACCTCGCTATCTCCCTTCCTGGCACACATTAACTCCCGAAGTCAAATAATACAATCCATATGTGATTTTCAGTGTTTCCTATAAACATTAAGTAATATAAGTGATATTCACGCAAGTCACTTGGTGTTTATATTATTGATATTGCTTCAACGCCAAAACCACATACTTCAGCCTATTTTTATTTTTTTTAATTTGTAGAGGGAAAGATGTCTGTGGCCATACTTGTTTGTCAAAGCCTGATCCAAGCAAGGCCAGGCATGGTTACTCGGATGGGAGACCACTGGGAATTCCAGGTGCCAAAGTGGGGCACCAGTCGCAAAAACTGTCGTTCTGTCCTTAGACAAGACACTTCACCCGCATTGCCTAGTATGAAAGTGGTGTGTGTGCGTGAGTGTTGGTAGTGGTTGGAAGGGACGATGGCGCAGATTGGCAGCCTCGCTTCTGTCAGTCCGCCCCAGGGCAACTGTGGCTACGATAGTAGCTTACCACCACCAAGTGTGGAGTGAATGAACAATGAACTGTTAAGCGCTTTGGGTGTCATGAAAGGCGCTTATTATAATTTTCTCTCAACTTGATTTAACCAATTTTTGAATTTTCAGCTTGTTCCACTGTTGCAATGCTTCGACCAATCAGCTTGGACTATTTATTTCAACATCCTGATAGGTCCTAATTGTTTTCAGTGAGAGTCATCCTGAATTCATGGTAAATGGTCTGTGGAGCTGTTTAAAGAGCCACTAAAGACCAAAACCACTGATTAACTGTGTAAATGGGTCTAAAATAGAAGTGTATACCTATCCCTGGCCTTATTTTGGCATTTTAGTGGATATTACATAAAAATCTGACTTTTGGGTCAAAAGCCATGTCTGTCCCGGCCTCTTTAGGATCAATTACGGCTACGACATTTGAATTTCCAGGTTGGACAAACAGCCGCCAATGAGTCAGATGCAGTTATTACATGACCGTCGTGGAGGAGTCCCTCTTAGCCCCGCCTACACCTCGCTGCACTCTGTGGCGAAACTCACGTCGCTGTCAACTCTCCGTTGACAGTTTGCTTTTGCTCGCTCTCACTGACCGGTGCCGTCACCCGGCTGTCACTCACAGGTCAACCCCACACCATCACCCCGTCCGCGCTCCCCGACCCGCCGAGTATCGCCCACTTTGTTGGATTTTTTTTTTTTTGGATTTGACTGTGGGCAGAGTTCACTCTAGCAAAGGCGTTTAGTGGCTCTTTAATGTCATACTGTGGAACATTCCAGGCAAAGCAATGACACAATCCCATAGAAACAAGCAAGGTGACCAAAAAGTTACACAAAGCACCTTACATATTCATACACCACTGTACTGGCTAAGGTTTGCCCAAGGACAGAACAGCAGCATTCATATGTGGGAGCTGGAATTGCACCGCCAAATGATGTTTTATATCAAGAGCGGGATTTGAACCACCAACCTTCAGATCAGTGGACAGACACACAGCCGACAGGAAGGATTAAGACTGTTTTTATATTTGTTAACATTAGGACTTCAACCAACATGTCCGTGGGTGGAATGCAGGTCTGTGTCTGGCTGGAAACGACTGAACGTCCACATTGAAAACGTGCAAATCATGAGAGCAGAGAACCACCTGCTCCATCCTTCATCATTCACACTTGCTCCCAGCATGCACCTCTTCTCCAACCTCCAACCTCCTCGTCTGGGTCATTCCAGAATCGGAGGACATTTTGGCTTTAAAATTCTTGAAAAATAAACCTTCACTTTTCTGATGTTCTTGTAAACTTCCGCTTCCACCGTACACATCCGCTAAAAGTGAACAGGCTAATAGAGCTAACGTGGGCGCATTGATACGAATCGAGAGGGAAAATATGCGAATGCGAAATACGCAGCTGAATTTTTAGTGGACAACTGTCTGGGACGCAAATATATCACTTTTCGGACAAATGTTTTGAGAAGAAAAACAAGCTTTATAAAATTGTCCCCGCGAACTTACCGGAACTACGTTTACGAGCTACGTTACTGGAGGAGAACCGGGCTCACATTGCACTGTCATGGGTAAATCAGTGTTAATCTCAAACCATACAGATTAAAATAAATTAAAAACGGCACTATCCCTTTAATCTGAGTTTTGTTTTGACACAATCTGACCATAAAAAACTGACTTAGCTGCAACTACAACAGATGAGATGGTTTGTGATGTTAAACAATTAACATTATAGTTTTCCAGGTAGTCCGAGGGGGGCCGACGCTTTCTTGTTTCCATGGAGATGTCATTGCTCAGCCTGGAATGTTCCACAGTATAACATTAAACAGCTCTACCTTAGATTTACGTAGCTCAAAATTAAGTAGAAAAACATGTTTTCTGACTGTGAGCGGAGTCGCTTCTCCACAGATCTGACCTGTCACTTGGTCTGGCTTGGTCTGGCAAGAAAAGTTACGCAATGCACCTTTAGTTTTTTGCTGAAAATAAAACAGCTAAACAGGACTGTGAACGCTTGTATTGCTCACAGTCTCCTGAAAATGTGCTGTTTAAAAAAAAACATTTTGTGTTTTTTTTCTTGAGTTTTCAGACTAAAAAAATATCGTGCAGTGTTTAATGTATGTATTATCACCATGGTAACTTCTGGTATCTCATAAACATACATGCAGTCCCCCCAGTGTGATCTCACTTCATAATAACAATAAATGTGTCACTGACGGCGTGTTGTTTCTCTTAAGTCTTGTTTTGGGCCAGTCTAAAAATACATCAGGTTGTATGAAGTTGTAATCACACTTTAACACATTTTTATTTATAACAAAACAGACTAGTGTCACCAGAGGATGCAGGAATATGACTTTGGGGTGTTTTTTTCACAACAAACATGTAAATTTAAAATAAGAAAATGAAGTGTTATGAAATTGATCGCATATGGTCTTAGAAACTGCAATTCTTGAATATTGTACCTGGTCTAGTCCTGCTTTAGTCCTGCTTTAGTCCTGTCCTGTTTTAGTCCTGTTTTAGTCCTGCTTTAGTCCTGCTTTAGTCCTGCTTTAGTCCTGTCCTGTTTTAGTCCTGCTTTAGTCCTGCTTTAGTCCTGCTTTAGTCCTGTCCTGCTTTAGTCCTGCTTTAGTCCTGTCCTGTTTTAGTCCTGCTTTAGTCCTGCTTTAGTCCTGTCCTGTTTTAGTCCTGCTTTAGTCCTGCTTTAGTCCTGTCCTGTTTTAGTCCTGCTTTAGTCCTGCTTTAGTCCTGTCCTGTTTTAGTCCTGCTTTAGTCCTGCTTTAGTCCTGCTTTAGTCCTGCTTTAGTCCTGCTTTAGTCCTGCTTTAGTCTTGTTTTAGTCTTGTTTTAGTCTTGTTTTAGTCCTGTCCTGTTTTAGTCCCGGTTTAGTCCCGGTTTAGTCTTGGTTTAGTCTTGTTTTAGTCCCGCTTTAGTCCCGCTTTAGTCCCGCTTTAGTCCCGCTTTAGTCCCGCTTTAGTCCCGCTTTAGTCCCGCTTTAGTCCCGCTTTAGTCCCGCTTTAGTCCCGCTTTAGTCCCGCTTTAGTCCCGCTTTAATCTGGTTTTAGTCTTGTTTTAGTCTTGTTTTAGTCCCGCTTTAGTCCCGCTTTAGTCCCGCTTTAGTCACGCTTTAGTCCCGCTTTAGTCCCGCTTTAGTCCCGCTTTAGTCCCGCTTTAGTCATGCTTTAGTCATGCTTTAGTCATGCTTTAGTCTGGTTTTAGTCTTGTTTTAGTCCCGCTTTAGTCCCGCTTTAGTCCCGCTTTAGTCCCGCTTTAGTCCCGCTTTAGTCCCGCTTTAGTCCCGCTTTAGTCCCGCTTTAGTCCTGGTTTTAGTCCTGTTTTAGTCTTGTTTTAGTCTTGTTTTAGTCTTGTTTTAGTCTTGTTTTAGTCCCGCTTTAGTCCCGCTTTAGTCCCGCTTTAGTCCCGCTTTAGTCCCGCTTTAGTCATGCTTTAGTCCTGCTTTAGTCATGCTTTAGTCCTGCTTTAATCTGGTTTTAGTCTTGCTTTAGTCTTGCTTTAGTCTTGCTTTAGTCTTGCTTTAGTCTTGCTTTAGTCTTGCTTTAGTCTTGCTTTAGTCCTGCTTTAGTCCTGCTTTAGTCCTGCTTTAGTCCTGCTTTAGTCCTGCTTTAGTCCTGCTTTAGTCCTGCTTTAGTCCTGCTTTAGTCCTGCAGTAGTACTAAAACTATAGCTAGCCTGAAAACTGGTACTGCTGAGGTCTATTGCTCAAAACTGTCTCTTGTGAGCTTTCAGTCATGTTTCTCCTCAAAAACATACCTGGAGTTGTGTTTTGCTTCATACACACGTTTGAGTTTAGTCTATTATTAGTCTACGTCTCCTGAAAATGCTGTTCCACCTTATGTTGTTATGAAGCGGTAGTTTTCAGCTCCCTTTTACCTTTTGCGCAGTGAAGATTAGAAATTGTGGGGCTGAAATGATCCAAATGCTTCTCGTGAAGGTGTATGGAGACAAACACTTCATGTATTACCTCGTGTCATCACAGGCTGGAGCAGAGTGGAGGAACACAGCCTAAACATGCAGGGTTTGTGTGAATCAAACAAAACACAACTCCAGGCATGTTTGTGACGAGGAAACATTATGGAAAAAAATAAGAGACCCCTGCATTTTTTTTTTCTGAAATCAGCATCTCTACATGTATTACAGCCATTCCATTCCAGCGTCTGTTGAATTCCAACACAAACACAAAGCTGAGCTACTTCAGTTCTTGCACCAGGAGTGGAATAAAGTCACCCAAGAACAATGTGAAAGACTGGGACTAAACCAGGTCTGAACCAAGACTAAACCAGGTCTAAACTAGGACTAAACCAGGTCTGAACCAAGACTAAACCAGGTCTAAACTAGGACTAAACCAGGTCTGAACCAAGACTAAAGCAGGTCTAAACTAGGACTAAACCAGGCCTGTACCAAGACTAAACCAGGTCTAAACCAGGACTAAACCAGGTCTGTACCAAGACTAAACCAGGTCTAAACTAGGACTAAACCAGGTCTGAACCAAGACTAAACCAGGTCTAAGCTAGGATTAAACCAGGTCTGTACCAAGACTAAACCAGGTCTAAACTAGGACTAAACCAGGTCTGAACCAAGACTAAACCAGGTCTAAACTAGGATTAAACCAGGTCTGTACCAAGACTAAACCAGGTCTAAACTAGGACTAAACCAGGTCTGAACCAAGACTAAAGCAGGTCTAAACTAGGGCTGAACCAGGACTAAACCAGGTTAAAAATGGGACTAAACCAGGACCAAACTAGGATTAAACCAGATCTGAACCAGGAGTAAACCAGGTTAAAACAGGGACTAAACCAGGTCTGAACCAGGACTAAACCTGGTCTAAACTAAGACTAAACCAGATCTGAACTAGGACTAAACCAGGGATGAACCAGGACTAAACCAAGTTAAAAATGGGACTAAACCAGGACTAAACCCAGTCTGAACCAAGACTAAAGCAGGTCTAAATTAGGACTAAAGCAGGTCTAAACTAACCTGGGAAATCCCAGGCTGCTTTCGTTCATTCTGATCTGAAAGACAGCCTGGCAACTAGGCTAAGCGAGCTCTCTCGATTCTGGGAGCCAATCAGAGAGCGGGGAGAGGTGGAAAGACTGTGATGCGTACTACTTGACAAATGGAAACTTGTAGTTTGAACTGACAACTGACATGATTGGCTATGGGCTGCGTATACGCCAAATGATAGACATTCGTAACGCCTGATAAACGGCCGTTGGCGATCATAAACCACACCTCCGCTACGAGATATTTCGAAGGTGTCTCCCAGATCATATATCACTTGTGATATGGTCAGGTGTAAACCAGGCAAGGTCTGAACCAGGACTGAACCAGGTCTAAACTAGTACTAAACCACGTCTAAACTAGGACCCAAGAACAATGTGAAAGACTTGTGGAGAGCATGCCAAGACGCATGAAAGCTGTGATTAAAAACAAGGGTCATTGCACCAAAAATTGATTTCTGAAAACATTAGTACATCATGTTGTTTTAAAATGAATTTGATCTTGTTTCTGAAAACATGTATCTTTTTTGTTATTTTGACCATTTGTCATTTCCTGCACATAAATGCTCTAAAGGATAATATTTTTATTTGGAATTTGGGGGAAATGTTGTCAGTAGTTTATAGACTCAAACAAAAATGTTCCTTTTGCCCAAACACAAACCTATAAGTAGTCAAATCAAACTGATAAAACTCATAATTTCCAGTGGTTTCTTATTTTTTTCCAGAGCTGTAGATCAGAACATTGTGTGGTACGGGCTCTTTAAGGCAGAACTGAAAAGTGCAAAGGTAATAAATGTAGGAATGTGTTTATTTCATGAACAGTTGGTAAAAGATGTCGTCCAAAACCTTAATTAAAATGGCAACCGTCGTAATTTCACTTCATTCTGAAACCCATGAATAAAAAATGTCACTCATGGGTTTCAGAATGATAAAAAAAAAATGAAATTACGACGGAAATCGAAATGGAAATCCAGGCGAGAGGAGAAGGAGGGTCTGAGATGGTTCTGCTGCTGTGGTGGAAAGGTACGAGAAGGTTTAAAACATGTCGAAAGGGCACGAGAGAAAAGGGATTTGAGTGAGAAAAGAAAAAGGTTGCTCTGGTTGACTGATTTGGAAAAATGTAAGGAAATTACTTTGCACTTAAAGATGAACTCCAATCCACCAGTGTAATCGAAAAATGAATGAAATTGGTTGCCTCACTGAAATGACTCTTTTTTTTTTATAAATAGCCCATGTTACAGGGTTCTGATCTATATTATAATGTTTCCTCATCACAAATGTACCTGAAAACAAAGCACAACTCCATTTTTTTATGTGTTTGTTTTGTTTTTGATGAGGAAACGGCATTATAACATAGATCACAAAATAGCGTAATCTGCCCTTTAAAGAAAAACAATCAATCATTGTATAAAGCCTGTTTTTTCTTGAGTCCGAAATGTCCTAAAAGAGCCACCGTCCCCTTTGTAGCGTGTCCTTTCGGGCTCATCGTTGTTTCCTGGCCTTATCGATCTGGATAGCTTTCAGATAACAGCGCGCATTTGAAGTTCAGACCACTCGAAAGATTAAAAAAACAGCATTTCTATTTAGTTCTTGGTCCAAATGTTTCCCCGAGCCCCTTCAAAGACTCCCTCTCTTTCCTCTGCGTTTCAGCTCAGAGGAAAACAGGCCTGGACCAGATTATAGCGGCTTTCGCATAGCCTACTTCAAAGTTCGCGTGAGGAGGAATAACAGGAAGTGCGCGCTTAAGCTGGCATTAGTTTACAAGTTGTACAGCTCCGAGCTCGTGAGTTTCTTTCGCCTGTATTTAAATCGGTGCCCTTTAGGATTTCTGCGTCCGAGGTTAAGCTGTGGGCAAAAAAAATGAGAAGGGGAATGAGAAAGGAATTTCAAAATACAAAAGATGTTTCAGAATTAGATGGAAAACAGAAAAAAGTGAAAGGTATTTTATTAGTCTTGTTTCTAAATTTAATCTCAGTATTTGTATTTTTTGGAAATGTTAATTGAAATACAAAACAAAACCAAAAAAAAAATCCACCCAAAAATACTGAAAATTTCAAACAAATGTTTTTTCATCTACACAAAATATTTTGGAAATTTTCATTGAAATATGAAAAAAATGAAAACTCCACCCAAAAATACTGAAGATTTCCCCCCCAAAAAATGCTGTTTTGTCATCTAAACAATATATTTTGGAAATTTTCATTGAAATACGAAAAAAATGAAAATTCTACAAAAAAAAATACTGAAAATTAAAAAAAAAAAAAAATGTTTTGTCACTTTCGTCAGCTTTGTCACCAGAGCTGACGAAGCCTCTCGGATGAGCGTCGAAACGTTTTCGACCCAACAAACTTGTTTCAGTTCCAGTTGACAAAGGGGGGGGGATTCCAAAAAATTTACAAAAAAAAAAAATGTTTTGTCATCAAAACAACATATTTTGGAAATTTTCATTGAAATACAAAAAAAATGAAAATTCCACCCAAAAAATACTGAAAATTTCCCAAAAATGTGTCGTTTTCTCACGTAAACAACATTTTTTGGAAATGCAGTATTTTGGGGGGGAATTTTCTTTTTTTTTTTCATTTCAATGTAACTTTCATTCACCTGCTTTTATCCATATTGATCTTGTCCATTAATCTATTACAATGGAAAGAACTTAAATGGACAATGTTAACCCACTAGCCGTCATGTTCCAAATAGGAAGTGAGCACGGGCACGTTTCTGGCTCCATCATTCACTTTTTATTGAAAAACCGTCGCCTCTTCTTTATATAGACCATGGGGAAAAGGAAGCAATATTTTAATTACATGTATACATACATACGAGTATTTTATTTATATTTAACTGAATAATTTAAAAAAATAATTAGGCTGCATCCCATTACTCTGTCTTACCCCTTCCCCTTTATCTACGTCTTTGTCTTGCTCCACGATAACGAGCTGAGAGGGCTCGGGGTACGAATGTTCCCCTAAGAAATGGGACACCACCCGATTACCGTTTGCATCATCATCCCTTGCCTCTTCCTGGCTGCTACGTCTACAGAGGCGACAACAACTGACGCAAACAAGTGTAAACAAATGTCAAAGATTATTGCGTATGTGGCAAACGGAGAAATTCAATTTGTCAACTGGACAAAGTTTATTTGGTCAAAAACGTTGTTTCACAGCTCATCCAAGCTACTTCTTCAGATTATCGGGTACCTCAGCTCGACAAAAAAACTAGCATGTCTATACATCAAAGTTTGAAGAAAACGATAACGTCGGCTAAACAGACATCACTAGAATTAAAACCGCAACAACAGTTCACCAAAAGTAACGTAGAACATAAGCGTCATAATTGTAAATCTGCTAAACTGTTAATCGATAATTACAACTGCTGAAAATACATTTATGAGATTCCTTGGCTGGTCGATGTGACGTTGCCATCCTGATCCCAAAACCTGCCTGAGCTTGTAGGTGTACCCCTTCGTTTCAAGTCTGGTCGAGAGCTTACTTCGTTTCAAGGGGTATGTAGCGTGAGGTCGTGGCCCGAGCCCTTGATCAAAATTAGAATCGGGACACCCCTTGCCCTCACATGAACGAGCAAAACCAAGGGGTAGGGGTAAGACGAAGGGGTAAGACAGAGGAATGGGACGCAGCCGAAGTCTTACACGTCGCACTTTTCAGACTCTTAAAGTCGCTTTACAGTTTTCTGCATCTTATAAGCAGCAATAACACTATATCTCTTGTAAAAATGCTAAGCTAACAACAGCCTTAACTTGTCTAATATAATAAATCCTACTTAGCCTAATCCATAATATCTGCAGGACATGCCCTCTGCGCCGGGGGTGACCCCTCTCTCCTGTCGCACTCGGAGCTAATCGTCTGTGGCGTCTTGTGGTGAATGTTGTTGTCCGCATTTACATTCTGTCAGAGGGAATCTCCATCACGGCCGCAGCCCTGATTAGCTCATTAGCATTAGCATTAGCGCGGGCTCACTCAGATGGGAGGCAGCTGCTCCGGACCGGACCAAATCCGAGAGACGAGCCGGATCCAACCTGCACTGTAAAAACAAAGATCTGGCGAAAATGACTTATACTACATCTATGTATATGCACGATTTGTAATTTTAACGGCGCACACACGCTCATACACCAGTGTGCGTGGACTCTGGGGCGAGGTGAGTTAAGTGTCTTGCCCGAGGACACAACAACAGCATTCAAACTGTGCTTCAGTGGATCAGACCGTTCTACCAATGATGTTTATGTCGAAAGCGGGAATCGAACCACCAATCTTCAAATTCGTGGACAGACACTCACTACACCAACTACACGCTACTGTTGACATGTGAATGGCAACGGTGGCTGAGGGGTTAGAACTCACGCATCACAGCAAGAAGGTTCCAGGTTCAATCCCTGAGTTGCTCGGTAGGGTTGGGATGGATCGATACCAAAGTATTGATATTTCGATCCTGATGGGGTATTTAATATGGATCGATCCTGGTATTAAATTATCGATACCAAGGCATGTTTTCTTACTGACTTAACTTTCAGTGTATTTAGTTCAAATTCATATGTGTTTTGTTCATTATTCAACCATTGCCAGTTGTCAGGCACTACTTTTCCTTCCGCGTTCTCAAACTCACACACTCTTCTCCACAAAATTGAAAAGCTGGCTCAAAGGGAATCAACAGTGTGAACACTGAGCTGCCCTTGTGTACAGTGGACAATCATGGACAATCTTGTATGTGTGTGTTTTTTATGCTTTTTATTAACTGTTCTCCCCCTTTTTATTAACTGTTTTTATGAACCCCCTTTTTTTAAACTTTTTTATTAACTGTTTTTATTAACCCCCTTTTTTATTAACTGCTTTTTATTAACTGTTCTCCTCCTACACCTTAAAAGCCTAACAGGGATGGAGGCTGCAAATTAGCTAATGGCTATAAGCCTTATGTGCATAGACATCGGTGACCTGTTGGTGGCAATGTTTAATGTACTGTCCCTGTCAAATAAATAAATAAAAAAAACGTGGGGTAGTACGTCATCCCGCGATAGACTCACTGCTGTGAGATTTCAGTCAAAATTTTTTTTTCAGATATCTGGTGTTAGAATGTGTGGAGCTAAGCTCCCTGGTGGAGCTTTGCGAAGCCAAGGTATAAGTTAGAGCCAGGTTAGTATTTTTCTGCAGTATTAAAAAAAGTATGAAAGTATCGGTATCGGTATCGATATCGGGATTCTAACCCTGGTATTACTTGATATCGTATTGAAACAAAAATAACTGGTATCGCCCATCCCTATTGCTCGGGCCTTTCTGTGTGGAGTTTTGTGTTGAGTTTGATAATACTCCCTACAGCTGTGATTGAACATATTATTTGATTTTATATTTTATTACTTATTTTTCTATTTTATTGTGATTTGTACATATACATTTATTATCTTTTTTTAAAAATATAATTGTGTCTCATTTGAACTGGTCTATTGCTCTTTGGTTACTATTCCATCTATTTTTTGTTACCCTCTGTTAGATATTATATGATGAGTGATGAGTGAGCTACTGTACCCAAATAATTTCCCTTGTGGATCAATATGTTGTCTTAAATAAGTTTGTCTTATGTCTAAGTCTAAGAAGTTTGCATGTTCTCCCCATGTCTGGGTGGGTTTTCTGGGTGGGGTTCCTTCGGGCATTCCGGTTTCCCTCATCAACCAAAAAACATGCTTCATAGGTAAAAAAAGATCCTCCAGCTGAGGTCCTGAACAAGACCAGCAATAAGATCAGGGAGATGGGTTCCCGGGCGAAATGAATGCAGATGACAATTTCCCTACAGGGTTAATAAAAGTTCCACAAAAAAATTAAAAAGTGTATTGCTTATGGTCAAGGAATTTATACTGAACTCCATTTGTATTGGTTCGTAATGAGACAGAATTGAAATTGGGATTAATCGATGCTACCACACAAATGATCAAAATGAACAATATCGAACACAGTGGCGAAATGATATCAGAACTTTTGTTTTTGCAGTGCAGCTGAAGATGCCCAAGTCTGGGAGACGAGCCAGAGCTGTGAGGGGCCCAGCTGCTCCCACACACAAACTCGCACAGATACACATAAACACACAAAAACACACAAAACACACATACAAACACACACAGATACACAAACACACACACACAAACACGCACACAAACACAAAAACAGACACACAAACATGCAGACACAAAAACACATACACAAACACACAAAAACACACACACAAACACAAAAACAGACAGACACACATTGGGTTTCCAGGCTTTTTGGAGACATTACGTTGACTTGAATTCATGTCCTGAAGACTGATTCTAACCTTAACCACAGTCATTGCTTCTTTACTTGCCGATGTTTAACTAAAAACCCAAACCTAAAATGTACTCTACCTGATTTTTTCTGTCTTAAAAAACAGAACTTCATTTTAAACAGTTTACAGTGGTCCAAAGTTTTTCCTCACTTATCTTATGCATTCTGAGCATCTTAATTATTCAGTTTATAAGACCTTTCCACAACTTTCAGACACCAGTGCATTTTGCCATCACGGTAAAGCTAACATCAGTGAAGACGTGTGTAGAATCCCTCAGTCGTCTGGGTAGAATCCATGGCAAAAGGAGAAATTCAGTTTGTCAACTGGACAAAAGTTTATTTGGTCCAATACATTTCGCTGTTCAGTTCAGTTCAGAACTGAAGAAGCAGCTTGGATGAGCTGCGAAATGTATTCGACCAAATAAACTTTTGTCCAGTTGACAAATTGAATTTCTCATTTTGCTAACAACAACTTGCATGTAAACGCGCACTCCCTGGTTACTGGACAACAAAACGCTTTAGAATCAGATGCAGCAGACAGCACACACTGGAAGTATTCTGACCTTGCAAAGCACTACAGAGGGTGGTGCGAGCGGCAGAGGACATCACTGGCAGCAGTCTCAGTCTCCCCTCCATCCAGGACATTTACCACAGCAGGGGTCTGCATAAGTCATGCAGCATCACCAAGGACCATACTCATCCGGCACAAGGACCCTTCTGTCTGCTACCCTCTGGTAGACGATACAGGAGCCTGCCAGCACGCACAAAAAGACTCAAAGACAGCCATTACCCCCAAGCTGTCAGACTACTCTGGATAATACTCTAAATAACACTGAACTCTCAATAATACTGCACTAAACTACTTTTCAGTATGTTTACTGCTGCTGCTCTATATGAATGTATCATGTTTGTCACTACCTCACTGTAAACTACTGTTACCTGTGCAATAATCTGTGCAATAACCTATGTGCAATATTTATACTAAATAATACTATATTATGTGCAATTTGTGAAATACTCTACTTACACCTTATTTAATTCTACCTGTACATTTGATTATATTTTATTACATATTTGTGACGCACCACAGACTTCAAGCCCGCAAGTCGGCATTACAGATTCTCAGAAAATGCGTGTTTTGAGCTTTTTCTTTTCAAAATTTGTGATTTTCGTTTTTTTGCAGAATGTGCTAGTTGAGATCATGAACAAGCCTCTCCGTGTTTCAGATAACAGCATTAGTGATGTTAAAAACAGATTTTGTGCCATGTTTATCGGGAAGAATGTGGGTGTGTGTAAATGACCATAATTACTACTGGCCAATCACGTGCACAAGTAGCGCTCTTTTGTTTTCCTTCTTCCGCCTATCAGCTGTGAGCTAGATGCAAAGTCATACATATGTACGCTGCGTAGCTGCATGTTATTTCACCACTGAATGAAGATGGACCAAGCTAAATGTGTTGTGGATGAGCTGAATCGTGGCTGTTTCAGTGCAGAAGTATGGCAGTACTTCTGCGACAAACTGGACAGCGATCTCTCCTCTGATTCTGAAAATGACTGCAGTGACGATGAAGGTGAATTTATTACATTGGAGAATATACCAATGTAACCGTAGCTGAAGATGAAGATGAGGAAGAAGTCGGGGCTGCAGCGGAGGAGATGGATAGAACTCGGGACGCATTCGTGTAGCCACAAACTGTCGCCGGAGCTTATGCACAGAATGCGTTTGGATTCTTTATCTGCCAAAAAAGAGTGGGAGGATATGAGAATAATTGGACATCTCGAGGCAAACTGACGTACAGTATTTATCGAGTAAAAAGACCCCAACAAAAAGAAAGTGTCCCCGATATATTATTAATATTGTTTACCTTTTCCCCTGCACTTTTTGCAACTCTTTTTTACCATGTACTATTATTGCTGCTATTAGTACTTCTTGACTATCTTAGCGAGTCAACGGTTCTTCTGATCCAAAGCATTTCATTGCATTGTTCACCTTGTGTTGATTCTGCATATGACAAATAAACAATCTTGAATCTTGAAAACCTCAAGACCTTCTTCTACAGTATATCTGTACTGCGGAATGTACATGAGAAAATTTGGGTACCGGCCCTTTAAAGGTGTATTGCGTAACTTTTCTGGTGGACGGTCCATCAAATGCTTTTCTCCATGGAGATGTTATCGCTTTGTCTGGAATGTTTCACAGTATGGCGTTAAACCTTTCTATCTTCATGGAGACCAAACCAGACCAAGTTGCAGGTTTTCTAGGTGTTTCTGAGCTATAAAACCACCTGTAAGTTTCATGTCATACGCCGAAACATCCGAGGTACAGGAATGACATATTTAAAGAAACAAAAAGGTTACAGACCCCCAACCAAAAAGTCAGCATAGTTTAACCCACACTTGAACTTCAACCCAAGTTATTGATCTAATAATAAAAGTTTTATGTCAGGTGATCTTATTTCTGTGTCTATAAGGAAGGCAGGTCCCCATGATGCGAGTGTGTGTACATATTTTAGTCCCTGCGATGTTATAAATAACCGCTCAGACACTGGGGGTGGACAGGAGCGAGGAACCTGCCCACTTAGCGCCATGAGGCTGGCACTGGTCTGCAGCAGCCATTAGGAAACAGGACAACTCCACTCGCCCTGAATCCAATTTGGGCTCAGTGATTTATAGGTTTAGACTAATGAAACAGAGCTGGAAACAGACACACAAGCAAACTGTGCACTGTAGCTTATACCTGAGGGCGATTTAAAGGGGACAACTTGTGAAAAATCAACTTCTAGGGGCTTTTAACCATTTTATAGCCGTGCCTTTCTTCCAGGGTTGTCGAAAATAAGATACTATTCAATACTAAAACTATGGAAACTAGATACTCATTTGAGCAGGTAACGATACTCAAAAAGTCACATTGACAGGACAGAAATGAACCTTTCCTGAATAAGAGAACAGAAACTAGAACATACCTACCGGAACCTACCTGGACCACTGAAGGATTAAAGCCACATCGTAATAAAATAAAGTACCAATATGTGTCCAAGTGGAAGTTAAAAGTCCATTTTCATGTCCTTTAGTGTCCTGCAGTGCCGCTTACATATGCACAAGCTCTTCACAGCTGATATGCGAACAGGGGAAGCCCCTTCGGCGCTACTCGCAACAGGATTGGCGGGTGCGCGAGCTTGGGGAAATATGTTGATTTATACACGCCCCGTTTCATTTCGCAAAAACGAGCCCTTTTGAAATTAAAAATGTATGTTTTTAACATCACTAATGCCGTTTTCTGAAACATGGAGAGGCTTCTTCATGATCTCAACTAGCACATTCTGTAAAAAAACAAAAATCACAAATTTTGAAAAAACGCATTTTCTGAGAATCTGTAATGCCGACTTGAGGGCTCAAAGTCCGTGGTGGGACACATATGACGACGGTCTGAACAGAAGACACAAAAGTGGCGTCGTGTCTTCACTTTTTATTCCGCATTTACAGTAGCCGAGCGTTTTCAGGAGGAAATCTGCGTGCATACAGTGATGCAAAAGTGTGTGGAATTTTATTGGGTATGCATGCCAGGCGGCTAGGTGGCGCTGTGATACATTATCACTATGTCCGCGCACATGTGTAGAATCTTCCTTCTTCTCACCTGCGCCGCGAAAAGCAAAACAAAACATGGCTACTGGTACCAAAAAAAAAAAAAAAGTGTGGTCAGACGAAGAAGTTCAACTATTGCTTCAGACCACGTTAGACGACAAAGCAACGAAGGTGCAACAAGGTGTGGACTGGGAGTCCTGCCAAACAAAGTACACTGATATATGGACCGATGTGACGTAAACACGTACGCGACGTCAGCAGATTTGACCAGAGTTTTGCGTCTTGGGCAGTGTAGACGAAAACACTACGGTGGAGTGTATTCAAGTTTTCCACTTTGGAGGGCGGTTTCAGTTTTTTCCGTTTTTAAGCCCCCAAAACGCCGTCACCGTCTAAACTAAAGGTACTTCCGATAAAATATTTTGTAATTTTTACCCGCAAGTGTTCTCATAAAAGTAAAAAAGTAAGTAAGTAAAAGGTTTTTTTGTTTTTGTTTTTTTAATCATCATCATGGTATCAGAATTGGTATTTGTCCGTTCCTTAGTATCAAATTTGAGTTCCACGATTGTTGGCGTACTCAAAGTTGTATTTCAGTTTATTCGTACATGTTTGAGTAATCCTGTATTGTCCTGTACTGAGGTTTAAGTGCTCGGAAAATGTCTGTTTTCACACACCCACCTACCAGGAAGGACTGCAGCCAGACTCAGATGGTATTCTCTGATTGATACTTTGCAGCTGGTGTCGTCAACATTTCCTGGGGGTGTGAAATTCACTGGAGGCACTGCTCTCTTGGAAGCTCTGTTACACAGATTATTCTGATCTTAATTTTAACACAGTCTGACCAAAAAGAGCTGACTTTCTTTGAACTACAACAAGAGCTGATTTGGGCTCTTAAAATCATACTCCACACTGAAAATCAAACGCTCGTATTGATCACAGGCTTTTGAAAATGAGCTGTTATGTATTATTTTTATTATTTTTTGAGTGTTCAGACAATCTGAAAACGTTACTGTAGTTATTACAAATGAGTGAATTGTGTCGCCATGGTAACTAATGAACATTCCTCCATAGAAATACATGATTCTGTGTAGACTCTGCACACCTGAATGGGCAACGGGTGCGTAGGAGGAAAGGCACTTAGCTGTTTTCAAGAAAACTCCCACACACTGTCTAACTCCTGGTTTTCTTTTATTGATACGTTTCGGTCACCCAGACCTACCTGAGGAAGATCTGACTTACCTAAGGAAGGTCTGAACTATCTGAGGAAGGTCTGAGCTACCTGAGAAAGATCTGACCTACCTGAGGAAGGTCTGAGCTACCTGAGGAAGGTCTGAGCTACCTGAGGAAGGTCTGAGCTACCTGAGGAAGGTCTGAGCTACCTGAGGTCTGGAGAAGATTCTGAGGACAGTCTTGAGGAAGGTTCTGATACAGCTCAAGATCAGGAAGCTGGTACCTGAGGAAGGTCTGAGCTGCCTGAGGAAGGTCTGAACTACCTGAGGAAGGTTTGAGCTACCTGAGGAAGGTCTGAGCTACCTGAGGAAGGTCTGAGCTACCTGAGAAAGGTCTGAGCTACCTGAGGAAGGTCTGAGCTACCTGAGGAAGATCTGAGCTACCTGAGGAAGGTCTGAGCTACCTGAGGAAGGTCTGAGCTATCTGAGAAAGATCTGACCTACCTGAGGAAGGTCTGAGCTACCTGAGGAAGGTCTGAGCTACCTGAGGAAGGTCTGAGCTACCTGAGGAAGGTCTGAGCTACCTGAGGTCTGGAGAAGATTCCGAGGACAGTCTTGAGGAAGGTTCTGATACAGCTCAAGATCAGGAAGCTGGTACCTGAGGAAGGTCTGAGGGGCTGAAACGTATCAAGAAAAGAAGGAGTGAGACAGTGTGCGTGAGTTTTCTTGAAAACTCCACACAAATACACCCATAACAATTGTTCAATGAAAGTGTTGTATGTAATAATTACTCCAATATTTTGTAATCCCTGTGTGTATTGATCCGTTTGCATGTATGTGCGTTTAAAATAATGTGCTTGTATATATGCAATCAATTTAATGAAACAGAAAGAAAGAAAGCGATGTATGTTGTTTCCTCAGATTTAACCTTGCTGTGTACAAGTCTTACACCAGGCTCATCCAGCGCACAGAGGACATGTGTTCATTGTATTCTATATTCTTTGTCCATTCTCTCCTTCAGTCATTTCTGCACAAAAGTTGCTCCCTGTTTTCCTATGCAGAGACACAAGCCCCAGTGTACCCAGGGAATCCTCCGCCCTCCTCCCGTTATGTGCCCGGCTCTGGTCTGTGACGCTGCATACATTAATACATTACACTGGGACATGCGTCGTCATTGGCAACACTTGCACGATGCCAGGGGAAATGCCAGCTGTGCCCCTGCATCTGCTCCAGGAGGCAGCGCAAAAAGAGAGGAAATAGATAAAAACACCATGCAGATACTAAAGCTGCACTGTGTACATTTTCTGGTGGAGGATCTGCTACCTGCTTGTCACCATGGAGATGTTACTACTGCCCCATATATATATGTTCCACAGTATGGCATTAAACTCATCCACAGTATGGCATTAAACTCATCCATTTAATATTCATTCAGTTTTGTTTTTAGTGCTTCAAAGTACCGTGAAAAACATGCATTCTTACTTTGAGTGGGGTAGCCTTTCCACAGATCTAACTTGGTTGGGTAGTGCCAGTTTCTTATTGCAATGTTTTTTAAAAAGATTTACAATTGTGTTTTACATTATTTGTTTATTTGACAAGAGATTATGATCAAGACTAAGCATTTTTGACATCAGAAAAATCCAGATTTTTAGGTTTTACTGGACCAATCCTTATAGAAAAGTTGAGTCCACTATAGTTTATTACTTAATCTACATACAGTAAGTATTTGAACACCCTGCGATTTTGCAAGTTCTCCCACTTAGAAATCATGGAGGGGTCTGAAATTTTCATCGTAGGTGCATGTCCACTGTGAGAGACATAATCTAAAAATCCAGAAATCACAGTGTATGATTTTTTAAAACAATTTATTTGTATGATACTGCTGCAAATAAGTATTTGAACTAGGGATGGGCATAATTAATCAATTAACCGATAATTGATCATTAAGAATTTCACCAAGCAAGTTCATTTTCGTCGACAAACCGAGAAAAAAAAAACAAAAACAGTCGCCTCAGTTGGCGCGCCTCAGTTGATATATGCGAGCTTCCGTAGGTCAATTGCCAAAACATGAAGAGGTCGCAGCGAAGTGTTGTGTGGGACCACTTTCATTTAGAAAATGACCAAGTGCACTGCAAGCACTGCAATGCAGCATACAAATATACCTCATCGACAACACAAATGATTTATCATTTGAACACCGCGCATACAAGTCTGGTAAAAGAAGGTGGCGGCGGTTCATCATCTCTATCACAGGCTAGCCTGGACTCTGCGCTAGCACGGACCAGGAGGAGCTGCAGTGCTCAACGAGCAGAGAAGGTCACCGAACTGATAGCGAAGATGATCGAAACAGACATGCTCCCCATCAGTGCCGTGGAGGACAAAGGTTTTCACGACTTAATAAAATATTGCTGCAGATACGGCTGGGTTGTGTGGAGGAGGTAGGACAGAGACAGCGGGCTAGCAGCGGTTAGCTTGGATCCCAAAGCGGCTAACTCCGAGCGCGCTAGCAGAGGCTGCAGGATGCGTGTCGCCTCGCTTTAATCCACCTCTACGCATGTTGATTTGCAGATTTACTTTCCCGTGGAGAAGCGCCTGTTCCCACAGCCTCGGCAGACATAGTAAAAGCGGACACACATGAGTGAATGGTTGTTGTCTTTTTAATACAAAATATGTTAACGATTAACCGATTATTACTCATTAATTCTCCCGATAATCAACGAAGAAAACTTCACCAAATGCTCATCCCCAATTTGAACACCTGAGAAAATCAATGTTAATATTTGATACAGTAGCCTTTGTTTGCAATTACAGAGGTCAAACTTTTCCTGTAGTCTTTCACCAGGTTTGCACACTGCAGGAGGGATTTTGGCCCACTCCTCCACACAGATCTTCTCTAGATCAGTCAGGTTTCTGGGCTGTTGCTGAGAAACATGGAGTTTCTTCCAATTTCTAATAATTGCTCCAACAGTGGATCTTTTTTCACCAAGCTGCTTGGCAATTGCCCCGTAGCCCTTTCCAGCCTTGTGGAGGTCTACAATTTTGTCTCTGGTGTCTTTGGACAGCTCTTTGGTCTTGGCCATGTTAGTAGTTGGAGTCTTACTGATTGTATGGGGTGGACAGGTGTTTTTATGCAGCGAACCACCTCAAACAGGATAATAAGTGGAGGTGGACTTTTTAAAGGCGACTAACAGGTCTTTAAGAGTCACAATTCTAGCTGACAGACAGGTGTTCAAATACTTATTTGCAGCAGTATCAGACAAATAAATTGTTAAAAAAAAATCATACACTGTGATTTCTGGATTCTTTTTTTTAGATTATGTCTCTCACAGTGGACATGCACCTACGATGAAAATTCATGATTTCTAAGCAAAATCGCAGGGTGTTCAAATACTTTCCTCACTTTATAAAGGTTACACATTTCATCATAAATTATACTTTTTGTGAAGCTCAAATACTATTTTGATGTTAGAAAACTGTATTTTTCCATCCTAGTAACTAGTATTTGTACCTTGGCAATTCAAAATTGTTGTTTATTTTTTGTTATAATGTCATAAAACCATTTAAAACATTTAGATCTGCTCATCAGTTAATCACTGGAAATATATTACAGTATGTCAGCTTCACTTTGGCTCCATTTGCCTCCATTCCAGAATTCTGAACATTTTAATGACATAGAGGATTTTGAAGGGTCTATCGTATTTGTGTCTGCAATACTTCTCCATGTGTTTGTCTCCAGTAGGTTAGACTACTGTAACAGCCTCTCACTGGCCTCTCCAGACAAGCTGTGAGAAAGCAACAGAACATCCAAAACGCAGCAGCTCGGGCCCTTACTCAAACCAGGAAGTACGAGCACATGCATCCTGTGCTCAGGTGTCTGCACCGGCTTCCTGTGGCTCAGAAAATTGACTTTAAAGTGGCTCTGGTTGTGCACAAGTCTCCACCAAACCAACACCAAAGTACATCTCTGACACGTTATCGTTCAAATACTGAGGAGACGTGTGGCGCTGCTCCAGCTGTTGGTACCTCACATGGACTGACTGTGCTGTAGCTCAGCAGTGACAGATTCTGCGCTAAAGCGGCGGTGAAAAGGCGCCAGGTGAGGCTCGTAGTTACCTGGTCTCATGGTAGAGGCACTCGTGAGTCCAGGGATTCTTCTGCATCTCCTGGAGCAGCAGATTAGAATAAGTGACATAAGATACAATTTAGAGTTAGCAAGTCAAGTTTAGCAAACCATTCACTTTTTTCTTCTTGCCTGGCCCGACTTTTTAAATGGAGGAAGATTTCATATTAAAGCTCAAGCAGTTTTCTAAACTGGACTTTCAGTCGAAGCAGGAGGTTATAATTAAAGGAAGACCAACGCCGGAGCTAAAGGGTTTGCTCCAGACTACGGGACGAAAGACTCGCTCTTTTCAAACAGCGTGGTAAAAAAATCATCTTTTCTGCTTTTCCTTCTTTTCTCAACCTGCTGTGACGATGTCTGGACTCAGATGGATATTGTGACCTGAAAATTTTGCAAAAAGCCTCGTTAAACATGAGCAGTCCATCGCTCACATTCAGAGCCAGATCACGCTAACTTGGCCGGGGCCAAAGTTACTTGCCGACACCTGGTGTCGTCACTGATGACGTCAGTGCCTCACCAACCATGACCCTCACCGCACGTCACTGATATGAACCATCTGCACTCTGAGGAGCTCAGGGACCGGCCTCCTGCTGTAGTCCTGGTTTAGTTCTGCAAGAGGCCAGGACTAAACCTCCTGCTGGTGCTCAGAATCAGGACTAAACACGGGGAGTCACAGTTTTAGATTCTTGCAGCTAAAACCTGGAACAGTCTGAACATGTGACACAGGCCTCTACTTTGACTCTGTTTAAATCCAGGCTCAAAACTGTTCTGTTTAGCTGCAAATGACTGAAAGGTTTTCATTCAGCACTTTTCTCTCTCATTTAATCTCTCTCCCTCTTTTTTATTTATAATGATTATTTATGTTTTAATTTGTTTGTATTGTGATTTTGATGTATTTCTTATTATTATTTCTTATTATTACTTATTATTCTAGCACTTTGAATTACTCTGTGTACAAATTGTGCTACACAAATAAACGTGCCACAGTGATGATCTATGACACCCGTGGGTCATTATGTTATCATTTTCACATTTTAATTTGCTATATTAATTAGTCCACTGACTTCTGCAAAAGGAAAGCAACAGTCTCCAATGGTTACACATCATGCTAGCAAGAAGCCTTTAAGTACTGCTGAAATAAATGATTAAAATTGCTCAAACATGCACTAAACACTTTAAATATGATTGTGTAAGTAAATGGTGAGAAGAAACAACTATAACGTGGCTTAAAGCTCTAAAAAGTCGATTTTGCATAACATGTCTGCTTTAAAATATGACGTGTTTAAAACTGGGTAAAACAAACTTTTTATGTAATCTGCAAATTTATTAAGAAAATACAAATTAAAATATTAACCAGTTTTGCCGATCTTATAGGGGGTAGATTTTCAGGCTTATTCTTTATGTTTTCTTCATGTAATATAAGTACTTTGGACAGAAGCGCCAGCGGCATTTGACAGCAACATGCTTCAAAACCTCGGCCATAGCTGGAGGTAGCATGTGTTAGCTTTGATCATGGAAGGTTAACATGAAGGGCAGCCTCTGGGCCAAAACAGAGAAGACGGAGTTTATATCAACATGTCAGAGAAATGAACCCAAAACTTACCTCTGCAAAGACAAACTCAACCTTTTCATTACGGTGGCACATGTGGAGGCAAGCCACAATGTCCCAGGGCAACAAAAAGTGACAACTTTCTGTGCAGATGGGCTCTTTAAAGATCCCATGACATGGTACTTCTTGATGCTTTTATATGGCTCCTTAATGGTTCCCTAATACTGTAAATGAATCCTTCTTCAAAATCAACACTCAGTGCATGAGAAACAGAGATAAGATGAGAAAGATTATTTTTTCTCTCTCTGAACAGGCCATTATGGGCGTTGTTGCTTGAATGCAAATGAGGAGAAAAGAGCTGGCCTATAGTAGAGGGTGGGGGCGTGGCCAAACTCTCCGCTCTCCGCTCTCAGCTGATCCATTTCCTTGTTTTTGCACGGGGGGAGAGAATTGAAGCGTTCCATTGAAAAATAAACACATTTCCACAGAAAATAAAATTAAACCACTGCTGTTCAAAGGTCCAGAGGCTCAGATAAAGGACTTCCGAGCCTAGAAACACTCGGACATGCCTCCAGGCAAATAAAAAAACGCATTTTGCATTGCCTAGCGCATTCACAGTCCAAACTCTCTGGGCGTGATTTACAGAGACGCTGAGTACAGACAGACGGGGGTGGAACTGCATTTGCATTTCTTTTTTCGATCTGACGTCAATAAGGTGCCTTGTTCAAAATCGCCCGTTTGAGCTCCGATTTTTTGTAACGCAGAAAAGGATTGCAAATGCTCAGTTTAGACCTTTCGCAACTTTTAACCATGGGGGGGGGGGGCTAAACAGGGTAGGGGAGCTCACATTAACGTTCAAAAACCTCAGAAAGTGAAAATTCCATGCCATGGGACCTTTAAAGGTCCTAGATCAGACTTGGGCAAACTGTTCCACAAAGGGCCAGTGTGGCTGCAGGTTTTTGTTCCAACCAACCAAGAGCACACCTTCAACTGTCTGAAGACTGAGATCAGTTGATTAAAGGCCCATCAACACGACAACGTTTTTTGGTGGAAACGGAGAAGTTTGTATTCGTTTTGGCCTTTCGTCCACACGGCGCCGGCGTTTTGGGGGGGTGAAAACTGTGTTTTTTGAAACCACAGTGGAGTTAAAAACACAGTGGAGCACTTCTTGTATTACCACATGACATCACAAGGTGGAATAGAGTGTTTTCTGTTTAAATACGCAGGGTTTGTGAGTTAAACATGTGTGAATGAAACAAAACACAACTCTAGGTCTGTTTATGATGAGGAAACAAGATCAGAAAGTAGTGTAATATGGGACCTTTAAATTCACCAAAATTGTTAATCTAGGATTTTTTTTTTTTAAACGATTTTAGTCAAAGATATAATTACATTAACTATGTTTTACTGTTGGGAGAAGTGACTTGCTCAAGAACACAACCCTATGGAAAAACCAACAAAAAACAACAACAACAACAAACCAACAAAGCTTTTATTCTTTTTATTCTTTATCCAGCAAAATAAAATAAAAAACACCTTCAGGAGACCAATTCTGTGGAATAAGCTTCACACTTGGGCCAGACAGAAGCTTTCCTTTTCAACCCCCAAAAACAACACGGATAAAAACATGAACCCTCTCACACCAACCTGATATAAACAAACCATAATAAGTGTTAGACCCTTATGAATAATGCAACGCTACCAAGTCCACCTGCTTCTCCCCATTCTCCAGCTCTGCCGTATATTTACCAAACCGAACACGGGCTGCTTTGTTGTGCGAGGGCAGCCATATTGAGTCTGATTGCATTTAAATCACGGGTCCATGTAAAATTTAAATTTCTTCAAAGAGACTGGGAGAAGTATTTCCGAGGCTTTGAACTCCTGACAGCTGATATGGAAGAAATAACAGAGAGAGGTATGACTATGTATGAGAGAGAGCACAGAGGATTACATAAAAAATACTGCGATATTGTGCTTAAAGGGCTCTGTTTGTACAGTAAAGCAGATATGGGAATATTTAATGGCATAAAATGGCTGTTTAAATCTAATTCTAGATTTTAGAAGGCATCAAAAAAGTATATTCTTATTTAAAAGGCCTGTGTTATGATATTTCTGATCTGTGGAAAGCTCTGATACTCAAATTAGACTTTAATCTGATCTTTATTTGAACATAAAGTAGTGCTTTAGCTGGAACTACAAATGTGAGCTGATTTCAGTCAGTCGCTCTCACCTTTTTGTTGAAAATCAAACACCTAAACAGGATCATGAAAGCTTGTACTGATCACAGGCTCCTGAAAATGTGTTGTTTAAATAAATTTTTTATTTTTTATTTTTTTTTATTTTTGTCATAGAGGTGAATAAATAATAACAAAGCGTGGGAACGACTTATAAGGCGTGCGCATGAGTTATAAAGCGTGGGAACGACTTATAAGGCGTGCGCACGAGTTATAAAGCGTGGGAACGACTTATAAGGCGTGCGCACGAGTTATAAAGCGTGGGAACGACTTATAAGGCGTGCGCACGAGTTATAAAGCGTGGGAACGACTTATAAGGCGTGCGCATGAGTTATAAAGCGTGGGAACGACTTATAAGGCGTGCGCATGAGTTATAAAGCGTGGGAACGACTTATAAGGCGTGCGCACGAGTTATAAAGCGTGGGAACGACTTATAAGGCGTGCGCACGAGTTATAAAGCGTGGGAACGACTTATAAGGCGTGCGCACGAGTTATAAAGCGTGGGAACTATTTATAAGGCGTGCGCACGAGTTATAAAGCGTGGGAACGACTTATAAGGCGTGCGCACAAGTTATAAAGCGTGGGAACAACTTATAAGGCATGCGCACGAGTTATAAAGCGTGGGAACGACTTATAAGGCGTGCGCACAAGTTATAAAGCGTGGGAACAACTTATAAGGCATGCGCACGAGTTATAAAGCGTGGGAACGACTTATAAGGCATGCGCACGAGTTATAAAGCGTGGGAACGACTTATAAGGCGTGCGCACAAGTTATAACCCGTTAAAAGTAAGGGGACAAGTTACAGATCGTTCCCTCGCTTTCATTTCTGCAATACATTACAGCTCGAACAACACGCAACTGCTGCTTTCGATTCATCACTCTCTGTTAAGTTTCGTTTTCGTTACACTCTCTTAAGTTTCGTTTTCGTTCACTTCTTGTTACTAAAGCTACTCAGATTCATATCTGGTCTTCAACTGCCATCTACTGGTCACAAAGTGCAACAGCACCACAATAAAGCCAAAATAAAAGACACAGCTCATAACAGGGCAACAAAAAGACAGAAGATGAGAATAAGGGAACAACAAAAAAGACAAGAAAATGGGGGTAGACTACAAATGCATTACTTTTTGCTGTAACACAGTAATGTATGGCATTACATGGGGGCCTTATAAGTCGTTCCCACGATTTATAACTCGTGCGCACGCCTTATAAGTCATTCCCATCCATCCATCTTCTTCCGCTTCTCCATTTCTGGGTCGCGGAGGCAGCAGTCCAAGCAGATCTGCTGCCCAGAACACAATGCACCAACCCCCACCACGCCTTGTTATTATTTATTCACCTCTATAACACTTCCAAGGCTCCGTAGTTTTTAGACGATATTAAAACATTTGACAGTTTTTGCAAATGTGTGTCTCTATTGTAACTGTTGAATTTTGTACCAGTAGAGATACACCAATACACCAATAAAGTAAACTTAAAGTAATATCATTTGTTGTCAGTTACTTATGTATTTTTCTTATGAAATGGGCATTTATACAATTTTATACTCCCCATTTTATGCAGTGTGACATTAAAAAATCTCTATGGCTGTGTCCAAGTGTCCTCCTTAGTCCCTAACGCCTCATTCACTACAGGCTCGCAGTCTTTAGTGCACTTTATCTACAGAGCGATTCAGACACGCAGCTCACGACATTCAGGTCACGTGACTCTGGTGTTAGGGTGAAAATAAGTGTGCTAAACTTGATTTCTGTCATAAATAATGATCAATTCAGACTGGAACACAAGTGTTTATGGACTAATAATGATTATATGAGTTTTTGTCACGCTGGATTTCACTTAAACGGACTGGATTATTTGCTTTTTGATTTTTTAACAGCTGGAGCTAAGGCTAACACTAGTGCCGCTAACAACATAACACTTTATTTCAAGAGGGTCTTACGGGCGAGTGGAGCTCCACTCGAGAACGGAAACACTTTTCTAAATGAGGAAGTAAATACTGATTAATTTTACCATACGAACACATGTCCGCTTGTGTGTTTATATTGTATATAGTCAATATAATCAAATAAATAAGTCAATATTGATTAAATCAGATTGTGTGTAGTGTAGTTTATAATTTTTTTTACGTTCTAAAATTTGTTCACATATTATATTTAGGGTTTAGATATCAAAACCTTCTGGTTTGATATCTCCACCTCTGTTAAATGATTTTAATATCTGGTGGGGACAAGGACCTCATAGTGCAACTCCACTGATATTGTTTAAAATCTTATAAAATGTCCCCCCTCTGGTTTTTCGTCAAATCGCACCCTGTAGCCTCCATTTGTTAGAAAAATAATTCATTTTCTGGTCAAACAAATGATTTGAGACATACAGTATGTACTTCCTCATTTCTAAAAGTGTTGGTCATGAGTTTCCGTTCTAGAGTGGAGCTCCACTTGCCCCATACGTCGGCAGCCAGACCCCTCTGCTTTATTTAGTCGTGTTTTATTCAGAATCACAGATCTACAGAGCCATAAAGCAGCGCTTTTATCTGCTTCATTCAGTCGTGTTGTGTCCAGTTGTGTCCGTTGTTTTCCCGACTCTCCCGATGCATTGCAGTCTATAGTGACCGGTCGACTACTTTTCAAGGTGCATTGTGGGGAATTCCATGTGCACTACTTTTTCACCAACTGGACATTCAGACACCACTAAAAATGGTGTGATCCCTAGATAGAGCACTAAGTAGGGAATTTTTAAAAAAATGCACTGAAGTTCTGTTTTGAGAGCTCCCCTAGTGGCTGGATGCAGTATTTTATATTGCAGTTGCCATTTTCCTTTCAAATTGCATTCATATCTATTTATATATCTGTATCAAATCTATATCAATATTAAACTCAGAGTACATATCCATATATCCCTTTCATATGTAACCTTTGATCGGTTTTATGAGTCCATTATAGTTCCATCCATCTGGTGCGATCCATCTTTCCCTCTGAGATCAATGCTATGCTAACTCCCGTCATCTCACACTCTTGTTTAAACCACGAGGGGGCTATCATCTATTTGCCAAACGACAATACTGTACGCGAGCTGCAGTGGGCGCTGATTGGCATTCTTATCTAGCCCCAACGCCGACGAGAGATCATACATTTTACATGGGCCCTCTCCTCCACTATCTCTGTGTAGCGAGCTCCACGTGTGCGCCAATATTACAAGTCAAACACAAGCGGGCATCTATTTGATCCAATATGGAGGGCATGGCAGATGGGAGGATTTTTTTTACTCAAATAAGAGATAGAAAGGGAGGGGGAATGGCTGTGTTGGCATTCGGCGAGCCGAGTGCCGCACAATGGGCCAATGGAGATGAGTATCACATATAAAGAGGCGTGGATCAGTGAGATTATTGAGATTAAACCAAAACAACACGGAGCTGAGAGAAAAACTGGTTTATCTGACAATTGAATTAAACAGTGCGAGTAAAATAAGAGCAGTGGGGACAGCAGGAAGGTCAAAGCATCGAAGTCTGGGTACAGTTTTGTCCACTTATTCAAATACAGGAGATGGACTGGTTTTACAATAATAACGGTAATGCAATAGAATGTAAATGTGCACTTATGATGCACTTTTTTCTTTTGAGTCCCCTCTCAAACCAGTTCTTTTCTCTGGCCAAGAACTGTACCTCAATGTCCTCAAAGGAGGGGCCCGTGGCTTCTAGGTGGAGATGAAGGTCCACTCTGGCTCTCTATCGTCTGTGTTGGTACATCCTCTTGTGAAGTGGCTGTTTTGTTTCTCCAGTGTAGCGCTCACTGCAGTCTTCACTACACTGAATGGAGTAGACCACATTGCTTTGTGGACTACTCCCCCAATCTGCGGTACATCTCCACCTAAAAGCCACGGGCCACTTCTTTGTGGACAGTGAGGTACAGATCTTAGCCAGAGAAAAGAACTGGTTTGAGAGGGGAGTTAAAGAGGCTATTTTTGTCAAGAAAAAGAATCCGTCCTTGAACAGAAATGGAGGTCTCAGGCATCATTTGTCTCCTATCTATAACTCGATCCTCAAACCTAAATCAAAACAAACAAAGAAAACAATAGGGTTAGCCAGGTCAGGTCCAGAGGTATTCAAAAAGAGAGAAACTAGTAATAAATGAAGAGGAACTGATGTTTTTTCTAAACCAGTATTCAAAGTCTTGAGCCTGAATTTAAAACTTCTAAGTATTCAAGTTTTTCAGAAAAATGTGAAAATAGCATTAATGAAAAGATATAATACTGTTCAGTAAAAAGAGTATGTTTTATTATTAGTATTATTATGGTTTATTTTGTAATATATAATATTTGTTGTGTTGTAATACAATTTCAAGTTGATAAGGGGCAGATGTTATGAGCTTATGCTTCTTTCTGTTCTTTCATTCATATTTAAGTTATAATTGTATAGATGCAAGTATGTTGCACCTGTTATTTTTTTGTTTTGTCTTATGGCCCTGAATGGTTCTGCTAACAAGACCCACACTCCACTCCCACTGCAGATCGAATAAGCCCACCTGACTAACAGAAACTGTAAACAAGTAGGTGTGGTAGTTTCATAGTAGTTTCATTGTATTTAGCTCCCCCTTCAGGCAGATATAGGCAGCGTCCACCAGCGTCTGACCAGAGCTGAAGAAGCAGCTTCGATGAGCTGAGAAACGTATTCGACCAAATAAACTTTTGTCCAGTTGACAAATTGAATTTCTCCTTTTGCCATGAATTCTACCTGGACGACTGAGGGATTCTACACACATCTGTTTGACGTGATGTTCGTAGGAAAGGGTCTGATCGAAGGTGATGTCCAAATTACTGAGGTGGGAGGAGGAGGAGGAGGACACTGAGGAGACGTCGATAGAGAGGGTGAGGTTATTCCAGGTTTTTGTGAGTGTTTTGGTGATTATTTCTGTGAAAAGTTACAATCAGCTAATCAATGAAGAGGTAAACCCGCTGATAAGAAGATAAGAATGCAAGTTTTTCAAGGTTTCTGAGCAATCCCTAATCCCCAATTTTGGTGACATCAGCTGCAAAGTATCAGAATATTCTTTTTTTTTTAAACGAGGTAGTGATTGGTTGAGGGACAAAAGTAGCAGTAGATATTGACTTCGCTTTTGTAACCTTAAAAAGCACAATTAAAATACAATTGTTCAGCCTCTGTGTTAAACTTACAGAAGAAACTTTTAACACTGTAAACAGCTTTATCAGCGTGTAATACATTTCTGTGCTCGCTTTGTGATCAGGCAAAAAACATAATGAAAAATGCCATATCATTTCCATAGTTCAGTGGAGACTAATTTAATTCTGAACCTCAGCTTAATAGCGTTTTATTTCTCTAAGGGGGAAATCTGTGTCTGATAATAAGAGCTGACTCTGTTTTATAAAGTTATATTTTCACCATTTGTTAATTATTTGTTCATTTGATTTTGCTGTCCTCATTTTACTCCATTGTTTTTGTGCATTTGTAAAACCTGTGGTAATATATCAAATTAAAGTTGCACTGGGTAACGTAATGAGAAATGTAATTGCTTTACTTGGAATACTCCACAGTATGGCATTAAACTTATCTATCTCCATGTAGACGGACTAGTATTTGGCGCCACTAGGTAAAGTTAAAGGAAAAGTAACGTTATTTTACAATCTGAGCCTTCTTTCGGTAATAGAACAAGTCGTTTGACTCACCCATAGCACGTTCGTGTCATTTGGAGCTGTTTGGTGAAAGTTATGTTGTAGCGTATCCGTTAGCCTGAGTACTCGGGGCATTACTTTGCGGTCTCCAAATAACACAAACTTTAGCACTTTTCAAATCATAGAAGCTCGATGTCTTAATGTAAGATTTCGTTTGAAGCAAAAGTGGCCTGTAATCCGAGATTTAGCCATAGTTTCGAGTAGATGAGGACGCCAGTGCGCATGCGCGGACTGTGCTATCAGCTCCCGGGACCCAAACATGAAACGCAAAGCTGAAAACTATGGCTAAATCTCGGATTACAGGCCACTTTTGCTTCAAACGAAATCTTACATTAAGACATCGGGCTTCTATGATTTGAAAAGTGCTAAAGTTTGTGTTATTTGGAGACCGCAAAGTAATGCCCCGAGTACTCAGGCTAACGGATACGCTACAACATAACTTTCACCAAACAGCTCCAAATAACACGAACGTGCTATGGGTGAGTCAAACGACTTGTTCTATTACCGAAAGAAGGCTCAGATTGTAAAATAACGTTACTTTTCCTTTAAGTCAGATCTGTGGAGAGGTGATCCCACTTACAGTATGAGCATGTATGTTTTTAAAGGGACAGTGTGTAAGATTTTTACCCGTTAATTACTGAAATTGAAGATACCCATTCAAAAATACATTGTTTTCCAAGCCTTTTCACTTCCATCATGAAATCAAAGTATTCTTTTGGACTTAGATATAGTCACATAAAAGGGGGATCTTCCCCATATAGAGGCAGCCATTTTGAATACGAGAGCCGCAGAAGGACATTTGGGCTCCGCCTTCGGCAAGGCTCGTGGTTTTGGGTAAACAACACAAGCATGCTGCCGGATCAGACGTCGTAATGGATCTAACACGTGTTTTGGACTAAATTGTTTGACTGAATTTTATTCGCTGGATCCTTACGGACAAATTGAGAGCAAGTTTATGGTGAAATACAGAGTTTGACCTCTGCAAAGCATTCTATGGTAAGCTAACCTCGTTTTGTGCTTTTCCGTATAAAAGCCCCATGTGCTCGGGGAGTGATTGTTGTGCAGGGAAATGAATTGCATAGTCAAAAAGAGGAGACTGTAAGGTTTCATTTGATGTGTAGAGTGTCATGGTACATGATCGGGAATGTGTGTTTTCATGAGAAAAAAAAAAAAAAAAATGGGGCCGCGTTTTATTACAGTAGCGGCGCGCGGGTCCCTCGAGGTCTGCCGTAGCTAAAACAGAAAGTGCAATAGCACCATCCACCTATGCGTCACAAATCCTACACACTGGGGCTTTAAGGTATTTTTGAGCAATAAAACCGCTTGTAATGTAATAAATGCAAGTTGGATCATTTTAATGCCTTACTGTGGAACATTTAAGACAAAGCAATTGATATTTTGCAGTGACATCATGTTGGGGGGGGGGGGGGGGCATGTATGTCTATAGACGTATTGTTCATACATTAGCAAACACTGCCTGGGAATGTTTTTATTTTTGAAATTGTATGAAAACTCAAGAAAAAGGAACTCATTTGCCTGACATTAAGCTAAGCCCTCCCCCATCACTGACATCACTGTGGCGTTTCAGGGCAGGGCAGAATTAGAAGGTACTTTGTTAAAATGGAAATGCTTTTATAACAAAAAGTCGATATAATCATTCAATAATACGCAGGATATATGTTATCACACAGGATATATGGTTTAGACCTGGCTTAGACCTGGCTTAGACCTGGCTTAGACCTGGTTTAGACCTGGTTTAGACCTGGTTTAGACCTGGTTTAGATCTGGTTTAGTCTTGGTTTGGTCCTGGTTTGGACCTGGTTTGGACCTGGTTTAGTCCTGGTTTAGTCCTGGTTTAGTGCCGACATAGATGCAGAAATAATCTGATAATATGACTCACCCATAAGAACGCGGTCAGCTCCATTCTAACAGTTTGCCGTGTTGTCTTTAATAATCCGGAGCTCCGGAGAAAAGGACATAATCCCGAACATATCCCGTGTCTCGAGGCGAGAGTTCCTTCTTACGTAGCAAGTTAAGGACCCTTCTTCTCTTGGAAATGCCGCGTAAATATCAGGCACTCGCTCACAGCTGATCGGCGAACAGGCGCAAACATGATTGGTGGGAGCGCGTATCGGTGCATAATTATGCTGCAACATGATTGGAAGCTGGAGCGCAGTTCGGCCTATGATTGACTCTTGGCACTGTCGATTTTGACTTAAAAACAGCAAAATTCGCCAAAAGTTTAGGGATTTTCATGCCTGATTGATAAAATGCCATAAGGGATGGAAGAAGGGATGCCCATTTTAGAAGAGGGATGATTTTGACTACCCCCCCCCCCCCCATCCCCCCTCAACTCGAGTACTGCCTATACGATCCTTAGCCTGTGCACATGAATTCAATACGATCCCATACGTTTGCCGTCGGATTACACTCGTCCATGTGCACGCAATGAGTCTTTGTTTACGGTCAGACTCTGTTAAAACAAAGCCCAGCTTAAAGTCTGACTTGCGTAACAGAGCTTCAGACAGAGAAGTGCCTCTAGTTAGCTTCATATCAATTGAAACAAGCAGGGAGTGGACGCAGGACCAGAAGAGCTACACAGTGCACCTTTAAGGAAATAGACCAAAGTTGAACAATGTGGAGTTTTAGCAGAACTTTGCAGGAACTTCCATCTTAAACATCCGCCCACAGAGCAGACTGAACGTACACTGTCCAGTGTGTGAGAAGTCCTGGAGGAGATGAAGAGAGCCGAGGAACCGGGAGGAGAACCAAGACCTAACACATGCCAGGACTTGTTTGATGTGAGTGTTCGAATGAAATTACACACTCTAATGAGACGAACAGGAACTTAATAAACAAGAAAGCAGTCTCCTATAGCAGCTACTATAATGTATGATGTATTTGCAATCTATGAAGTCTCTAATACCAGGAAATACTCTAAAATTGTTGCATCTGTAATTTCCAACCTGTATTGTAATCATTAATGTAGCTTTTTGCTTGGGGGTCCATCACCTGCTTGTTTTTCTAGGTATTTTTGAGCAATTAAACCACCTGTAGTTGAATAATTGTAAAGTAGAACTGTTTGCAATGACATATCCATAAAAACGATTTTTGGGTTTAAAATTAAAAGTGCGGACGGTCCGTCAAAAGCTTTTCTTCATGGAGATGTAATTTCTTTGGCTGGAATGTTCCACTTTCTGTCTTCATGGAGACCAAACCAGGCCAAGTTACAGGTCAGATCTGTGGAGAGTCCGAATTCCTGTTTTTCTATGTATTTTTGAGCTATAAAAAACACCTGTAATTGAATAAATGTAAGTTAGACCTGTTTAATGTCATACTGTGGAACATTCCAGGGAGAGCAATGGTGTCTCCATAGAAACAAGCATGAGTGTAATGTAGCTAGTCCATTACAAGGGCCTGGAAAATGAGGAGGAAACGAGAGGCAAGGTTTTGAGGTGTTTATTGGTTGTGAATGAAGATTCCTTTGATGGGTGCCTGTAAAAGAAAAATAAAATAACGGGTAATGAGTGAGTCAAAATGGGTACTTACCTTATGCTAGGGTGCGCAGGCTAAAAGAGTCCCCAGGCAGCGGGAGCCCTTTAACAAGGTTCCGGGGCAGGTGGCCATTTTGTGTGAAGAGGGGTGAAGATTTTAGAATTCTTCTATTTTTGTATTTTTAAAAGAAAAGTAAACACTGCTAAATGAATAAAGAATATATTTGTTTACTAATGTATTGAATGACTATTTGAGCACTGTGGGACAGAGTTATCTTTTTAAATATTGTGGGTTAATTGCACCCAGGTGGCCTAATTAGAGGGTGGGCTCACCCAATTAAGGGAGAGACCTTTAAAAAGGGCCAGCCTCACCTTTGTGGAGAGAGGTGCTGCATGTGGAGATTGCTCTGTGCTGGTTTTTAACTTTTGTATCTTTGTACCTTTGTAAATATTTTTCATTTTTCTTGGTGGACTGTTAAATAAATGCACTTTTGGATTCTTCATCGACCCCTGGCTCAGCTCTACTCTGTTCCTCCGACCGCAAAGTTGCTATCAGGACGTTACAATGAGACAGATCCCTAACCAAAAAGTCACCTTTAAAGGTCCCATGGCATGACATTTTCACTTTGAGGTTTTTGAATGTTAATGTGAGCTCCCCTACCCTGTTTAGCCCCCCCATGGTTAAAAGTTGCGAAATGTCCAAACTGAGCATTTGCGATCCTTTTCTGCGTTACAAAAAATCGGAGCTCAAACGGGCGATTTTGAACAAGGCACCTTATTGACGTCAGATCGAAAAAAGAAATGCAAATGCAGTTCCACCCCCGTCTGTCTGTACTCAGCGTCTCTGTAAATCACGCCCAGAGAGTTTGGACTGTGAATGCGCTAGGCAATGCGAAATGCGTTATTTTATTTGCCTGGAGGCACGTCCGAGTGTTTCTAGGCTCGGAAGTCCTTTATCTGAGCCTCTGGACCTTTGAACAGCAGTGGTTTAATTTTATTTTCTGTGGAAATGTGTTTATTTTTCAATGGAACCGCTTCAAATCTCTCCCCCCGTGCAAAAACAAGGAAATGGATCAGCTGTGAGCTACAGCGGAGAGCGGAGCGTTTGGCCACGCCCCCACCCTCTACTATTGGCCAGCTCTTTTCTCCTCATTTGCATTCAAGCAACAACGCCCATTATAGA
Source organism: Paratrypauchen microcephalus (assembly GCA_036785185.1). Taxonomy (NCBI): domain Eukaryota; kingdom Metazoa; phylum Chordata; class Actinopteri; order Gobiiformes; family Gobiidae; genus Paratrypauchen; species Paratrypauchen microcephalus. Next base: position 601,213 of record JAVJIX010000225.1, on the reverse strand, counting down.
GTGTTCAGAGTGAGAAAAATTACTCTTTCTCAGCTTATCTCTGTTTCTCATGCACTGAGTGTTGATTTTGAAGAAGGATTCATTTACAGTATTAGGGAACCATTAAGGAGCCATATAAAAGCATCAAGAAGTACCATGTCATGGGATCTTTAAATATCTGTAAATAATGATGAAATAACAATCAAATCACATAACAACTCTTAAAAACTTGATTTTTTCATTTACACAGAAAAGGCGGGCGAAGTGTCTTGCACAAGTACACAACTACAGGGAATCAAACCCCCAACCTTCACGTTCTAGCAATATTTGTATGAACACGGACAGCTCTCTCGCTTTTACACAGAATATTGTCTTCTATGTTTTATTACGACAACTCGGCGCAATAAAAATGTCATTCAGGACGTTAAAATGTTTATCGCCCTTTTCGATTCCAGTATAGTAAAGATTATTGCCGTGTTGACGCGCATTTCCAGGATTTCCACTTATTCCGAAGCGCTTATGTCTTTTTTTTTTTTCACTTTTACGGGAGCGTGGCTAGCAGTGTGTCGTGCTACAAAACATTTTCATATTTGTTCTGCCTCATAAAACCCACCATTTATGTTGTGCTTTATAGCAACGCAGTGACAGGCGTGAACACGGGGACAAATACCGATCCTCTGTGAGAAGTGCCCATACCAACAGGAGGCAACAGTGATTTGGCTGTTGCCGGAACTGCTTGTGTGTTATGCAGTATTAAAGCACGGCATTTAACCACTGGAATACTCATTAACTGTGGTATAATAGAATTTAATGAAATAAATACGCTAACCTGCCATGCATTTTAAAGATCCCATGACATGGTACTTCTTGATGCTTTTATATGGCTCCTTAATGGTTCCCTAATACTGTAAATGAATCCTTCTTGAAAATCAACACTCAGTGCATGAGAAACAGAGATAAGATGAGAAAGAGTCATAAATATCTCTCTCAAACACTTTATTATGGGCGTTGTTGCTTGAATGCAAATGAGGAGAAAAGAGCTGGCCTATCGTAGAGGGTGGGAGCGTGGCCAAACTCAGCTTTCGGCTCTGAGCTCTCAGCTGATCCATTTCCGTGTTTTTGCACGGGGGGAGAGATTTGAAGCGTTCCATTGAATCCGAACCCAGGAAGAAAGGGGTAACGATTCCGTACCTGGCCGGCGTTTCGGAAAAACTACAGAGGATTTTCAGACAATATGAAATTCCAGTTTATTTCAAACCCACAAACACTTTAAGACAAAAACTCGTCCACCCAAAGGACAAAACACCGAGCCACAAACAAAACAATGTGGTCTACTCCATTCAGTGTAGTGAAGACTGCAGTGAGCGCTACATTGGGGAAACCAAGCAGCCACTTCACAAGAGGATGTACCAACACAGGCGGGCGTGCCAGAGTGGACCGTCATCTGCCGTTCATCTTCACCTAGAAGCCACGGGCCATTCTTTTGAGGACAGTGAGGTTCAGATCTTAGCCAGGGAAAAGAACTGGTTTGAGAGGGGGGTTAAAGAGGCTATTTTTGTCAAAAAAGAGAATCCGTCATTAAACAGAAATGGGGGAGTTAGACATAACTTGTCTCCCATCTATAATTCCATTCTTAAACCACGTCAAAACAGACAAAGAAACATTAGGGCAGACGAGCCAGGGCAGGGGGGTGGAGAGGGTCGTTAGACATTGAATAGGGGGTCGTAACTAGTCGCCAGAGTAATTTGGAAAACAAAGAGACAGATTAGGGGGGTTCGCTTTCAGAGCTTTTTCAGTGTAGGACGCGCCTCCTGGCAGCGAGATATAAGCAGTGCCTAACCAGTACAATAACCAGAGCTGACGGAGCCTCTCGGATGTCCAGTTGACAAATTGAAGTTCTCCTTTTATCATGGATTCTACCTGGACGACTGAGGGACTTTTCACGTTCCATTGAAAAATAAACACATTTCCACAGAAAATAAAATTAAACCACTGCTGTTCTAAGGTCCAGAGTCTCAGATAAAGGACTTCCGAGCCTAGAAACACTCGGACGTGCCTCCAGGCAAATAAAAAAACGCATTTCGCATTGCCTAGCGCATTCGCAGTCCAAACTCTCTGGGCGTGATTTACAGAGACGCTGAGTTCAGACAGACGGGGGTGGAACTGCATTTGCATTTCTTTTTTCAATCTGACGTCAATAAGGTGCCTTGTTCAAAATCGCCCGTTTGAGCTCCGATTTTTTTGTAACGCAGAAAAGGATCGCAAATGCTCAGTTTAGACATTTCACAACTTTTAACCATGGGGGGGGGGGGGCTAAACAGGGTAGGGGAGCTCACATTAACGTTCAAAAACCTCAGAAAGTGAAAATTTCATGCCATGGGACCTTTAAAGCACGGCATTTAACCACTGGAATTCTCATTAACTGTGGTATAATAAAATTTAATTAAATAAATACGCTAACCTGCCATGCATTTTAAATATATTACTGAATCTGATCAATACAAAACTATGTAAATTCACAAATTCACAAGGTTATGCCCCCCTGCACACACTCTAACCACGGAATACATTTCATTTAGTTGTGAAAATCCAAATAAATAGTGGATTTGTAGAAGTAATTTTATCACGAAACAAGATGAGGCATGTTTCATTTGAAGGACCAGTAGTTTCGTTTTCTTTTCTCGCGTGGAAGACGGCTTTACAAATCGTGCTATTCAATTTTGAGTCGTTAGGAATTTCAAGGCAGTTTGGAGACAATTGCGAGGTCTTTGGAAATTATGATCTAAAATTGTTTGGTTTGTTGAAGAGGATGGCTTAACCGTTTTGAAAATGGGAGGAATTGTGGCAATGAAGAGTCTTAACACAAAGTCACCGTAAAAATAATGAAAAGATCAGACCAAATGACAAGTTGCAAGAAAGAAACCATTTTCACTTTTGCATTTGTACGGAAATGATCTATTTTTAAAGTGGTGACGTGTCCAGCATTGATTAATATAACAAAAAGTCCAATGTTATGCAGCAAATCAGTCATTTAAAGGGCCCATATCCCACGATTTTTCTGTTATAATGTTGTTTCCTCATCAAAAACAGACCTGGAGTTGTGTTTTGTTTCATTCACACATGTTTTACACACAAATCCTCCATATTTAGGCTGAGTTCTTCTCTCAAAAGCAGTATTCATTCATATTCAATCATAGTAGGTAATATTGTATTGTATTGTAGTCACAGCTGCCCTGGGACAGACTCACAGAAGATAAGATAAGACTTTATTGATCTCACACAGGAGAAATTTACTTGCCACAGTAGCTCCAGGACATTTGGACAAGAAAATAAAGTGCATGCAGGCAGGAATGGGATAAAGTAAGTAATAATAAAAATAGTAATAATAATAATAGTAACAACAAGCATCAACATGGAAATAATAGTAACAACAAGCATCAACATGGAAGAGACGATATTGCACGTCTGGCCTATATGTTAGAATTCTACAGTCTGATGGCGGTGGGGATGAAGGATCTGCGGTAGCGCTCCTTCTTGCACTGGGGGTGTCTTAGTCGGCTGCTGAAGGAGCTGCTCAGCTCCTCTACAGTCCGGTGCAGAGGGTGAGAGGTGTCGTCCTTAATGGACATGAATTTGGCCAGTACCCTCCTCTCAGCCACCTCCTCTACAGAGTCCAGAGGACAGCCCAGGACAGAGCTGGCCCTCCTGACCAGCTTATTGAGTCTTTTTCTGTCCCGTTCTGTGCTGCTCGGGGCCCAGCAGACGACAGCGTAGAGGAGAGCAGAGGCCACCACAGAGTCATAAAAAGTCTTGAGCAGAGGCCTGCACACTCCAAACGACCTCAGTCTCCTCAGGAGTTGGAGGCGACTCTGGCCCTTCTTGTACAGGGCGTCAGTGTTGTGGGACCCGTCCAGTTTATTGTTGAGGTGAACACCCAGGTACTTGAAACTGTCCACAGTCTCTATGTCCTGCCCCTGGATGTTCACTGGTGAGTGAGGTAGTGGTCTCCTCCTGCAGTCGATCACCAGCTCCTTTGTTTTACTGGTGTTAAGGCACAGGTGGTTGCGCCCACACCAGTCCACAAAGTCTCTGATGACCGAGCGGTACTCCAGCTCGTTCCCCTCAGACACACAGCCCACAATGGCCGAGTCATCAGAGAACTTCTGGAGATGGCAGCTGTCCGTGTTGTATATGAAGTCTAAGGTGTAGATGGTAAAGAGGAACGAGAAGCGATAGTTCCAATCTCTGCCATCAGACCTTATACCACAACCGTATCACATTCATAATTCATATTGTGCAGGTGAAGTGTCTTGCCCAAGGACACAATGACAATATGTACTACTAGAGGCACTGCTGCCCCATCCAAGTAAAAAACAGGCCTGGCCAAGATCAGACATCGACAAAGTTATATTAGCCTCCGTATTTATTCAAAGCTGTCCAGTTTTTCCCAAATGATTGATAAACTATAACTACTCTAATATATAATGCAATTCTAATTTAATTTAGCACATTTTTAATGTGTATTTATTGATATTTGTAATAATAATTTGCATAATATATTCATATGTATTTCTTATTTTTTTATGTATTAATATATTAATAATTTCAATAATATTTTGCATCATTTCATATTTTTTATTAATGTATTCATAATTTTAATCATATTTTGCATTGTTTCTTAATTATTTATTTTTATTTATTCATTTATTTGTATTTTTTTATCATATTTTGCATTGTTTCTTAATTATTTATTTTTATTTATTCATGTATTTGTAATTTTTTTTCATATTTTGCATTGTTTCTTCATTATTTATTTTTATTTATTCATGTATTCATAATTTTAATCACATTTTGCATTGTTTCTTAATTATTAATTTTTTCTTTATTCGTGTATTAATTATTTTAATAATAGTTCAAATAATTTCCCTTGTGGATGAATAAAGTTTGTCTAAGTCTAATTTTGGCTCTAATATTCCACAGTACGGCTTTAACCTTTTATTTCCATTGAACACTGCAGCTGATGCACCGCCTCCATTAAAGATTTATAGACACTTTGCACTGAGAGAGTTTTATAAGACGTGTTTTTATGGAGTTACCATGGTGACAGATTGCACACATGAGTAAACACTGTCAAAAAAGTTTTGAGAAAAAGAAATACAAAATAGATTTAAACAACACACTTTGAGGAAGTTTTTTTTTTCCCCATAAAGTATAAAAAAAAGACATCAACAGTGTGATAACTGAATAATAGCTGAATGAAAGGGAGCAGAAAGAAGAGTAATCTTATGTTATCTGCTCCCTCTTCCCTTTTCCAGACAAAACATTCACACCGATCCGATAACACCAAAGTTGTGATGAATACGCACATTTACGGTCCTGTTTAGGAGTTTGATTTTCAACCAAAAGCTGAGAGTGACTAACTGAAAAACTGCTCGCTTGTGACTAGTTTTCTGTGTGCGAGACTTCAGCTTTTGTCGTCATTTCTTTATGGTCAGATTGTGTTAAGATAAAGCTCAGATCAAAGTCTAACATGAGTAATTGAGCTTCTAACAGAGCAGTGCGTTCAGTTAGCATCACACCCCCAGGGAACGGTGATAAAATCAGCCTCAAAGTATCAAGAATCCTCTGTATTCTTATGCTCCTCTAATAAACACTCCAACAGGCACTCACAAAAGGTTATTTACGTCTTTATTTGTGCGTACACGACAGTAATTAACAATTTCACACACTTATGTTGGAGCGACAGCCTCGTCAACTTGATCCCTTTTACGAAACGCGTTAATGAAAACATCTGCTCATACATTTTCAATTGCACGTTCACGTGGGCCTTTTGAACGGCTCCGTATTACACACAACAGCACCCGAGCTAATTAAAAGAATCCAGAGTCGCGTGTACGGGGGGAATGGCATGCCAAGAACATCTCAAGCTAATTACACTGACCCTGTATTCTCTGTACGTTGTCGTCATTTTTCTGCTATAGCACCGTTTTACACCTTTTGACTTACACCGGGAAAAGACGCGCTTGACTTTCACGCGGTAGCCTTTATCAGCTCTTTTCAACACTATATTTAGAAGTTGTTGAGCTGGTGCGATTGGAAGTAATTAATTCTTCCAAATACTGTAAGCGTGTGTTCATTTCTACCATGTGTCCTGCGTGATTAAAAAGTGGTACTGTTTTTAGATCACACCAAGGTTACCGTACTTTTTGTACTATAGAGCGCACCTGACTATAAGCCGCATCAACCAAATTTTTTTTTTTAATTAAAGATCCCATGACATGGTCCTTCTTGATCAGACCCCCCAGGGTTTCGCGGGCATTTTTTGTGATTGTTGCGGGCTAAAATGCCTGAATTTGCGGGAGCTTTTCCAAAAAGTTGCGATGAAAGTTGCGGTGCTTTTAAGGTTTTTGTTGCGATTTTGTTGCGGGAGGAAGTGAAAGTAGCGATAAATAGTTGCGATTTTCCCTTTTTGTAATTAAAATTGAGTAATATTTTGAATACTGAGTTATTACTGACAAAGAATAATACAAAGACACAGAGATCACAGATATGGTCCTAAAACAACCTTACCAACATCGAAAATAAATTACTACTAGGAGGGGAACTGTTTCGCGCGGTCTTTTGCTGTTATTTTTGTGGGCAAATGGCGCCGCAGACATGTTTCTTTGCCATTAGAAGCCGTGTCCCAATTCCCAGAGCGTGCGGCTCGGAGCGTGGCCCGAAGGGCATGTGCATCACACATTTCGACAGAACACCGGTGACTGCTGTCCCACTTCTTTTTTGTCCCATGCGGAGTTAACACGCGGTCCGAAGACCGCAGTCGTTAAGCGGTCCGCGGACTGCAGTTGGGGCTGAGCAAGTGTGCACCGACTTGACTGCAGTCTGAGCCCCCTTCGGGCCACGCTCCGAGCTGTGCGCTCTGGGAACTGGGACACGGCCGCAGTTTCGTTTTGTCACACGGAAGTAAAGCAGAAGGAAGTTGGTCGGCGTTCAATACGTCGCCGATGATTGGGCAAAATTAGTAAAAATTTCGGGAAAGTTGCGGTGATTGGTCAAAATTGCAACACCGCCCTGAATTCACGGGGATTGGCTGAAGTTGCGTTGAAGTTGCAAATCGCAACATCGCGAATTCCTGGAGGGTCTGCTTGATGCTTTTATATGGCGCCTTAAAGGAAAAGTAACGTTTTTTACAATCTGAGCCTTATTTCGGTAATAAAACAAGTTGTTTTACTCATAGCAATTTGGTGTCATATGGAGCACTTCCGGAGATGTTTTAGATTTGCGATCTCCATCATGTGAGTTCTCGGGGCACTTGTTTGCGGTCTCCAAATAACACAAACTTTAGCACTTTTCAAATCATAGAAGCTCAATGTCTTAGCCTACGTTTTTGTGTGGTCAAAAGTGGCCTGTAATCCGAGATTTAGCCATAGTTTCGAGTAGATGAGGACGCCAGTGCGCATGTGCGGACTGTGCTCTCAGCTCCCGGGACCCAAACATGAAACGCAAAGCTGTAAACTATGGATAAATCTCGGATTACAGGCCACTTTTGCTTCAAACGAAATCGTAGGCTAAGACATCGGGCTTCTATGATTTCAAAAGTGCTAAAGTTTGTGTTATTTGGAGCCCGCACGGGGCGTATTACATGCTTGGGGAATATATTATATGCCCTGAGCTATAGCTAGAAGTCGCGCTAGGCTAACCGCAAATCTTAAAACATCTCTGGAAGTACTCCATATGACACCAAAGTGCTATGGGTGAATAAAACAACTTGTTTTATTACCGAAATAAGGCTCAAATTGTAAAAAAAACCCAACTTTTCCTTTAATGGTTCCCTAATACTGTAAATTAATCCTCCAAAATCAAGCCTCAGTGCATGAGAGAGCCTCCTGAAGACTGTTCTATTCATAAATATGTCTCTGAAATACTTTATTCTGGGCGTTGTTGCTTGAATGCAAATGAGAAGGACAGAGACAGGCCAGTGCAGCGGGTGGGGGTGTGGCCAAATACGCCACTGTTTCCTCGTTTAGCAGTGCGCTGGTGCGCTGTCACCCACGCGTTTTAAGCGTTTGGGACACGTCTCGTATCTTCCTATGAAAAAAAAACTAATTTCCACAGAAAATAAAATTAAACCACTGCTGTTTCAGAGGTTCGGAGGCTCAGATAAAGGACATCCGAGCCTGAAGAGACATCTCTCCAGGCAAAAAAAAAACAAAAAAAACAAAACGCATTTCGTAGCTCGGTTGCGGTCCAAACTCTCTGGGCGTGATTTCCAGAGACGGGGTGGACATCCAGACGGGGGGTGGAAACCTTTCCACGAGTGTGACGTCAGAAAGTTCCCTTGTTCAGAAACGCCCGTTTGGGCTGTCTTTTTTTTCAAACGCGGAAAAGGATCGCAAATGCTCAGTTTACACATTTTGCAACTTTTAGCCATGTGGGGGGGGGGGGGCCCTAAACCGGGTAGGGGAGCTCATATTAACGTTCAAAAACCTCAGAAAGTGAAAATGTCATGCCATCTTTAAGATTTTTTACATATATAAGCCGCACCTGACTATAAGCCGCAGGTGTCCACATTGTAACTTGAGATATTTACACAGAAAGATGGTACACAAAAGGATTTTTATTTTATTTTAATTAATGTAAATACCGGTACGTGCTTTTTTCCGAACAGTGGGTGCTTCTACTAAATACTGAGCAAAGGGTCTGATATTTATGACCATGTGATATTTCAGGTTTTCTTTTTTAATAAATCTGCAAACATGTCAACAAATCTGTGTTTTTTCTGTCAATATGGGGTGCTGTTTGTACATTAATGAGAAAAACTTTGAGCAAATGACAGCACTATAATAAAGAGTAAAAAAATGTAAGGGGTCTGAATACTTTCCGTACACACTGTATATTTGATGTCTTTTGTATTTACAGTTCTGGAAAAAAATAAGAGACCACTGCATTTTTTTCTGAAATCAGCATCTCTACATGTATTACAGCCATTCCATTCCAGCTTCTGTTGAATTCCAACACAAACACAAAGCTGAGCTACTTCAGCTCTTGCACCAGGAGTGGAATAAAGTCACCCAAGAACAATGTGAAAGACTTGGACTAAACCAGGTCTGAACCAAGACTAAAGCAGGTCTAAAGTAGGACTAAACCAGATCTGAACCAGGACTAAACTAGGATTAAATCAGGCCTAAACTTGGACTGAACCAGGTTAAAAATGGGACTAAACCAGGACTAAACTAGGATTAAACCAGATCTTAACCAGGACTAAACCAGGTTAAAACAGGGACTAAACTAGGACAAAACTAGGACTAAACCTGGTCTGAACCAAGACTAAACCAGGTCTAAACTAGGACTAAACCAGGTCTGAACGAAGACTAAAGCAGGTCTAAACTAGGACTAAACCAGGTCTGAACGAAGACTAAAGCAGGTCTAAACTAGGACTAAACCAGGTCTGAACGAAGACTAAAGCAGGTCTAAACTAGGACTAAACCTGGTCTGAACCAAGACTAAACCAGGTCTAAACTAGGATTAAATCAGGTCTAAACTTGGACTGAAACAGGGCTTAACCAGGACTACACCAGGTTAAATCAGGGACTAAACAGGACTAAACTAGGACTAAACATGGTCTGAACCAAGACTAATCCCGGTCTAAACTAGGACCCAAGAACAATGTGAAAGACTTGTGGAGAGCATGCCAAGACACATGAAAGCTGTGATTAAAAATAAGGGGTATTGATTTCTGAACTCTAAACATTAGTATTATGTTGTTTTGAAATGAATTTGATCTTGTTTCTTTGCATTGTTTGAGGTCTGAAAACATGTACCCTTTTTGTTATTTTGACCATTTGTCATTTTCTGCAAATAAATGCTCTAAACGATAATATTTTTATTTGGAATTTGGGGGAAATGTTGTCAGTAGTTTATAGACTCAAACAAAAACGTTCCCAAACGCATACCTATAAGTAGTAAAATCAGAAAAAAACTGATCATTTTGCAGTGGGCTCTTTTAGTTTTTAGTTTAGTTTAGTGTAACAAGCCTATAGAATGAATAGTAACACACAATATAGACACTCCCTATTCTTTCATAGCGGCCGTTATTATCCCCACGTAAATCACAGAGGCATTTCTCTCCGAGGTTTTAATAAGATGCCTCCATACGCCTTCAGACGCATGCTTTCTGTGCGCACCTGTCAGTCCACGTGCCCTCGTACGGCGGGAGATGGGAGGCCATATTAAAAAGGTCATATTATTTGAAATTCGAGGCATTTTGAAAGCACCGCAAAAGAATCCATTTATCTGGAAGCCGCCCGCCGGGTGACAGAAGGCAGAGGGAGAGAGCGCACCCTTCATAATTGACTATAATTTGGCCAAAATGAACTGACGGAGAAATTAAATTGGAGCAGATTCAAAGCGTGAGTGTGAGCAGTGCATTATGGGTACTTGTTGTGTAATGACGGTTTAATAGAAAGCGGAGGGGGGAGCTCAGAATGGAGATGTGTGAGAGAAAATGACCTCAGATGTAAACCGTACAAATATTATTATAATTTAACCAACGATATGTGTATCAGATCAGTTTTGTATCATTAAAGGCCCGGTACATAAAGGTGCACCGTGTAACTTTTCAACTGTTGTTACTGTTGTTGTTGCTGCTGTTGTTCCTGTTGCTGTTGTTGCTATTGCTGTTGTTGCTGCTGTTCCTGTTGCTGTTGCTGCTGCTGTTCCTGTTGCTGTTGTTGCTGTTGTTCTTGTTGTTGCTGTTGTTGTTGCTGCTGTCGTTGATGTTGTTGTTGCTGCTGTTGTTGCTGTTGTTGTTGCTGCTGTTGTTTCTGTCGTTGTTTCTGTCGTTGTTGCTGCTGTTGTTGCTGCTGTTGTTGTTGCTGATGTTCCTGTTGTCGTTGTTGTTGCTGCTGTTCCTGTTGCTGCTGCTGTTGTTGTTGTTGCTGCTGCTGTTGTTGCTGCTGTTGTTGTTATTGCTGTTGTTGCTGCTGTTGTTGTTATTGCTGTTGTTGCTGCTGTTGTTGTTATTGCTGTTGTTGTTGCTGTTGTTGTTGCTGTTGTTCTGTCGTTGTTGCCATTGCTGCTGTCGCTGCTGTTGTTGTTGATGCTGTTGCTGCTGTTGTTGCTGTTGTTGTTGCTGCTGTTGTTGCTGTTGTTGCTGCTGTTCCTGTTCCTGTTTTTTTTTTTTTTTTTTTCCCTGGCGGCACGGTGGCTGAGTGGCTAGCACTCATGCTTCACAGCAAGAAGGTTCCGGTTGCCCGGGCCTTTCTGTGTGGAGACTGCATGTTCTCCCCGTGTTTGGGTGGGTTTCCTCCGGGTAATCCGGTTTCCCCCACCAACCTAAACATGCGCCATAGGTAAAATCCTCCATCTTAGGGCCTGACCAAAGCATAAATAACAAAACAAAATCATGGGGATGGTCCCCGGGTCAAATATAGAAACAACTTCTCCTGTGCGAGATCAATAAAGGTCAATCTTCTAATCCTTGACCACTGTAAGGCGCTTTGTGATACAATTTTGTATGAAAAGCGCCCTATAAATATTTGATTGATTGATTGATTGAACTGGGGTCTCTCACCTGCTTGTTTCTATGGATATGTCATTGGAATGTTCCATAGTATCACATTAAACAGCTCTACTTTATTTTCTCAATTACAGAAGAATTTATAGCTCAAAAGTACCTAGAAAAACATGGAATCTGACTGTGAATGGGGTCACCTCTCCACAGATCTGACCTGTAACATGGTCTCCTTTCTTTACCTGGGATCATCCCTTTGGACCTCTTCACTCCCCCTGTTTTTCTTTCTCAGCCCCCCTTGTCCCTTAGCCCTTGTACCCAGTAGTGTTTGTTCCCGTGCCCACATCCCTCAATGTGTCTTCTGGGTACTTTGCGAATGTTATTGTGGTTTTAAAACATGTAACTTTAATAATAAAAGATTTTTTTTTTTTAAGATAGAAAGGTTTAAAGGTCCCATGGCATGAAATTTTCACTTTCTGAGGTTTTTAAGATAAGATAAGATAAGACTTTATTGATCTCACATCGGAGAAATTCACTGGGCCACATTAGCTCCAGGCAGTTTAGTGCAAAAGAAAGTTTGAACAAGAAAGTGCATGCAGACAAAAAATAAAATAAGTAATAATAAATACAGTAATAATAATAAAACAGTAACTGAGGGAGTATGGAAAAATATTGCACGTCTGGACTATACAGTGGAGTTGTACAGTCTGATGGCGGTGGGGATGAAGGATCTGCGGTAGCGCTCCTTCTTGCACTGGGGGTGCCTCAGTCGGCTGCTGAAGGAATTGCTCAGCTCCTCTACAGTCCGGTGCAGAGGGTGAGAGGTGTAGAACATGATGGACGTGAATTTGGCCAGTACCCTCCTCTCAGCCACCTCCTCCACAGAGTCCAGAGGACAGCCCAGGACAGAGCTGGCCCTCCTGACCTCCTGAAGTCTCTTAAAGAAATATTAACGTTTTTGTACAATCTGAGCCTTATTTCGGTAATAAAACAAGTTGTTTTACTCACCCATAGCACTTTGGTGTCATTTGGAGCAGTTTCGTAGGTGTTGTGGTTTAGCGATATCCGTTAACGTGAGTGCCCGGGGCAGGCGATTGCAGTCACCAAATAACATAAACTTTATCACTTTTCAAATCATAGAAGCTCAATGTCTTAGTCTACACTTTCTTTTGAGTCAAAAGTGGCCTCTAATCCGATATTTAGTCATAGTTTCGAGTAGATGAGGCCAGTGCGCATGTGCGAGCGACACATGGCAGAAGATTCAGACTTTGAGGCTGAAGAGGACTTATGGAGGACTGAGGAGACAGAATGGATACGGAAAGAATGAGGCGGAGACAGTTTTAGGAGCAGCGCACCAGAGAACACCCATCGGGCACTGAATCCGCTGGCGTTCTTTCTTTTCCTTTGCTGGTAAAAAATCGTCCTCACTGAAGTGTGTACTGCAAACACGATGGTCCAAACGTCTTACAGCTTTGCCTTTCATGTTTGGATCCCAAGAGCTGAGAGCGAAATCAGCTGTGACTGAGCGCATGTGCACTGTCCTCCTCATCTACTCGAAACTATGGCTAAATCTCAGATTAGAGGCCACTTTTGACTCAAACGAAAGTGTAGACTAAGACATTGAGCTTCTGTAATTTGAAAAGTGATAAAGTTTGTGTTATTTGGTGACTGCAATCGCCTGCCCCCAGCACTCACGTTAACGGATATCGCTAAACTACAACATCTACGCAACTGCTCCAAATGACACCAAAATGACACAAGTGCTATGGGTGAGTAAAACAACTTGTTTTATTACAGAAATAAGGCTCAGATTGTAAAAAAAAAACGTTAATTCTCCTTTAAAACGACCAGCTCTGTTTTTCCACATTTTTATACCTTAAAAATCAGGTACAGCGCCTTTCATGTACACACTCCTAAAGCTGCAGTGTTCAAAAGTGTGTTTACACTATTAACAGTATATAAGGTTTTAATGTAATGCAAACACTTTTTCTGATACTGTTCTATTTTATTCATTCGTATTCCAGGAAGTGAGAAGGTTATTCCAGACTAATGACGGACTGTAGCTATAAAGTTCATTTCTCACCGCTCCTGCTGCGTCTCTCTGCGTATTCCCGACTGTTTCATGTTAAGAGACATTATCAGAGCCAAATGAGGATTATGGAACATTATAGAGAAGAAATGAGTTGGATTATACGTTTTCATTATGCTCTTTACATTTGTTCTGAGAGAGTCTTTACCAGTGTTAATGTGGCCCGCTCCAGGCTACTCCACTTACGAGTCAGGTCTGGGAAATGATGTGAACTTAATAAACGCGTTAAAGAGCCCATATTGTTGTATTTTCTCATCCCTGTTCTAATGTTGTTTCCTCATCACAAACAGACCTGAGGGGTATTCCACGAACACGGCTAAGCGCAAAGCCCGGCTTTATTCGACAGTTCGCGCTAGTTTTAGTGAGAGTTCGGTTCCATGATTCTCGCTAATCTTGGTGCTAATCAAGTTTGTGTTTGATTAGCACCAAGATTAGCATTAGTCCTGGTTTAGTCCTGGTTTAGTCCTGGTTTAGTCCAGGTTTAGTCCTGGTCTAGTCCTGCTCTAATCCTGGTCTAGTCCTGTTTTAGTCCTGGTCTAGCCCTGGTCTAGTCCTGGTCTAGTCCAGGTTTAGTCCTGGTCTAGTCCTGGTCTAGTCCTGGTCTAGTCCTGGTCTAGTCCAGGTTTAGTCCTGGTCTAGTCCTGTTCTAGTCCTGTTTTAGTCCTGGTCTAGTCCTGGTCTAGTCCTGGTCTAGTCCTGGTCTAGCCCTGGTCTAGTCCTGGTCTAGCCCTGGTCTAGCCCTGGTCTAGTCCTGGTCTAGTCCAGGTTTAGTCCTGGTCTAGTCCTGGTCTAGTCCTGGTTTTTGTCCTGTTCTAGTCCTGTTCTAGTCCTGGTCTAGTCCTGGTCTAGTCCTGGTCTAGTCCTGCTTTAGTTCTGTTTTAGTCCCGGTTTAGCGCACAGGCTAATGTTGACACAAGCTGCTGCTTTTGCTGCTTTTGCTGCTACATTTTCACAATCGTTCTTCTCGTCATGCGAAAATAGTATATAAACTCTGTATCAGTGAAGCGGCGAAGCACGTTTCAATCCCACCACTTTTGTGCGTAATATTGTGCTGGCTGGAATCGTTAAGAGAATCGTCAGATAAACTGCTAATCGATTCCATGGAATTGAAACACACGGAACCGATTCTCAACAGGAACCTAATAGAAATACAGTGGTACCTCACCTTACGAAATTAATTCGTTCCAGAAGTGGTTTCGTAACGTGAATTTTTCATAAGTTGAGGAGCTATTTCAATGGAAAAAGCCTGATTCGTTCCAAGTTTTTTTTTTAATAGTGTAACTTTTTTTTTATAGTGTAACACTGTGTCCTGCGTAGAGACTGTGTAGACCCAGGACTAAACGTGGACTATACCATTCTAGACCAAGGTCTAAACCTGGACTGGACCAGGACTAAACCAGGTGGATTAAAGCGCCGCGTGCGGGTCTATTTCCTGGTTTCGTTTCGAGTCACGGCTGAGGCGAGCAGCGAGGACTCCCCTCGGGACCGCACGCAGTCTGAGCGCATGAACGAACGCATGCAAGAGCCGCGGTGGTTTAATTCTGGTTTAATCCTAGTTAAGACCTGGTTTAGACCTGGTTTAGATCTGGTTTAGATCTGGTTTAGAGGAGGCACGGTTTGAGCATGGGTCTTGCGCTCGCAGCCCCGCGCCGGGTCATGCTATCACACACGTGTCCGCGCGCACACACACCGCCCTTCCCCCCACACTTCACTATTAATACATTTTGTTTGAAAATCTATGAAAGTTTGAGTGTTTAAACGAGAGAGAAATGTCAGAAAAGTCCAGTAAATCCAGTCTGAGAAAAGCGTATAATGTGTGGCTGAGCGCGCTTTATTTGAATTTTTGTGATTTCGCGTTTCGTAACTTGAATTTTCTTTCGTATCTAGAGACCAAAATTTAACGTGAAGGCGTTTCGTAACTTGAAATTTTCGTTTGTTGGGTCTTTCGTAAAGGTGAGGTACCACTGTATAGTTTTTGGATCTTAATTGTGGTGATGAAACAAGACTGAACTCTCCATTTTAAAATGATTTACTCAAAATTGCCTTTTCTTTGCATTTTGTTTTGCTTTGGACTTGTCGTGGAGTTACACTCAGTCCCTCATCACCAGCGTCCATCAAATCAAAGCCCCAGGAAGAGGCTCTGGACTGGGCTTGGCTTAGGTTGATCTTCCCCTCTCTGCTCCACTGCCTCCAGTCTGACCATGAAGCTTAAGAAACTGGAACCAGGGTCTGATAAAGCTGCTGTCAACCCCACGGGCCCAAAGACCATCCATACGGCAGAATAAATCACTGAATCCCCCGTATCCCCTCAGCCAACCCCAGGCCTTACCTCTGGGTGAACCTCCAGGCTAAAAGCTATTTATCAAGATCTCATCTGCATTCCAGGCATGAGAAGAAGACGAAGAAGAAGAAGAAGAGGAGGAGGAGACGCTTTATCTGAGCGTTCAGTGGGAATTGGTTTGAGAGAAGAAGAGGAGGAGGTGGACAATCGTTTTGATGGGGAACCAGATTAAAGGTCCCGTATTATGCTATTTTCTGATCTAAGTTATAATGTTTCCTCAAACACACCTGGAGTTGTGTTTTGTTTCATTCGCACATGTTTAACACACAAACCCTGCGTCTTTAGGCTGAGTTCTTCTCTCAAACTGTTCCACCTCGTGATGTCATGTGGTAATACAGGAAGTGCTCCATTGTGTTTTTAAACTCCACACACTTTTGCTAGGCTCATTTGGATAATTTCATCTCTGGAATTTCCAGTGTCTACCAGACTAAAGGTAAATGGAGCTGTTTACTTGAAAAGTGTGAGTGAGTGTTTTGAGCCTTGGAGATGTACAGACTAATAATAAAGGATTACTCAAACATGTGTGAATGAAACAAAACACAGCTTTGAGTTTGTTTTTGAGGAGTTAATGTTAAAATAAAGCTCACAGGAGTCAGTTTTGCATAATATACTGTAGGACCTTTAAAAAAGAGGCATTATGTTTTTACAGGTATTTATTACTTTAACACACGATAGTTCATGATTTTAACTGCCAACTGTCTCTTCAGTCTGCTGCCATCAGGAAGGAGACTGAGGAGCCCCAGGGCCAAGACCAGCAGACTGAAAGAGCTTCATCCACCAAGATATCAGGATGCTGAACTCTCTCCCTGCCCTCCCTCCCCCAGTGACACTGCTGCTTAAATGACACTGACACTGCTGCTTAAATGACACTGACACTGCTCCTTAATTGACATTTAAATGACACTGACACTGCTGCTTAAATGACACTGACACTGCTGCTTAAATGACACTTAAATGACATGCCCACTGCTGCTTAAATGATACTTAAATGACACTGACACTGCTGCTTAAATTACACTTAAATGACACTGCTGCTTAAATTACACGTAAATGACACTGCCACTGCTGCTTAATTGACACTTAAATGACATGCCCACTGCTGCTTAAATGACACTTAAATGACACTGACACTGCTGCTTAAATTACACTTAAATGACACTGCTGCTTAAATTACACTTAAATGACACTGACACTGCTGCTTAATTAACACTTAAATGGCACTGGCACTGCTGCTTAAATTACACTTAAATTACACTGACGCTGCTGCTTAATTGACACTGCAGTGACAGTGTCATTTAAGTGTCAATTAAGCAGCAACGTCAGTGTCATTTAATGACACTTACACTGTTGCTTAATTGACACTTAAATGACACTGCTGCTTAATTGACACTTAAATGACACTGTCACTGCTGCTTAAATTACACTTAAATGACACTTACACTGTTGCTTAATTGACACTTAAATGACACTGACACTGCTGCTTAATTGACACTTAAATGACACTGTCACTGCTGCTTAAATTACACTTAAATGACACTTACGCTGTTGCTTAATTGACACTTAAATGACACTGTCACTGCTGATTAAATTACACTTAAATGACACTTACACTGTTGCTTAATTGTCACTTAAATGACACTGCTGCTTGATTGACACTTAAATGGCACTGTCACTGCTGCTTAAATGACACTTAAATTACACTTACACTGTTGCTTAATTGACACTTAAATGACACTGACACTGCTGCTTAATTGACACTTAAATGGCACTGACACTGCTGCTTAAATTACACTTAAATGACACTGACGCTGCTGCTTAATTGACACTGCAGTGACAGTGTCATTTAAGTGTCAATTAAGCAGCAACGTCAGTGTCATTTAATGACACTTACACTGTTGCTTAATTGACACTTAAATGACACTGCTGCTTAATTGACACTTAAATGACACTGTCACTGCTGCTTAAATTACACTTAAATGACACTTACACTGTTGCTTAATTGACACTTAAATGACACTGACACTGCTGCTTAATTGACACTTAAATGACACTGTCACTGCTGCTTAAATTACACTTAATGACACTTACGCTGTTGCTTAATTGACACTTAAATGACACTGTCACTGCTGATTAAATTACACTTAAATGACACTTACACTGTTGCTTAATTGTCACTTAAATGACACTGCTGCTTGATTGACACTTAAATGGCTCTGTCACTGCTGCTTAAATGACACTTAAATGACACTTACACTGTTGCTTAATTGTCACTTAAATGACACTGCTGCTTAACTGACACTTAAATGACACTGTCACTGCTGCTTAAATTACACTTAAATGACACTTACACTGTTGCTTAATTGACACTTAAATGACACTGTCACTGCTGCTTAAATTACACTTAAATGACACTTACACTGTTGCTTAATTGACACTTAAATGACACTGACACTGGCGGCACGGTGGCTGAGTGGCTAGCGCTAGGGATGTCAACAATTAATCGGTTAACGGTTAATTGTCGATTAAGACGTTGGTCGATCAAAATGCATTAATTGTAATTAACCGCTAACCGCGGACACGCGGACATGCGCACCCGCGTGGTCATGAAACAAGGCAACCGCGCTGCGCTAAGATCGACTCACAGCCGACCGCAGGCGCCAACGGCACTGCTCAGCAGCCCCGGGTGTACCGCGAGGCGAGATCTAACCCGGAATGCTGCTGGTTTCGCCGCAGCCCGAGCCCCGAGCCCCGCGCGGCTGGCCTGCGGCTCGGAGCGTGGGGCGCGGCGAAACCAGCAGCGGCACACGGTGGTTTAATCCTGGTCTAGTCCAGGTCTAGACCCGGTCGAGTCCCGGTCCAGTCCCGGTCCAGTCCAGGTCCAGACCTGGTTCAGACCTGGTCCAGTCCACGTTCAGTCCTGGTCTAGTCTCTTAGCCAATCAGGACAGAACACAATGTTACTCTATAAAAAAAATGTTACACTATAAAAAAAAAAATTGGATAGAGCGAGGGATTACTGTATTTTGTTATTCAGCATCAATACATGTGTCTGCTTTTTACTAAGGAATAATTAATTGAGGAATATACAATATAATAATACTATGATATATTTTTGACTCAGTGTTATGTTACTATAGCTTATATTCTTAAAGACCCTATTGAAACACTAAAATTCAGGTGAAAAACGCCGCTTATCAGTTAATCGTTAATCGACCGATAAGGTCAATCAACTATCAGTGAATGAATTAACCGATAATTTGCATCCCTAGCTAGCGCTCATGCTTCACAGCAAGAAGGTTCCGGGTTTGATCCCCTGGTCACCCATGCCTTTCCTTGTGTGTTCTGTGTGGAGTTTGCATGCATGGTCTGGGTTCGATCCCCGGGTCACCCTGTGGGTGAGTGGGTTTCCTCCGGGCACTCCGGTTTCCCCCACCAACCCAAAACATGCTCCAGGTAAAATCCTCCAGCTTAGGTCCTGACCAAACCGAACAATAAGATCATGGAGATGGGTCCTGCTCCTGAAGGATGGGTCAAATGCAGAGAAATAATTTCCCTACAGGGATGAATAAAGTGTGTCTTCTTCTTCTTAACATTGACACTGCTACTTAAATGACACTTAACTGCTGCTTAAATGACATTTAAATGACACTGACATTGATACTTAAATGACACTGACACTGCTGCTTAAATGACACAATTTGAGCTTTATTACGCCACACATTGTGTGTTTTACCTATTTGTATTATATACAAGTTTACTGTACTTTTGCTACGGGTATATGTGATGTTTTAGTCATGGTGTTTATTGTCTTGTTTATCAGATGTGTTATGTTGACTGTGGGCCTAGGGGGCGCTGCAATATCAAATCCTGTGTGTGCAACCTGTACATATGTTTTTTGACAATGAAGCTGAACTTTGAACTTTGAATTTTTATATTGTGTTCATTGCTAATGCCAATTAACAAGAGAAACTGCAGAACTGCTCGGTCGCACATCAGTTTGAATTAAAATGTTAAAAAGAAAAAGAAAACATCTTCGTTTACGTGTTTTTGTTGTATAAAATGTATAGAAGCAGATGGGGATAGGGGCAAGTGAAAACTACTCAGTAAGACTCTGAGTAAGCTAATGTTAAAAAGCAATTTTAATTAATCGTGGACAAAAGATTCAAAACTACAAGGTGATTTATTATTAGACTTAATTTGCTTATTATACTAGAAAATAAAAGCAGACTTCAAACATGCACTTTAAACAAATGGGTCTTTTGTATCGTCTCATTTCGCCAATATCCAAAAGCTTCAAGGTGCGCTGTGTAACTTTTCAGGTGGAAGGCCCATCGGCTGCTTGTCTCCATGGAGATAGCGCTGTTTTGCCTGGAATATTCCACAGTATAGGGACAGAGATTAGGTAATTTGTTCTATAGCGTACAGGAGTCCGCGGTGCTGTCTCAGAACAATATAAGATCTGTGCCAAAGGGGAAAACCACAATATGAATCAAAGTCGCTTCAATAACAGGCTGACAGATCCAAAAACCGCAGTGCATTTTGGGATTACGCCGAACAAAATATATTCAAAAACATCCAAGGCACAGCCCGGTTTATAAGAACAAACAAATCAATTGTGAATAAACGTAAAGAAAAACAAAAACAAAAGCATGAGTATAACGTAAATCCAAACTGTGCAGAAGGGACGGGTTCAGAGTGATCAGAACTGTCAGGAACAAACCCCAAAAGGATCAGGACGTAAAAATACTGTGTAAAAACGTCAGAGCGAGAGAGGGATAGAGAGAGGGGGAAAGAGAAGAAGAGAGAGAGGAGATTGAAGAATGGACAGAGAGAAAAAGGAGGGGTAGAGAAGGGGAAAGGGACTTCATCAACTGCATAAACAGCTCTGGAAAAAAATAAGAGACCACTGCATTTTTTTCTGAAATCAGCATCTAAACATGTATTACAGCCATTCCATTCCAGCGTCTGTTGAATTCCATCACAAACACAAAGCTGAGCTACTTCAGTTCTTGCACCAGGAGTGGAATAAAGTCACCCAAGAACAATGTGAAAGACTTGTGGAGAGCATGCCAAGACGCATGAAAGCTGTGATTCAAAATAAGGGTTATTGCACCAAATATTGATTTCTGAACTCTTCTTAAGTGTAAACATTAGTATTATGTTGTTTTAAAATGAATTTGATCTTGTTTCTTTGCATTGTTTGAGCTCTGAAAACATGTATCTTTTTTGTTATTTTGACCATTTGTCATTTTCTGCAAATAAATGCTCTAAACAAGGGCTCGGCAACCTTTACCGCTCCAAGAGCCATTTGGAGCCGTTTCACACAGTAAAGAAAACACTGGGAGCCACAAAACCCTTTTGAAATTTAAAATGAAATAACACTGCATATAACGGCTTTTTTTGCCTTTGTGCCATAGAATTACATTTTGAAAATGAATGAACTAAAATAAAATACATTTTCATTAAATACAGTGGTCCCTCGCTATATCGTGGTTCACTTTTCGTGACCTCGCTGTTTCGTGGATTTTTTTATTCCAATTTTTTTTATAGCGTATCAACGCGCATTTCTTCGTCCTGATTGGCCAGTTCGTCAGTCATTCTCCGTGTCTCCTGTACAGAATGCGTTCAGTTTGCCAGATTTATATAAATGTTCGATCACAGTGTGACTCTGAAGTGCTGTATGTTTGCAAGTTTTCCTCTCGACAAAACCCGCCACAGCGAAGCGGTCATAAGAACTGTGAAATACACACGAAATACACTTTGGTTTCGTTCTATAATACTGTGCTTTTTTGTTGAAAATCTACGAAAGTTTGAGTGTTTAAACAAGAGAGAAATGTGAGAAAACGTTAATTCCAGTCTGAGAAAAGTGTAGAATGTGTGTGGTGAGGCGTTTACAGCCTTAAAACATGGAGAATAATTGTAAAATATAAAGCTGACAACTTCGCGGATTTCGCTTATCGTGGGTTATTTTTAGAACGTAACCCTCGTGATCAGAGGGATCAAAGAGCCGCATGTCGCTCCGGAGCCGTGGGTTGCCGACCCCTGCTCTAAATGATAATATTTTTATTTGGAATTTGGGGGAAGTTTTGTTTATAGACTCAAACAAAAATGTTCCTTTTGTCCAAACACATACCTATAAGTAGTAAAATCAGAAAAACAGGACCATCTTGCAGTGGTCTCTTATTTTTTCCAGAGCTGTATGAGCAGTCAATTGAGAGAAAAAATATGTTAAAATAATCCCCAAACTTATTAAGGGAGGATGAAAGGGAATTTTGAAGTGTAAATTATGAATTAAACAAACTCATGGTAATGTGCAAACCAACTGGGACAAGAACTAAGTGTAAAACCAAACTGAAATGTCAGTTTAAACTTTCACTGGAGGGAGACACCAGCAGCAGACCTTCACCACAGACCACTGACACTTCTGTAGAAAATGTGCTTTGTATTCAAGAATAAAAATCCAATTTGATCCTTAAAGGTCCTACGCAAAATGGACTCTTGTGAGCTTTGAGTCCTGTTATAATGTGGACACCGCGGCTCATCCAAGTCTGATCCCGTCAGATCTCAGAAGCTCAGCAGGGCCGGGCCTGGTTATACTTGGAAGGGAGAAAATCAAGAGCCACAGTGAGGCGGCAAAAACTGTTGTTGTGTCCTTAGGCAAGACACTTCACCTACATTGCCTAGTAAGACCTAGTGTGGAGTGTGCATGAGTGTTGGTGGTGGTCGGCGGGGCCTATAGCGCAAATTGGCAGCCTCGCTTCTGTCAGTCTGCCCCAGGCCAGCTGTGGTCACAATAGCAGCTTGTCACCACTGAGTGTGGAGTGAATGAACAGTCACTGCGTGCACATGGACGAGTGTAATCCGACTGCAAACGGATTGGGATCGTATCCAATTCATGTGCACAGGCTAAGGATCGTATAGGGATTGGTTTCCCGAATTCGATTGGAACCCCTGGCTTAGGCCGATAGTAATCCGCTTGGTGCCGCCTTGTGCACGGTATTGGTTCGTATTGGCGTACTGCACATGCGCTGGAATTTTGTGGCAGGAGGCGCCGACGCCATCATAAGTAGCGATTGTTGCCGGAAAAGTCAGATGAAATCATGGCTGCGAAGAAAGAATGCACAACACGTACACCAATGCTGCTCCGTCAAACTCCTCGAGCGCCATCTTTGTATACCGCCACATAGTTTGTTGTGTTTTTATTGAGTAGCCGTCACCCGGAAGTAGTTGGACTACAGCGCCACATAGCGTAGCGGAGCCGGCCAGGTCGCTGACCATTATCCGATTACACGAGCTTCATGTGCACTTGGATTATAGGACAGACCACCCGCCGAGTAACGGGATCGGATTTGGAGAAATACAATCCGATCCTACGATGTGACCGCGGTGAGTGAACTGTAAAGCACTTTGGGTGTCTGAAAAGGCGTTATATAAATGTAATGATTAATGATTAATTAATTAATAATGTTGTTATGTCCTCCCACCAGCATCTGACCAGAACTGAAGAAGTAGTTTGGATGAGCTGTGAAACGTGTTCGACCAAATAAACTTTTGTCCAGTTGACAAATTGAATTTCTCCTTTTGTCCTGGATTCTACCTGGACGACTGAAGGTTTCTACACACATTCGTGGCCATACCTGCCTGTCAAAGCCTGATCCCGTCAGATCTCAGAAGCTAAGCAAGGCAGGGCCTGGTTAGTACTTGGATGGGAGACCAGTTGGAATTCCAGGTGCCACAGTGGGGCGCCAGTTGCAAAAACTGTCGCTGTGTCCTTAGGCAAGACACTTTACCCACATTGCCTAGTATGAAAGTGGTGTGAGCATGAGTGTTGGAGGTGGTCAGAGGGGCCGATGGTGCAGATTGGCAGCCTCGCTTCTGTCAGTCTGCCCCAGGGCAGCTGTGGCTACAGAAAGTAGCTTACCACCACCAAGTGTGGAGTGAATGAACAATGAACTGTAAAAGCGCTTTAGGTGTCATGAAAGGCGCTATATAAATGCAATGAATTATCATTATTATTATAATGTGTGTAGACCTGGAATTTTGCTTTTGTTTCATTCACACATGTTTGAATAATTCTTTATTATTCGTCTGTCTACATCTCCAAAGCTCAAAATACTCTGTCCCACCTTGTGATGTCATGTAGTGGCAAAAAAGTTAACAGCTACCACATCACAAGGAGTGTTTTCCATTTGAGAGAAGAACACTGAATATTTAATATGTGCTAATATAGGACATGCTCCACTGTGTTTTTAAACTACACACACTAGAATCATTTGGATAATTTCAGCTCTGGAATTGCCAATCTTTACTGTTAACTTAAAATTACCACATCATGACATCACAAGGTGGAAAAGAGCATTTTGAGCTTTAGGGATGTGGACAGCCCAATAATTCAGGATTATTCCAACGTGTGAATGAAACAAAACCCACCTCCAGATCTGTTTTTAGTCAGGAAAGAACATTATAATGTGGCTAAACCTCACAGGACTCAATTTGCATAATATTACTAATTACTAAATACTAATATACTGTATCTTACTCTAACTTTTAAATATATCATTGTTTCAAATTTCAGTCATGCTCCAAATAATCATCTTCATTCCTTTCCGTACTGGTGGTCTAGTCCTATTTCAGGTTATAGAGATTTAATAAGTCACTTTACAAGGAACTTTTGTACCAGTCCAGATTTAGCTGGATGGAGCTAAAGTTGGTGAGATGATTTGTGCTAAACCTGAAGCAGAGTAAAGGTTTATTTTGGTGTGAGCCCGGCTGATCTCGTGTTGTCTCTGTGACCTTTCCTCTCCACTGCTCAGGGACTCAGTGGGACTGAAGCTCTGGAGCTGCTCAGGGTCTGAGGCAAAGACAAACCTCACAGACACTGATACAGACAAACTGGGACTAAACCAGAACTAAACCAGGACTAGACCAGAACTAAACCAGGACTAGACCTGAACTAAACCAGGACTAGACCTGAACCAAACCAGGACTAAACCAGAACCAAACCAGCACTAGACCAGAACTAAACCAGGACTAGACCAGAACTAAACCAGGACTAGACCAGAACTAAACCAGGACTAAACACAGAACTAAACCAGGACTAGACCAGAACTAAACCAGAACTAGACCAGAACTAAACCAGAACTAGACCAGAACTAAACCAGGACTAGACCAGAACTAAACCAGGACTAAACACAGAACTAAACCAGGACTAGACCAGAACTAAACCAGGACTAAACCAGAACTA
This sequence comes from Paratrypauchen microcephalus, assembly GCA_036785185.1. NCBI lineage: Eukaryota > Metazoa > Chordata > Actinopteri > Gobiiformes > Gobiidae > Paratrypauchen > Paratrypauchen microcephalus. Next base: position 576,049 of record JAVJIX010000225.1, on the reverse strand, counting down.
AACCAGGACTAGACCAGAACTAAACCAGGACTAAACACAGAACTAAACCAGGACTAAACCAGAACTAAACCAGGACTAAACACAGAACTAAACCAGGACTAGACCAGAACTAAACCAGAACTAGACCAGAACTAAACCAGAACTAGACCAGAACTAAACCAGGACTAAACACAGAACTAAACCAGGACTAGACCAGAACTAAACCAGGACTAAACCAGAACTAAACCAGGACTAGACCAGAACTAAACCAGGACTAAACACAGAACTAAACCAGGACTAAACCAGAACTAAACCAGGACTAAACACAGAACTAAACCAGGACTAGACCAGAACTAAACCAGAACTAGACCAGAACTAAACCAGAACTAGACCAGTACTAAACCAGAACTAAACCAGGACTAGACCAGAACCAAACCAGCACTAGACCAGTACTAAACCAGAACTAAACCAGGACTAAACCAGAACCAAACCAGGACTAGACCAGTACTAAACCAGAACTAAACCAGGACTAAACCAGAACCAAACCAGCACTAGACCAGTACTAAACCAGAACTAAACCAGGACTAGACCAGAACCAAACCAGCACTAGACCAGTACTAAACCAGAACTAAACCAGGACTAAACCAGAACCAAACCAGCACTAGACCAGTACTAAACCAGAACTAAACCAGGACTAGACCAGAACCAAACCAGGACTAGACCAGAACCAAACCAGGACTAAACCAGGACTAGACCAAAACTAAACCAGGACTAGACAAGAATTAGAACACGACTAGACCAGAACTAAATCAGGACCAGACAAGAATCAAGCCAGGACTAGACCAGAATCAAACCTAGTCTCCATCAGGGCCAGACGAGGACACGAGTGCAGTAGGCAGGACTCAGTCTGTAGTACAACAGTCTGTAGTACCCTGTATGTAGTACACAGTCTGTAGTACCCTGTCTGTAGTACACAGTCTGTAGTACTCAGTCTGTAGTACCCCGTCTGTAGTACCCCGTCTGTAGTACACAGTCTGTAGTACACAGTCTGTAGTACTCAGTCTGTAGTACCCCGTCTGTAGTACCCCGTCTGTAGTACACAGTCTGTAGTACACAGTCTGTAGTACAGTCTGTAGTACTCAGTCTGTAGTACCCCGTCTGTAGTACCCCGTCTGTAGTACACAGTCTGTAGTACTCTGTCATGATAATACACATTCTCTCACCTTTGGCACTTTCCATTAACACTGACAATGAGGTAAGAGAAAACTTATTGAAATGCTGGAGTTCCTGGTGCTCGTGGTGCTCCTGGTACTCTTAAGATAAGATAAGCCTTTATTGTCTCTTCAGGAGAGAAATTTTGTTTGGACATGAGAGAGTGTGATTTATAATAAACACTAAAAACAGCACAGCAGACAGACACATAAGAAACATGTATAATACATGAACAAAGGAAACATGCAACATATAAAAAGACTGCCATTGTTAGTACAACCTGTTTTAAAGGTTGTACTAACAATGGCAGTCTTGGTGCTCCTGGTACTCCTGGAGCTCCTGGTACTCGTCCGTGTCCTTGAGCAGTGATTTGTCCCAGGGCGGAGTGCAGTGCTGGGGGTTAGATCAGCGCCTCAGACCCCCTCCTCCTCCAGACCTCATATGTCTCACTGCTGTCAGCGTGTGACCTTTGTGTTTCCCTGCGTGTGTGTGTGTGTGTGTGTGTGTGTGTGTGTGTGTGTGTGTGTGTGTGTGTGTGTGTGTGTGTGTGTGTGTGTGTGTGTGTGTGTGTGTGTGGATCAGACAGGGAAAGGCCAGAGTCTCCATACTAAAGAGGATCCTCTGACAGCTCCAGCCTCGCAGGAGTTTGGACTATATTTTGTGTCAGTGACTGGTTTCAAACGGACACAAACAAACGTCTCCAATGACATACTGTGCTTGTGTCTGATATATATAATCCATGACAACCGTGGATCATTATCTTATGATTTGGACATTTTAAAACGCAATGTTCAGGTAAAACAACTTAATAAAAGAAACGGCTCCGCTGACTTTGGTGTTAGAAAACTGTGGTGCTGTAAACAACAAAGTGTCAGTATCTCTAATGGCTGCAGATCACTATGGTGAGCAGCTGATTTTTTTTTCCATTTTCATTTCAAAATGACAACACGACCCTGCCGAATCCTACACATATCGCCAATTGAGAAAATTAAATTGAACGAAGTACAGAGCCGTGGTTGTGTACTCGTAGCGGTGAAAAAATGAGAGAGAGCTCATAATTTAAGAGAGGATGGAAATTTCAAACTACCCAGTGTTCGAACTACCCGCAAACGTTTCTGTGTGTTTACATGTGGTGTAAAACTCTGGAACAGTCTGGATACCCGTCTCAAGAAATGCCAAAAGGAGAAATTCAATTTGTCAACTGGACAAAAGTTTATTTGGTTTATTTGGTCCTTTTGCAGCTCATCCAAGCTGCTTCTTCAGTTCTGGTGGTGGACACTGGCTTTATCTGCCTGAAGGGGGCGCTAACTACAATAAAATTACACTGAAACTACCACACCTACTTGTTTACAGTTTCTGTTAGTTAGGTGGGCCTATTACCATACTTTTCGTACTATAAGCCGCACCAACCAAAAAAATAAATAAATAAATTGTACATATATAAGCCGCAGGTGTCCACATTTACACAGAAAGATGGTACACAAAAGTTTTTTGTTTTTTTTAATTAACGTAAATACCGTATATAAGCCTGCTGTGCCTTTCCTCTCAAGACACTCTGCAGCATCAAAGGCCAATACTCCTTGGGCCATTTTAAACTCCCTGCCACCTTTTCAAAATGTTGAAAGTACTTGTCTACTTCCAGCTCATCAAAAGGTGGGACCAATCTCACTTCTCTGCTAGCAACAAAGTTATCGAGGTGTCCTGTGGCTGTTCTCCCTAGCTTTGCCAACTCTAATTGCACCCCTAAAGCCTCTTTCTCCATTTGCAATCGTTCGCTTTCCCTCCTTTCCTGTCTTTCCTTGTCTTCACTCTCTAATCTTAACTTCTCCAACTCGAAAAGTCTCTCCTTTTCTCTTTCTTCTGCCTGTTCTTTCTCTCTTTCCCTGTCTAACTTCTCCAACTCGAAAAGTCTCTCCTTTTCTCTTTCTTCTGCCTGTTCTTTCTCCCTTTCCCTTTTCAACCGAAGTAACTGCAGTTGGAAAGAGAAGTCTTTCCCACTATCTGTGCTAGGTCCAGCTGGGGAGTCAGGCTCCTCAAACTGAGCTAAATCGGCAATGCTAAAAATGCCTTCGCGATGATAATGCCGGGCAGCAGCCTGAGCCATTTTAGCTTTTGGGCACTTTGCGTTTATACCAGGCAGGTTTAGAGACCTAGTGACCTCTAGCAATTCAGTTTTTCTCAAATCCTGCAGACCTTTAACAGTTGGATTTTCCAGAAAGTCAAGCGCTGCTTCCGCCATGATGAAGCAAAAAAAAACAAAAAAAAACAGAAGAGTCTCGATGCTAAAGTTGGCTTTCACGAATGCTAACAGGCTACAAACGACTCACTAACGCATGGCGTTCATCCCGGACGAGCCCCCAATTATGTTACGTGTGCAGTTAGCCAATGCCCAACACAAAGTTATAAAAACAGTCTCCGTTTATCTGGGATACAAAACTACTACGTGTGCTACGTCTTGGAACCCAAATGTTTGGATTCCAAGACCGGCAGGCTGTTACTAGACAGACTGGGGGTGACCCCAAAGCCAGGGCGGCTGGGGGTAAGAGTGGAAATTACGATGCCAAAGAGGAGGCATATATAGGTCCTACCTGTCACTTCTGCAAGAAACCAGGACATATCATGTCTGAGTGTTTTAGCCTTCAGAGGAGGAAGGAAAGAGAGGTGTCTGCTAGTGGCAGTGGTTTAGTGGTGTCTTGGACAGAGGGGCCCACGGATATTGGTTCGACTGAGCCATCTGGCCCGTATGGGACCAGAGAGGTCGGCTCGTCTGATCTTTTCAGGAAAGAGTTCCTGCCATTTGTGTCAGAGGGATTGGTGTCCTCAAGTGGGAGTTCTGCTCCTCAACCCATTCGAATCCTTCGTGATACTGGGACTTCCCAGTCACTTTTGTTGAAAGAGGCATTGTCCTCCGGTGAATGTGAAGGCACTGCTGTCGGTGACTTCACACTTATCCAGGGTATTGGGGGTAGAGGTGTGATGGTACCTCTGCACTCTGTGTTTTTGAAGTCAGACTTGGTTACAGGACAAGTTAAGGTGGGCCTCATGCCCAGTCTGCCTATTAGAGGTATTTCCTTGTTACTCGGCAATGACTTAGCTGGCGGTAAAGTTGTCCCCTCTATGCAGTTGACTTCTCAGCCGAGTACTGAAGAAGAGTCTAATGTGGACTCTGATGTCTTTCCCTCATGTGCAGTTACTCGAGCTGTGGCCAAAAAGGCTAAAGAAGAGGAGGACTATGTGCAATCTAGCACTGTGTTAGGTCAGAACACTGATGAGTCTGGACTTCATGTAAGCCAGGACTCTAGTAAGAGTGGCTGTCATGGTGAATTGTCAGATACGTTTCTTGGCACATTGTTTGAACAGGATCTTGGTAGTTCACCCGTAGAAGTGGGTGAAGATCCTCACGTGTCTGACGGTTTGTCCTGGTCAAGAAAACAGCTAATCGAAGAGCAAAATAGTGATCCAGAAATTGCTGGTTTGAGGGAGAAGGCTCTCTCTGATGACGAAATTGTGAAGGTGCCAGCGGGTGATGACCTCAAAGATGGGGTTTGGCTACGTAAGGATGTGGGTAACTTGTGCAGGACATCTCATAGTTGTCAGATGGTTGGCAAGCATCAGCTAGACCCTCCTGTGGCTCCCCTGAAACCCGTCCCAGCCCTCGGTGAACCTTTCTCCAGGGTGATTGTGGATTGTGTGGGACCTTTGCCGAGAACTCAGGGTGGTGTGGGTTGAATGAGGGACATGAATGAAAATTTTGATCTTTGAAATCAAAATTTTCACTTTAAGGGGGAGGGTGTTACGGACAAGCGTTTTGTTTATTTTATTTTATTTGTTGTATTTTAGTTTGCATATGTAAAAATGTTGTAATATGCCATTTCTGTGTGTTTTCTATGTGTGTCGCCATTTTGTGAGTTCCATGTATGTGGGCAGCCATCTTATGAGTTTTCGAACACTTCCCGTCCCGCCCCGATGTGCAGGAAATGTTTTCCGATTGGTTCACTTGATGTCCAGGAAGCATGACCATATTTGGCCCACTTTAATGCTTTATTCTTTGACCTTTTATCCTTGATCTTGGCTGGTATATAAACACCACAGTTCACATCTCACTTAGAGAGAGGACAGACACCACTGAAGACACACCGGAAGGTCCAGGACCCAAGCCAGAAGAAGCTCGGTACGGACGGCAGGTGGCGGTGCCGTGAGCTTGTATTTGTGTTGTGGGTGCTGCTCCAGCGCCTTGGATTACACGTTTTCTGCGGACTCTCTGCCTCGAGGGTGCCACTGGAGAGGATTCCGTGCATTCCATGGACTTCTGGGGACTACGGGCAGTTGGACTGGTGGGAGGACGGCCAAGTCACGTGCGCACGCCAGTGGTGCAGGACTGTAGGATACCTGTGTAAACTTTATTCTGTTGTTTTGTTTCTCTTTTTTTTGTGTGCGTGTGTAGTTTTGTATCCCAGATAAACGGAGACTGTTTTTATAACTTTGTGTTGGGCATTGGCTAACTGCACACGTAATTATGTTACGTGTGCAGTTAGCCAATGCCCAACACAAAGTTATAAAAACAGTCTCCGTTTACCTGGGATACAAACCTACACACGCACACAAAAAAAAAGAAACAAAACAACAGAATAAAGTTTACACAGGTATCCTACAGTCCTGCACCACTGGTGTGCGCACTCCGTGTGCGGCCGTCCTCCCACCAGTCCAACTGCCCGTAGTCTCCAGAAGTCCATGGAATGCACGGAATCCTCTCCAGTGGCACCCTCGAGGCAGAGAGTCCGCAGAAAACGTGTAACCCAAGGCGCTGGAGCAGCACCCACAACACAAATACAAGCTCACGGCACCGCCACCTGCCGTCCGTACCGAGCTTCTTCTTGCTTGGGTCCTGGACCTTCCGGTGTGTCTTCAGTGGAGTCTGTCCTCTCTCTCTCTGTCCTCTCTCTCTCTGTCCTCTCTCTCTGTCTCTCTCTCTCTGTTCTCTCTCTCTCCTCTGACTGTAGGGACGCTTGGCTGCGCCTGTGAGACGGTTGGTGCAGCAGCTTCAGATCCGACGTCATGCAAAGGCCTTTCAAGTTTAGCCTGGTCGCGGCTATAGGTAGTGCACCTTTCATTTCCACCGGTCGTAGGCTTCGATCCAGCTCTTGACCTCCGAGCATCTTTATTCTGGTCGTAAGCTCTTAATTTGGCATTTGCGGCTGCAATGGCAGCTTCCATCTGCAACCGCTCCTTTCTAGCTCTCAAATATGCCTCTTTTTCCTCAAATTCTTGCTGCAAGCGCATTTCCTCTTGCTGCCTTTCTTGCTGCAAGCGTCTTTCTTCTTGCTCAAGCGCTTGCCTCTGTATCATAGCCGCTTGGCTTGCTAACAGAGCTGCACGTTCTACTCTGGCTTTTGACCGCACTGAACTAGTAGTGGAACGTTGAGATGTGCGACTCGTAACTGTGTTAGCCCTAAAAGTGCTATCCTCCGATCTGATGACATTTTGCTCTCCATTCTCATTCACGACCCATCCCCGGTCAGCCTTTAGCGTATTTATTTTCTCCTTGGCAGCCTCCGTTTGGTTAGACGGCGCACCGCCACCTTCTTTTGGCATCATGTTTCCCACTAGCGACCACATCATGTTTCCCACTAACGACCACATAACTGTGACAATTCCTCGAACTCCTCACAGCTTCTAACTCTTCCCAACTTTCACCGACACTCGGGAAAGGAGTTATTGGATGTGTCTTTAGGGCACATACTTCTGTTTCCGGTGGCTAGCAGACTAGTAAAACTGAGAAAATTGTCAGACCTGACCCAGGGAACGCTTGCTTCAGCCGTGGATGGAGTTTCTTGTTGGTTCAGATGGTTCTTTCATCCATTAAGTCTCCTGACTTGATACTGGTTTTTCTGACTTTGATGTTTAGTCTTTCGACGTGATGCTGTAGACTTCGTGACTCTAGATGTTGCTTATGAGTCCTTTGATTTTAGCGAGCCTTTTGACTTAAAGTTGTTGCTATAGTCTTTTGACTTTATCTGAGTGCGCCAATGCGCCCCACTAGCCTCGGTCTCGATGTTTCTAGAAGTTTCTTTCCGACGCGTCACGTAAAGTAAATAAAGAGTCTTGAATCCAAGTTTGTCTTTTCTATCTTTACTAAAGTGAAAGGTCATACAGAGTGGGTGCAAATAAGGTGAATAAAGAGGGAAATGGAAAGATGAATTTCTGAGGTTTGTGGTTCTCCTATGTGTGTCGTGTTAGGCTCTGTATGTGTGGTGATGTTCTTTGCGTGTCAAACGGCGGTGAGCTCCTGCCTGTCACTGGGAGACCGGGCTTCCTTGTACTCCGTGGCTCCCGACAGGACTCACCCTACGTTGCGTTGTCAGACGGTGCTACTGGTTCTTCTTTGCTGTCCGTACGTGCCTTGTAGCGTTGCGTTTTCCCGTCTGTCCACTGGGAGACCGTGCTTCTGCGCTTCTCGGCTCCCGACGGGAATCCGTCTTGTTTGCTACCTGCGGCTGCTACGTGACGTTTCACGTAACCTCCTTGTTATGTGACGTCCCACGTGACGTTCCTACGTTAGCATCCGTCCGTACGTGCCTTGTAACGGTGCGCGTTCCCGTCTGTCACCCGGGAGACGGCCGATGTCACTCTTGCTTGGTTCTCACACGACGTTTACGTGACAATACGTGACGGTCAAAAGACTGTGTAGCTTCTGTGGTCCAGGACGTCCTAATTCCCCGTCATCTCGGCTCATCCGATACTCTATGGTCTCGGGACATCCTCCTGACCACCAGACCGCGGCTTCTTATCCACACTACCTACGTAGCTTAGTTGTTTCTCCTTCTTCTCGTGTGGATGGGTGTGTGTGTGTTGGTGAGACGTGTCTTCTCCTTGTGTGTTGGTGGGATGTGTCTTCTACGGTGTCCGTGTGCTCTCTGTGTCTGTGTGACCCCTAAGGCCTGAATTTATAGCAGGAAAGACCAAAGATGAAGGAACAAAGAATAAAGCGAGATCAAAGTCATCCAATCAGAAAGCATTCCCTGAACCTGAAGGCGGGACAAGAGCAGCTGCTATAAAAAGAATATATATATATATATATATAGAATGAGTTAAAAATGCAGAGAAGAATTTCTCCAGCGTGAGATCAATAAAGTTACTTCTTCTTCTTCTTCTTCTTCTACTCCAGAACACAGAACGTACGAAATGGCTCCTACATATCCCGGCCCCTAATTGGCTAAGCTTTAGCAAGTCAATTACTAACTTAAGAATTGGAGCCATTAACTAATTTACAGTTTTAAATTTAGCTGTTACATTTCTCGAACATTTTTCTTCAAAAAGGTTAAGGTTAAAAGGTAATTCTTGTCTTACACTTTCTTACAAGTAAGTATACTTTTCACAAATTACAGTTCATATCGGACGTGTAGTAGGTCCTTCTCTTCTTCAGTCTTCACCCTGTAAGAAACACAATTTGGTTATGGGTCTTTGTATGACACTCGTCGTCGTCCGGACTTCAGCGCTGCGGACCATCCCCTTGGAGTCTGGCATAACCTTGGTGATTCTGCCCAACATCCAGTGATTTCTTGCTAGGGATGGCTCAACGACGAGGACGACATCTCCGACCTTAAAGTCTCTCTTCGTTCCGCGCTACCTTTGCCGTTCTTGAAGCAACGGCAAGTAGAGAATCTGATTTCCGCCGCCGTGTCTTGTTTCCAGGTGGATGTGGTGAAGAATAAGGTGTGTTCTGTGTTGTTTACTGAGTAGGGCGGGAAGCCGGCTTCCCCAGGCGTCGCTGATCTGTTCCGACGCCCCCCTACTCCAAACTTTTCTCTTTCTTTCTCTTTCTTCGATGGTACACCCGGTAGTGCGGCATGTACCATCCTCTTCGGCTCAGCTGTTCATCCGGGACTCCTGTGACGTACCCTCTCTCTAGGATTTTGGTCATCAAATCTCTGTGCTTCCGAAAGAAGTCTGAAATCCTGATGGGTTCCCTCCTCAAGGAGTCGAGTATTTGCCCGGCTATACCTCGGTTGCCTGGCATCTCCATGCAGACATCCCTCAGAGGTAGCTCGGTGCAGCAATGGCCATCCGAAAGATGTGCCGATGTGACCACAGCGCGCACAAACTGCTTGTCATGTTGAGATGGCCCTTGCTCGTCCTCACGCCGGCGTTCCGGAAAATCTGCTTCGTAGTGCATGACTTCTATGGTCGACACAGAGATGCGATTAACGAAGTTCTGTTTTTCGGCGTCATCGAATTCTTTCTCTTGGCATTCGCTGACAGGCCCGTTGACTACCCAACCTAGGGCCGCCTTCACGGCATGCGGTCCGTTGTTTTGGCTGTTGATTGTCTCCCACGGCTCTTTAGCCTTGCGAAACCAAATGTTACATGACATGAAGCTCTCAATCTTCAAGCCTCTCGAGGCGAGATCGGTTGGACTCCAAGAGGTGTCAACCCTCGAGATCCACTGAGCTCCTGTAACAGCCCCTCTGACAACGGAGACACGGCCCGCCCACAATTGGGGGCTCGTCCGGGATGAACGCCATGCGTTAGTGAGTCGTTTGTAGCCTGTTAGCATTCGTGAAAGCCAACTTTAGCATCGAGACTCTTCTGTTTTTTTTTGTTTTTTTTTTGCTTCATCATGGCGGAAGCAGCGCTTGACTTTCTGGAAAATCCAACTGTTAAAGGTCTGCAGGATTTGAGAAAAACTGAATTGCTAGAGGTCACTAGGTCTCTAAACCTGCCTCGAGGGTGTTACGGACAAGCGTTTTGTTTATTTTATTTTATTTGTTGTATTTTAGTTTGCATATGTAAAAATGTTGTAATATGCCATTTCTGTGTGTTTTCTATGTGTGTCGCCATTTTGTGAGTTCCATGTATGTGGGCAGCCATCTTATGAGTTGTCGAACACTTCCTGTCCCGCCCCGATGTGCAGGAAATGTTTTCCGATTGGTTCACTTGATGTCCAGGAAGCATGACCATATTTGGCCCACTTTAATGCTTTATTCTTTGATCTTTTATCCTTGATCTTGGCTGGTATATAAACACCACAGTTCACATCTCACTTAGAGAGAGGACAGACACCACTGAAGACACACCGGAAGGTCCAGGACCCAAGCCAGAAGAAGCTCGGTACGGACGGCAGGTGGCGGTGCCGTGAGCTTGTATTTGTGTTGTGGGTGCTGCTCCAGCGCCTTGGATTACACGTTTTCTGCGGACTCTCTGCCTCGAGGGTGCCACTGGAGAGGATTCCGTGCATTCCATGGACTTCTGGAGACTACGGGCAGTTGGACTGGTGGGAGGACGGCCAAGTCACGTGCGCACGCCAGTGGTGCAGGACTGTAGGATACCTGTGTAAACTTTATTCTGTTGTTTTGTTTCTTTTTTTTGTGTGCGTGTGTAGTTTTGTATCCCAGATAAACGGAGACTGTTTTTATAACTTTGTGTTGGGCATTGGCTAACTGCACACGTAACATAATTGGGATCCGTTTATCTGGGATACAAAACTACACACGCACACAAAAAAAAAGAAACAAAACAACAGAATAAAGTTTACACAGGTATCCTACAGTCCTGCACCACTGGTGTGCGCACTCCGTGTGCGGCCGTCCTCCCACCAGTCCAACTGCCCGTAGTCTCCAGAAGTCCATGGAATGCACGGAATCCTCTCCAGTGGCACCCTCGAGGCAGGGGGTCCGCAGAAAACGTGTAATCCAAGGCGCTGGAGCAGCACCCACAACACAAATACAAGCTCACGGCACCGCCACCTGCCGTCCGTACCGAGCTTCTTCTTGCTTGGGTCCTGGACCTTCCGGTGTGTCTTCAGTGGAGTCTGTCCTCTCTCCCTCTCTAAGTGAGATGTGAACTGTGGTGTTTATATACCAGCCAAGATCAAGGATAAAAGATCAAAGAATAAAGCATTAAAGTGGGCCAAATATGGTCATGCTTCCTGGACATCAAGTGAACCAATCGGAAAACATTTCCTGCACATCGGGGCGGGACAGGAAGTGTTCGAAAACTCATAAGATGGCTGCCCACATACATGGAACTCACAAAATGGCGACACACATAGAAAACACACAGAAATGGCATATTACAACATTTTTACATATGCAAACTAAAATACAACAAATAAAATAAAATAAACAAAACGCTTGTCCGTAACACCCTCCCCCTTAAAGTGAAAATTTTGATTTCAAAGATCAAAATTTTCATTCATGTCCCTCATTCAACCCACACCACCCTGAGTTCTCGGCAAAGGTCCCACACAATCCACAATCGCCCTGGAGAAAGGTTCACCGAGGGCTGGGACGGGTTTCAGGGGAGCCACAGGGGGGTCTAGCTGATGCTTGCCAACCATCTGACAACTATGAGATGTCCTGCAAAAGTTACCCACATCCTTACGTAGCCAAACCCCATCTTTGAGGTCATCACCCACTGGCACCTTCACAATTTCGTCATCAGAGAGAGCCTTCTCCCTCAAACCAGCAATTTCTGGATCACTATTTTGCTCTTCGATTAGCCGTTTTCTTGACCAGGACAAACCGTCAGACACGTGAGGATCTTCACCCACTTCTACGGGTGAACTACCAAGATCCTGTTCAAACAATGTGCCAAGAAACGTATCTGACAATTCACCATGACAGCCACTCTTACTAGAGTCCTGGCTTACATGAAGTCCAGACTCATCAGTGTTCTGACCTAACACAGTGCTAGATTGCACATAGTCCTCCTCTTCTTTAGCCTTTCTGGCCACAGCTCGAGTAACTGCACATGAGGGAAAGACATCAGAGTCCACATTAGACTCTTCTTCAGTACTCGGCTGAGAAGTCAACTGCATAGAGGGGACAACTTTACCGCCAGCTAAGTCATTGCCGAGTAACAAGGAAATACCTTTAATAGGCAGACTGGGCATGAGGCCCACCTTAACTTGTCCTGTAACCAAGTCTGACTTCAAAAACACAGAGTGCAGAGGTACCATCACACCTCTACCCCCAATACCCTGGATAAGTGTGAAGTCACCGACAGCAGTGCCTTCACATTCACCGGAGGACAATGCCTCTTTCAACAAAAGTGACTGGGAAGTCCCAGTATCACGAAGGATTCGAATGGGTTGAGGAGCAGAACTCCCACTTGAGGACACAAATCCCTCTGACACAAATGGCAGGAACTCTTTCCTGAAAAGATCAGACGAGCCGACCTCTCTGGTCCCATACGGGCCAGATGGCTCAGTCGAACCAATATCCGTGGGCCTCTCTATCCAAGACACCACTAAACCACTACCACTAGCAGACACCTCTCTTTCCTTCCTCCTCTGAAGGCTAAAACACTCAGACATGATATGTCCTGGTTTCTTGCAGAAGTGACAGGTAGGACCTATATATGCCTCCTCTTTGGCATCGTAATTTCCACTCTTACCCCCAGCCGCCCTGGCTTTGGGGTCACCCCCAGTCTGTCTAGTAACAGCCTGCCGGTCTTGGAATCCAAATTTAGTCTTATGCGTCAGTGCATACTCATCAGCTAACTTAGCCGCTTCCCGGAGTGTCGTGGCATCTTTTTCATCCAGATACGACTTAATGTCATCCTTGACACACCGTTTGAATTCCTCCACCAGCATCAAGTCCTTCAACAGCTTGAAGTCACCATCGACAGACTTAGATGTGCACCAACGTTCAAAGTACACTTCCTTATCATGAGCAAATTCAACATAGGTCTGCTTTTCATCCTTTCTAAGGCCCCTAAATTTCTGCCTGTATGCTTCTGGCACTAATTCGTAAGCAGTCAATATGGCCTGCTTAACCACATCATATATCGAGGCATCACCAACAGCCAAAGCTGAATAAGCCTGCTGTGCCTTTCCTCTCAAGACACTCTGCAGCATCAAAGGCCAATACTCCTTGGGCCATCTTAAACTCCCTGCCACCTTTTCAAAATGTTGAAAGTACTTGTCTACTTCCAGCTCATCAAAAGGTGGGACCAATCTCACTTCTCTGCTAGCAACAAAGTTATCGAGGTGTCCTGTGGCTGTTCTCCCTAGCTTTGCCAACTCTAATTGCACCCCTAAAGCCTCTTTCTCCATTTGCAATCGTTCGCTTTCCCTCCTTTCCTGTCTTTCCTTGTCTTCACTCTCTAATCTTAATTTCTCCAACTCAAAATGTCTCTCCTTTTCTCTTTCTTCTGCCTGTTCTTTCTCTCTTTCCCTGTCTAACTTCTCCAACTCGAAAAGTCTCTCCTTTTCTCTTTCTTCTGCCTGTTCTTTCTCCCTTTCCCTTTTCAACCGAAGTAACTGCAGTTGGAAAGAGAAGTCTTTCCCACTATCTGTGCTAGGTCCAGCTGGGGAGTCAGGCTCCTCAAACTGAGCTAAATCGGCAATGCTAAAAATGCCTTCGCGATGATAATGCCGGGCAGCAGCCTGAGCCATTTTAGCTTTTGGGCACTTTGCGTTTATACCAGGCAGGTTTAGAGACCTAGTGACCTCTAGCAATTCAGTTTTTCTCAAATCCTGCAGACCTTTAACAGTTGGATTTTCCAGAAAGTCAAGCGCTGCTTCCGCCATGATGAAGCAAAAAAAAAACAAAAAAAAACAGAAGAGTCTCGATGCTAAAGTTGGCTTTCACGAATGCTAACAGGCTACAAACGACTCACTAACGCATGGCGTTCATCCCGGACGAGCCCCCAATTATGTTACGTGTGCAGTTAGCCAATGCCCAACACAAAGTTATAAAAACAGTCTCCGTTTATCTGGGATACAAAACTACACACGCACACAAAAAAAAAGAAACAAAACAACAGAATAAAGTTTACACAGGTATCCTACAGTCCTGCACCACTGGTGTGCGCACTCCGTGTGCGGCCGTCCTCCCACCAGTCCAACTGCCCGTAGTCTCCAGAAGTCCATGGAATGCACGGAATCCTCTCCAGTGGCACCCTCGAGGCAGGGGGTCCGCAGAAAACGTGTAATCCAAGGCGCTGGAGCAGCACCCACAACACAAATACAAGCTCACGGCACCGCCACCTGCCGTCCGTACCGAGCTTCTTCTTGCTTGGGTCCTGGACCTTCCGGTGTGTCTTCAGTGGAGTCTGTCCTCTCTCCCTCTCTAAGTGAGATGTGAACTGTGGTGTTTATATACCAGCCAAGATCAAGGATAAAAGATCAAAGAATAAAGCATTAAAGTGGGCCAAATATGGTCATGCTTCCTGGACATCAAGTGAACCAATCGGAAAACATTTCCTGCACATCGGGGCGGGACAGGAAGTGTTCGAAAACTCATAAGATGGCTGCCCACATACATGGAACTCACAAAATGGCGACACACATAGAAAACACACAGAAATGGCATATTACAACATTTTTACATATGCAAACTAAAATACAACAAATAAAATAAAATAAACAAAACGCTTGTCCGTAACAACGTAAATACCGGTACGTGCTTTTTTCAAACAGCGCCTACAGCAGTAACACGGCTGAAACACGGCAGTAAAACAACTGTAAAATGGCCAGCCTGTAGCCTCTGGAAGCTTTAAAGCCCCAGTGTGTAGGATTCGTGGTGCATAGGTGGATGGTGCTATTGCACTTCCTGTTTTAGCTACGGCAGACCTCGAGGGTCACCCGGGCGCGCTGTAACGCGGACAGCACGCGTACCCGCGCACGAACGCGGCACTGTGCGAGCCCTCGCCGACAACTACGGTATAAATAAAACGCGTCCTGTTCACTGTTTTTTTTTTTTTCTTTTCGCATGAAAGCACACATTCCCGATCATGTACCATGACAATCTACACATCAAATGAAACCTTACAGTCTCCTCTTTTTGACTATGCAATTCATTTCCCGGCACAACAATCACTCCCCGAGCACATGGGGCTTTTATACGGAAAAGCACAAAATGAGGTTAGCTTACTTTAGAATGCTTTGCACAGGTCAAACTCTGTATTTCACCATAAACTTGGTCTCAATCTGTCCGTAAGGATCCAGCGAATAAAATCCAGTAAAACAATTTAGTCTAAAACACGTGTTAGATCCACTACGACATGTGATCCGGCAGCATGCTTGTCGTTGTTTACCCAAAACCACGAGCCTTGCCGAAGGCGAAGGTGGAGCCCAAATGTCCTTCTGCGGCTCTCGTAATGAAAATGGCTGCCTCTATATGGGGACGATCCCCCTTTTATGTGACTATATCTAAGTCCAAAAGAATACTTTGATTTCATGATGGAAGTGAAAAGGCTTGGAAAACGATGTATTTTTGAATGGGTATCTTCAATTTCGGTAATTAACGGGTAAAAAACGTACACACTGTCCCTTTAAAATAAAGTTTAAAGTTTAACTTTAAGGGTAAACCCTCTGAACTCAATCTCACGGAACTGTTGATACCTGTGTGGGAGATTTTAAGTGGCTAAAACAAGGCTTCATTAATTCATGAACTGGCTGTTTTGTTTTTCCAATGTAGCGCTCGCTGCAGTCTTCACTACACTGAATGGAGTAGATCCCATTGCTTTGTTTGTGGCTCGGTGTTTTGTCCTTTGGGTGGACCAGTTTTTGTCTTAAAGTGTGAAATAGATTGTCTGAAAATCCTCTGTAGGTTTTCAGAAAAGCCGGCCAGGTAAGGAATGGTTACACCATTACAAGTGGCGCAAAACCACAAAAACAAACCTTCTACTCAAGAGTACTGTTACACTGCCAAATTTGTCAAGCAGTAAAAGTATGGGGTCTGAAAAGTACTCCAGTGTACTTTAGTAAACGTTCCCAGGCGAATACTTGTGTACACAGCAGTGGAGAGCGTGATAAAGACGCTTGTGTGACAGGCGGACGTCGGACGCGATAACGAGCCTGCTCTGACTGCTTTATTAAGAGGCATCAATCTGTCTCCGTGGCGACTGTACAGCGGGGGTCAGAGTTCGGGGTCGCGACCCGCGGCGCCCGGCCTCATCCATCACTGCTGGTCATCACGGAGATGATGGGAGAGAGGCGGATGATCTACATATCTATCAGCGCACGCACAAGGCTACAGCCCTCCCTCCAGTCATTCATCAACTACAGTAAAGGAACGGTGTGGGAGGAGACGGGAAATGAGCCCTGTCCACACAACTCCCATCGGAACAGCTGATAACGACATTTTACCTTCTCTTCGATGGAGGAAAGGCAATGACATAACTACATTTGGATCCCATCTGTTGAAATATAGCAGAACAACTAGAGTTGGGAGGTATGACCAAAAATTTATATCACGGTATTTTTCAAAAGAGGATGCAGATCTTAGGGCCTGTTTATACGAGAACGCTTACGGGTAAAAATTACTAAATATTTTATCGGAAGTGCCTTTCGTTTAGATGGTGACGGCTTGGGGCTTAAAAATGCAAAAAACTGAAACCGCCCTCAAAAGTGGAAACTTGAATACGTTCCGCCGTAGCGTTTTCGTCTTCACTGCCTCTGGTCAAATCTGCTGATGTCGCATACACGTTTACATTCCATCGATCCATATATCAGTGTATTAACTCATTCACTGCCGGCCTGTTTTCAGAATTCCAACCCCCAGACTGCCAGAGGTTTTAGTGCATTTTCACTGATTTTACAAGACTCACAGAATACTGAGTTCTTTGACTATATAAACATGGCACATATCAAGATAAAGTGTTGACTTCTTTCACCTGAAAAAAAATTATGCTTCTAAACTTTTCGGTTCTCAAGTAATTGATAGTAGAACATAGGGAAGTTTCAGCAAAAACGCTGTTTTTTGACCACAAAGTGGAGAAAACAAGCGTTTTGTGCAAAAATGGATTTCTAAGAGATCAGTGATTTTGACGTCAATACTTACTGATTTAGTGACACCTCAAATATCTAAAACAACAGAGAAGGAGATTTTTTATGGCAAAGTGCATTTTTTTATTTACAAATATAAGAATATAAGGCTCTGTGAATTGAAAATTCCTTCAAATCAATAGTGCTAAGAGATGTTTACAGGATATAATAATATCTTTTCATATAAAATAGAACTTTCTCACTTCACAACAAAATTGAGGCTCAGAGTACAGACCCATAATAAAAACATATATATACACACACACGCACACACACACATACACATATATGTACATACACACAAGCCCATGCATAAACCTTTACACACACACAGCTATACCCACACACACACACACAAACGCACACACACATGCACACACGTACACACACATAACATTCATTACAATTACCACACAGCAGCATCATGTAAACTTAATTCTTCTCATCTCATGCCTCTCTGGAGACGAGGATCTACTGCTCCATGTCAGTAAACTTCTTCCTTTGCGCTGTCGTAATTCTGATCTGAGTTCCTGCTGCGCAGCGCGAGCACGACACGTCACCTGCCTCAGGCAGAGCAGATCTCTGCCCCGACATCGCTGCCTGATCTCTGCGAACCTCTGATCCGGGATCCTGGGTCCCAAGACCGATCAGATCGCTCCGGAGGCGCTGATCAAGAGTCATCTGTTTTTCCGTGTTCCCTTGCCTTGCCATCTTGCTTCTCTCGCCAATACACAGTACACGCGCTAATCTCTTCCTCTCTTCCAGGTCTCTGATCGGCAGATAATAATACAAAAGATCGCCACCTACAGGTTGGGAGGTGTGAATTACACCTTAAAAGTTGCTCCAGGTTGTATCCTAGCAACCCCCGCTGAAAAACGTCTTTGATGTATATATACGTCACGGCACTCAACGTTTGGATTCGACATGACATCAAAAGACGTCACCAGCAGTCAATGAGTTCATATTTTGTATGAGCAAACATACAAAATTCCTTAATTAAAAAAAAATATATAAAAACTGACTGAGCGGGGTCGCCTCTTGACAGATCTGACCTATAACTTGGTCGGTCTTGATGAAGATAGAAAGGTTTAATATCATACTGTGACAGAGCATTACACTCATCTCCACGGAGAAGAGCGTTTGAAGGACGCTCCGCCAGAAAAGTTACACAATATTTTCATTAACAGAACTCGTGACAGTGTGTAAAGTGGAGGATGGAGCTAATGTTTGAACTGGCCTGTAATATGAAGACACACACACACACACACACACACACTATACTGGGGTCTATCAGGGGCCAGTGGAGATTTCTGTATCAAATCTTCACTCTCACGGCCACTGGACTGTGACCTTCCCTCTGCGCCTGTCTTATTCTGTGGGATTTATTTGCACTGCTCTATAGACACTGACATGGAAATAAAATGGACTTTTTTGGGCCTAGGTTACATAATAAAGGACACATATTACGCTACTTTCTGATCTAATTTTCTGTTATAATGTTGTTTTAATCGTCACAATTGCACCTGGAGTTATTTTGTTTTGTTCCGTTCAAACATGCTTAACACACAAGCCCTGCAAACTGTATAGTCATACAGAAAACTGTCAGGCAGAAAACTCTATTCCACCTCGTGATGTCATGTGCACTGTAAAAAGAGTTCCTAACTTATAAAACCAAGTTATTCCACGTAACACATTTTGCCCAGCTTACTTAGATTTATTTAGTTATGCCAACTTTTTGGTAACTGACTCTGCTAAACTCATAAATGTTTAATAATCTATACTTAAAAACATGAGTAGAGAGAGCAGGTGCGTGTGATCATGTGCACTTTCTTTGTTTCTTTTTTGTTTTAATTTTTAACACGCCACTGTTCAGTGCAAAAGTTACAGTGCATCCTGTTCAAATAAACAGGTTTTGAAGAAGAAGAAGAAGGTAGATGCATAATTTTAGTTCAGTTTGCTAGAAAATTTTGAGGCTATCGGTTTCCTCATTTTTTTCAAGTAATGGAGTGTTGTTTACTTGAAAACTACCACTACGTGACATCACAAGGTGGAACAGAGCATTTTGAGCTTTGGAGATTCACTAATAATAAAAGATTACTCAACAAAACACAACTCCAGGTCTGTTTTTGAGGAAGTAACAACATTATAACATGATTTAAACCTCACAAGAGTCGATTCTCCGTAATATAGAACCTTTAACAGCGCTGTACCTGATTTTTTTTCTTTTCTTTTCTTAAAAATGTGAAAACCAGGACTAGTTAATTTTAGTTTGCAGTGGTCCAAAGTTATTCCTCGTTTACCTTATGCATTCAGAGCATCTTAAATATTCACCGTAATGAGTTTTTACGCGCTTTTCACACCAGCAAAGTTTAGTGAGGCAGTAAAAATAGAAACAATTTGCATGCTAGCAGCACACTTCCTGATTATCGGACAATAAAATGCTTTATAATTAGATAAAAGACTTATTTTGACGTCAAGAGCTGCTTATACAACCTATCTGTACACAAAATTAGCATTGGAAAAAATGCTTGGCCAATGGATTTCATTTGATGATAAAATAATCGTGATGATGAGTTTATAAGTGCTTTTCACAAATTTAAGTGGCCAGACTGTCCTTTTAACATCACTACGAACAACTAGCACCAACGTTAGTTCCTAGTTCGCGGACAATAATTAGACTTGGGCTTTATTATTTACAAACTTTATTGATCCACAAGGGAAATAACTGGACGCAGACAGCACACAGCAGTCTCATTTTGGCTCTCTCTGTACCGTGGGAACACACATTTGACTTTGTTGCGCAACAATTTTATAATCCTTACTCTGAAGTTTTGTCTGTTTGTTTCGGATTTTGATCAATTTGGTCCAACCTTTTCATCCAGAGGTGAGTCTCTATAGGTTGGGATGTGGTTTGTTCAGACAGTAATAATCAGTATTGTAGTATTTTTCACTTCAACCTGTCAGTGCAATGAGCAGGTGGAAAAATCTTGCCTCTGCATCTACAATATGTTACTGTATTATTCTGAACAGTTTATATGAATTACAGTGTTAACGGCCTGTAATTCCAGTCATACACACTTTCACACAGAACCTTTATTCCTTTGAGTACGATTTTCACGGTCTTTTTTATCTAGCCAGTAACTAACCTGTTACCCGATAAAGGAACACCGCATCCTTCAGTAATTTACTAACTGTATGTGACTAACCTGTCACCCGTTAGAAGGATACTACTCCTTTCAGTGTTTTACTACCTGCCAGTGACTCTCCCGCCACCCGATAGAGGGACACTAGTCCACGTTTTACCTAATAGAGCCTAGGATTGTTAGGGTTTTTCTACGCGCTATGACCCTCAGTCACACACGTTTTAAACTTAGACGTACTCACTCAGTTCTTTTGAGTCTGGTTGTCTTCCTCCTTCGGTATCCCGTCAACCCTCAGACTCCAAGCGATGAATGAGAGTCGGCCGTTAAAAGTCTCAGATGCAGTGGCCACTGTCTTTCCCGAGCCTCCGTCACCTCCTGGAGTCCTTAGGTGTCTTGGGATCCGGCTTACGAAGGACCATTTGATGGGTGCTGGTAAAAACCCAACATATTCTGTACACAAGGAAAGGAAGACAAGACAGATTAGGTTTTTCACTTGCAAGCGGAGAACGGTCAGAGAGAAAGCCCAGGTGACAAATGCTCTTGGCCCAATCTGCTCTGAGCGTCCTGGTTCTCTATGCCCTCCGCTGCGTATTTATTCAGTTTTTCACAACCCTAGTTACACCTGCGGTCCTGCCCATAAAGGGGTGGGGGAACACGTGGCAGGACAGCCGACAAAACATAATCATTAAAACAAAAACACTTGTAAGATAATTCCAGATATGACATCTATCACAGTGACAATGTCACAGTGACTTAGATATTGGAGGAGCCAAGCTGTCTGCTCACGTCTCCTCTCAGATATCTGACATTTCTGCAACTCAAAACATATGATCACAAGTAACGTACACATTTGAAACTTCATTTCTAAAGATTAAAGAATCACAAAAGTTAATAATATATAATTATTCCATCATTATTACATGAAAAATTTATCAGGTACAGCCCCTTTAAGAATTTCATAACATTTTAAGATTTTTTTCTTTTTTTAAACTGTAAGGCTTTGTCTAGAATAACCATACAAATCCATATGAAGCATTTAAAATAAAAAAAACTGTTATTCTAGTCCCATCTGGCTTCGTTTCATCATGGAGGAGAAGCTCAGGGCCGTCTCGTGGTTAAGGCAAAGTAGAAATGGTGCGCAAACATCTGTCTGTATTTGCTTTGGGCTTAATGGAAACTACGAAAATACATTACATGATTTAAAGACATCTGCATATGCAAATCAGATGACTTAAGGCTGCCTCTTGCATGATTCTAAATTACTTCCTATCCCACTTGTACAGTCCCTCCTCCCTCACTCTTTTCTTTAGTCTGCCCAGTGTAGGTGTTTAGTCCCAGTTTAAAAAAAGCTCTAAAACACAGGAAAAGCATCTGGCTATAAGTGCTTTCATTCTTCAGAAAGAAAATGCTCATTTGAAGGTGCGTTTTGTAACGTTTCTGGTGGAGCGCCCTTCAAATGCTTGTCTCCCTGGAGCTGTTATTGCTTTGTCTGGAATGTTTCACAGTATGGTATTAAATCTTTCTATATTCATAAAGACCAAACCAGACCATGCTACAGGTCAGATCTGTGGAGAGGCGACCTCGCTCACAGTCAGAATGCCTGTTTTTCTTGGTATTTTTGCGCATTAAAACCACCTGTGATTGAATAACCTCTCCTGGTCAAAGAACACTGCATCACTGACCAGTAAAGCCCAACAGCGACTCTACTTCCTCCACAAGTTGAAGAGAGCCAGACCCCAGCTCCATCATGAGCACCTTCTACAGAGGCACCATAGAGAGCATCCTCACCAGCGGCATCACTGTGTGGTATGGCACCTGCACCGTGTCCTGCCGGAAAAAGCTACACCGAGTAGTGAGAGCAGCTGTGAGAATCGTGGGTGTCTCTCTCCCCTCCCTGCAGGACATCTACTGCACCCACCTCACCCGCAAAGCCCTCTGGGTGATCCCACCCACCCATCCAACTGCCTCTTCAGTCTGCTGCCATCAGGAAGGAGACTGAGGAGCCTCAGGGCCAAGACCAGCAGACTGAAAGAGCTTCATCCACCAAACTGTCAGGATGCTGAACTCTCTCCCTGCCCTCCCTCCCCCAATGACACTGCTGCTTAAAAGACACTTAAAGGACACTGACACTGCTGCTTAAATGACACTGACACTGCTGCTTAAATGACACTTAAATTACACTTAAAGGACACTGGCACTGCTGCTTAAATTACACTTAAATGACACTGCTGCTTAAATGACACTTAAAGCACACTGGCACTGCTGCTTAAATGGCAGTTAAATTACACTGGCTTTGCTGCTTAAATGACACTTAAAGGACGCCGGCACTGCTGCTTAAATGACACTTAAATGACACTGGCACTGCTGCTTAAAAGGCACTTAAATGACACTGACACTGCTGCTTAAATGGCACTTAAATGACACTGACACTGCTGCTTAAATGACACTTAAATGACACTGGCACTGCTGCTTGAATGACACTTAAATGACACTGACACTGCTGCTTAAATGACACTATTTGAGCTTTATTACGCTACACATTGAATTGTGTGTTTTATTTTTTTTTAATCCTTTATTTATCCCTGTAGGGAAATTATTTCTCTGCATTTGACCCATCCTTCAGGAGCAGTGAGCAGCACATCTTTCAGGGGCCGGGGATCCACCTCCATGATCTTATTGCTAAGCTTTCTCAGCTAGAGGATTTTACCAATGGGGCATGTTTTTGGGTTGATGGGGAAAACCGGAGTGAAACCCACCCAGACACGGGAAGATGTTTATGTTTTATTGTCTTGTTTATCAGATGTTTTATGTTCACTGTGGGCCTAGGGAGCGCTCCAATTTCAAATCCTGAGTGTGCAACCTGTACATATGGTTTTTGACAGTAAAGCTGACTTTGAACTTTGAATAAATATATGTTTAATATCACACTGTGGAACCTTTTAGACAGAGCAATGACGTATTCATGGAAACAAGCAGGTGACAGACCCCCAACCAAAAAGTTAGATAGTGCACCTTTGGATTAGCTGCTTGAGATCATTTCCAGCTCACAACAGGCTCCTCTATCAGAACTATAACAACAATATTACAATAAGTGATAAGAGCTAATGTCCTGCAGCTCTGGACGGAGCCTGGGCTAAAACAAAAGAAACATTTCCACTTATCTGTGGGTGAAGGTGCAGAGTTATGACGTTGTAACACTGGACTCGGAGAGAGTGGAGAGAGAAGGAGAAGATAAAGAAGTGTCCGGGTATTTATTAAAAACACAAAAGGGAGAATAAAAGTGTACACGGGAGAGACCTGAATGCTAACCGCAGAGGATGTACTGGTATAACGTTGCTGCCCGGTTTATTAATAATTTAAAAGTGATAACAAATATGGCTGTTGTTGTAAAATGAGAGGTCAGTTATTAAATTGGTGCAGTTCCTCCTACTAGCAGAGTGTAGAATAAAGAGAAAATGCCTGATAAAACAGCACCATGAGGACTTGTGTTTTAAATTGACAAGCTTTTATCTCCAAAAAACAAACTTTTATGGGGCCTGGGGGAGAGCCTCTTTGTGCTTGTTTCCATGGAAATGTGGCTCCTTTGGCTATAATATTCCACAGTTTGGTGTAAAACGTAGTTATCTCTGTGGAAAATGTTCTGAAGTAAAATTTTAACACTCTGCAGTTATCTTCTCTACCTTTAAAGGATTTGTCAAATATTTTTCTTCATTGAGATGTTTTTGCCTCGTCTGGAATGTTTCACAGTGTGACATTAAACCTTTCTGTCCTCATGGCGACCGAACCAGACCAATCTGTAGTAAGGCGACCCCGCTTACAGTCAGAATGTCTGTTTTTCTAGGTATTTTTGAGCTGTAAAGCCATCTGTAGTTTAGTAAATGTTAAGTAGATCTGTTTAATGTCATACTGTGGAACATTCCAGGCAGAGCAATGACGTATCCATAGAAACAAGCAGGTGATGAACCCCCAACCAAAAATGTTACACAGTGCACCTTTCCACTGGAGGATTTGGTGCAGTTCTGGGTTGGGCTGTTATTCATAAACTTGTCTGCAGTTTTAATCATGTCATGTTATGTAAATGTTGAGTATTACCTATAATCAAGGTTATTAAAGTTAACGAAAACGAATGAAAAAACGAAAACTAAAAAAATATTTTCATTAATTGAAATAAATAAAAACAGCAATTAAAAGAAAAAAACAATAACTAACTGAAACTGTGTTGTGTGTTTACAAAAGTAACTGAAATTATAGATAAATTAAAGCAGGATTAACCAGGACTAGACTAGAACTAAACAAGGACTAAACCAGGACTAACCTAGGACTAAAGCAGGACTGAACTAGAACTAAACCAGGACTAAACTAGGACTAAACTAGGACTAAACAAGGACTAAACTAAGACTAAACAGGACTGAACTAAAACTAAACTAGGACTAAACAAGGACTAAACCAGGAATGAACTAGAACTAAACTAGGACTAAACAAGGACTAAACCGGGACTAAACTAGAACTAAACCAGGACTAAACCAGGACTAAACCAGGACTAACCTAGGACTAAACAGGACTGAACTAAAACTAAACTAGGACTAAACAAGGACTAAAGCAGGACTAAACCAGGACTAAAGCACGACTAAACCAGGACTAAACTAGAACTAAACCAGGAATGAACTAGAACTAAACTAGGACTAAACAAGGACTAAACCGGGACTAAACTAGAACTAAACCAGGACTAAAGCAGGACTGAACTAGAACTAAACCAGGACTAAACTAGAACTAAACCAGGACTGAATTAGAACTAAACCAGGACTAAACAAAGACTAAACAAGGACTAAAGCAGGACTGAACTAGAACTAAACTAGGAATAAACAAGGACTAAACCAGGAATAAACTAGAACTAAACCAGGAGTAAAGCAGGACTGAACTAGGGCAATTAAAAGAAAAAAAAACCCAATAACTAACTGAAACTGTTGTGTGTTTCCAAAACTAACTAAAACTAACTGAAATTATAGATAAATCGCTCTTCGTTTTCTTTGTCAATTTATTTCCAATCCTTTTTTGGAGTTGGTAAATGTGGAAGTTTTGGTGTGCATTTTTATTTGTTTTTGCACTTAAGGCTGCAGCTTGTGGACAGCTTTGGTCATTGTGGGGTAAACCTGAATAAATGTTTTAAAATTGTATTTGCTTGTTGTAAGTTTGATAACACAATACTTTCTTTTTGATTCCTGCACTTGACAAATAACCCAAAGTATAACCCAAAAACTAAAACTAATAAAAACTAAACTAAAACTGAGCAGTTCGATAAAAATGAAAACTAAAACTATCAGAGCCGCTCTAAAAACTAATTAAAACTAACTGAATTAGAGGGGGAAAAAGTCAAAACTAACTAAAACTAAACTATAATGAAAAATCCCAAACTATTAGAACCTTGCCTATAATAGGATGTAATGTAATTACTTAAACAGGGGGGTATTATGCGAAATTGATTTTTATGAGCTTTCTACTAGATTATAACTATATTATATTATTCTTCTCTCATCAGAAATGTCCTTGAAGAGGTTTGAGATCTGTGCATGTTTGAGTAATTTTGTGTCTCTCTCTGTAACATTATGTCACCCACGCTCCCACAAGACAATTCTCCATAAATATACACAATCACGATACAAAACTGTACACTACAACTTCACAAACCTGATGTGATGTGCAGTAATTTCATTAACGGGATGCACGCAGCAAATAAAGCACTTTGAAAACAATAAAAGGCAACTTAATGGAAAAAAATATGAGACCACTGCATTTTTTTTCTGAAATCAGCATCTCTACATGTATTACAGCCATTCCATTCCAGCGTCTGTTGAATTCCAACACAAACACAAAGCTGAGCTACTTCAGTTCTTGCACCAGGAGTGGAATAAAGTCACCCAAGAACAATGTGAAAGACTTGTGGAGAGCATGCCAAGACGCATGAAAGCTGTGATTAAAAATAAGGGTTATTGCACCAAATATTGATTTCTGAACTCTTCTTAAGTGTAAACATTAGTATTATGTTGTTTTAAAATGAATTTAATATTGTTTCTTTGCATTGTTTGAGGTCTGAAAACATGTATCTTTTTTGTTATTTTGACCATTTGTCATTTTCTGCAAATAAATGCTCTAAACCAGTGCTTCTCAAATAGTGGGGTGGGCACCCTGGGGGGGGGGGCGCGGTGTGATGCCAGGGGGGGTGCATGTGATCCTGGGAAACATGCTTTTTTGCCATACTGTACTAGAACTAAGTGTAATTGCACATCAACAACAGTAGTTGGCAGTGGTGCTCTCATTGTTCTGGGGCAGGGGTCGGCAACCTTAAATACGTGATATACAGAACAGACTCACCATCAGCAGAACATCCTCTGTCACAGAAAAAACACGTATATTCCACTGAGACATGTCCTTTAGTCCGACAGAAGCCACAAGGACAGAGCGTTTTTTTTGTTGTTGTTTTTTTTCAGCACTTTCAGTTTATGCAAATGCACCATGTGGTTTTGAGTTTCGTTTCTGTAAAACGTAAACAGATGTGAGCAAAGCTGCATTAAAAACACATTAATATTTGAGTCAGTGACAGTGCAGTCTTTGTTGGAAGTTTCTTTCTTTCTTTGTTTTTAATGTTAATAAAAGGATGCAATGTTATGCAGAGGTGTACTAATAACAGTTTTCTAGACAAATAATACGATTTATAGTCGCACGCAGGGAGGGGGGCGTGAAATTTTTTCTTCTTCCTAGGGGGGGTGTAACAGAAAATAATTGAGAAGAAGCACTGATCTAAACGATAATATTTTATTTGGAATTTGGGGGAAATGTTGTCATTTTTTTTTTTTTTCCAGAGCTGTATGTTATGTATTAGCAGTTATTACCCGATAGACGTAAAATACACACTTTTAAAGTTAAGTAAAGTCCTTGTTTTCACAGATCTCGGCCTGGAATGTTCCACAGTATGACATTAACCAGCTCTATCTTAATTTTATCAATTACAGGTGGTTTTATAGCTCAAAAATACCTAGAAAAACAAAGACATTCTGACGATTTGACCTGTAACTTGGTCTGGTTTGGCCTCACGATGATAGAAAGGTTTACTACATTCCAGACAAAGCAATAACATCTCCACGGAGAAAAGTTACACGTTACAAAATGCACCTTTAAGTTAACACGTCAAACACGCCATAGATGATAACGTTGGCCCTTTCTAGCATAAGGTTACAAAAGCAAATATTATACAATGGTGAGCGCAGATACCGAAGGCTTAAACCTGACATTTGAGAGAAACTTTACTTATTTGCAGATGGATTTTCAGGCGTCTAAACTTTTGCAGCTCGTTTCATAAAATCGACTGTTGGTTCTGACTGTGCAAAGATTGACTTGGGCTCAAAACCAAAGAGAGGAGAAGTGAGCGCAAAGGAAGGTTTTTTAATCTGTGAGTCTGTCTGCCTGGGCCGTTTCGATCTCGGGTTAATGAATGCCATACACTGATTTGTTCATTTGCTGCAGAGAGAGGAGAGGCGTTCAAGTGCACGCCGATAATGGGATAAATAGTTTAACCTGAGCAGACCAAGAGTTAGAGAGTTTGAGTTTTGTGGAGGAACTTGTTGAGACATCTGCTCAGACTGACCCCTGTCCATTCAAATCAAATCAAAAAATACCAAAATACACTTGACTTGTTGCATTGCCTAACTTTTCTATTGGTTTCGCCTCCATGGACATGTTATTTCTTTGCCTGGAATGTTCCACAGTAGGGCATTAAACATATCTCTCTTGCATTTGTTCAGTTGCAGGCGTTTTATAGCTCAAAAATACCTTAAAAAACGTGAATTCTTACTATGTGCAGGCTTGCTTCTCCATAGATCCAACCATTAACCTGTCTCCATTGTGATTATCAAGTTTATTTCCGTACTGTGGAATAATAAAGGCAAAAAAGGAATATCTCCATGGAGACAAGCAGGTGGCAGACACTCCACCAGAAAAGTTACACAGTGCACCTTTTAAATAATAATAATTTAAGGTAGTATTTTTAGGAGCTCTATCTAACTTTTCTGGTGGGGGGTCTGCTTATTGCTTGTGTCCAGAAATGTTATTGCTTTGCTTGGAATGTTCCACAGTATGGCATTAAATGCATCAATCTCCATGCAGGTGACATCACTAGGCCAAGGCAAAAGGAGAATTTCAATTTGTCACCTGGACAAAAGTTAATTTGGTCAAATACATTTTGCAGCTCATCCAAGCTGCTTCTTCAGTTCTGGTCAGACGCTGGTGAACACTGTCTATATCTGCCTGAAGGGGGAGCTAACTACATTGAAAATACTTTGAAACACCTACTTGTTTACAGTTTCTGTTAGTTAGGTGGGCCTATTAGATCTGCAGTGGGAGTGGAGTGTGGGTTTTGTTAGCAGAACTATTCAGGGTCATAATGGGTGTTTTTACACCTCTGGACCTGACCTGGCTAGTCCTATTATAGTTCTGATCTGTGGAGAGGAGAGCCTGCTGACAGAAGTTAGGTTGCATGTTTTTCAAGATGTTCGTGTAAATCCTCAGCCGTCGAGAATCCAGAGCAAAGAGAAATTCATTTGCCATGTTTCTTTTTCAAGGTATTTTCTAGTGCTGTCAAAAATATTGCGTTATTGGCGAGTTAACGCAAAACTATTTCAATGGCCTTAATATTTTTATCGCAAGATTAATGCTTTTTGTAGTGAACTAGTTTTTTTATGGCCACTGCTAGTACTGTTAGAAAAACTACAGGATCCAGCTGTAAACTGGTTTGTTTGTGCAGATGTGAGTATGGGCCATAGAACCCTACGCAATCAAGTCGCCCTGAGTGCAGCTGGTGTTGGGACAAACACAGTGGCACTAACTGGAGATTACTGGATGTCCCTCTGTGATGAGAACTACCTCAAGGTCACAGCAAATTATTTCACCCACAGTGGAAACTTCAGTCGCTTTAACTGTTCTGAAGACAGAAGAGAAGCACTTCACTCACAATTCATGAAAGTGGAACATCAAACACAAAGTTGTCTTACTGAAAATTGTGATGGTTTGCAATAAAAAAAGCATTTGCACAAAGCAAGGATATCCACTTTTCTCTGTTGATAAGAAAAAATTTGCAATTTGCAATTAATCACAAGTTGACTATGACATTCATGAGATTAATCACGATTAAATATTTTAATCGGCTGACAGCACTATTATTATTATTTTCTAGGCCTATCAGTTTAACATGTTAATTAGATTCATTAATTAGACTGCAAATTAATGTGTTATAAAAATTAATGCAATAATTATGAGCGGCAGTTCAATGTACGCATTTTAAATTTGGCGTGCGGCGAGCAAATCGCTGCCAGAGCCTTTGAACAGCAAGTTTATTTATAAAAAGAACAAAGATCAACAACAATGCAGTGATTTGTAGATTTTGTCAAGAAGAATTTTCTGCCTGACGGATCATTTGAACGATAAACACGTCCGGACAAGTTCCATCGTTACCGGTGATAGAGCGAGTGTGAACACACTTCAACAAACCAACAAACCAACAAACCACCAAACCAACAAACCACGCTTACGGAATTTATGAAACGAATGAGCAAAGCGACCACAGAAAAACCGACAAACTCAATCGCAAAGTGGGGTGCCTCTCTCTCTCTCCCTCTCTCAATCTCTCTCTCAGTATCTCTCTCTCAATCTCTCTCTCTCCCTCTCTCAATCTTTCTCTCTCTCAATCTCTCTCTCAGTATCTCTCTCTCAATCTCTCTCTCTCTCACTCTCTCAATTTCTCTCTCTCTCACTCTCTCAATCTCTCTCTCAATCTCTCTCTCTTACTCACTCTCTCTCTCACTCTCTCAATTTCTCTCTCTCTCACTCTCTCAATCTCTCTCTCAATCTCTCTCTCTTACTCACTCTCTCTCTCACTCACTCTCAATCTCTCTCTCTCCCTCTCTCTCAATCTCTCTCTCTCCCTCTCTCTCTCACTCTCTCTCTCAGTATCTCTCTCTCAATCTCTCTCAATCTCTCAATCTTTCATTCTCTCTCTCAATCTCTCTCCCTCTCTCTCTCAATCTCTCTCCCTCTCTCTCTCTCCCTCTCTCTCTCCCTCTCTCCCTCTCTCAATCTCTCTCCCTCCTCTCAATCTCTCTCCCTCTCTCTCTCAGTATCTCTCTCTCTCACTCTCTCAATCTCTCTCCCTCTCTCAATCTCTCTCCCTCTCTCTCAGTATCTCTCTCAGTATCTCTCTCTCACCCTTTCTCTCAATCTCTCTCTCTCTCTATCTATCTCTGTAATTATTTAGATTATTTTTTAATCGCCTGACAGCACTAGTATTTCACTATTTTACAATATAAAACTAATAATACTGTTCAATACTGTGGAACATTCCAGACAAAAGTAAAAAAAAAATCTCCATGGAGTCCAGAGATGTTACATAGTGCACCTATAAAAGAGTATATTGTGGGCCTATAAAAGAGTAGATATTGCTTTGACACAACTCGGGGAATGTTTTTGAGGAGGAGACAGAATTATAACACGGCTTAAAGCTCACAAGAGTCATTTTTTTTCGCAATATAACACCTGTAATGACGATGAATGATGAAATGAAAACTAGCACAAATTAGAGCATTTGAACCGTCACAGCAGCGTCCATGAGCAGTCTGCAGAGAGACTGTGTAATGAGGACAGAAACAGACCTGTGCCGTTTGATTGTCACATAATCAGAGTTTAGCTGCGCTCTCGAGGACCGATTCTCCCTGAAGAGTTCAAACCGCCCTCACCTCACCGTGTCCTGAGTCTGCATGAGGATCGGGGAAATCGAGCGCATTTGAACTCAACACAGTGTACTGGAGCTGTTATCAATAATGAGCAAAAAGAGAGAGGTTTATAAGACTATATTTCTATATTTATGTTTTATTTTTTACTTTTTTACATTTTTTATTAAGTCTGATTAACAGGATTACAATCATACCATACTCCATCCAAATGTACAACTCACCCTTACAGATAATACTAATACTAGTGCTGTCATGCGATTAAAAAAAAAAAAAATCTAATTAATTACAGGATTTGTAAATAATTAATCGCATTTTAAGAGTGTGAGAGAGAGATTGTGAGTGATCGATCGAACGAACCCACTTTGCGATTGAGTTTGTCCATTTTCATGTGGTCACTTTGCTCATTAATTTCCCAAATTCTGCGAGCGTGGTTTGTTGGTTTGGTGGTTTGGTAGTTTGGTGGTTTGGTGGTTCGTTGGTTTGGTGGTTTGTTGGTTCGGTGGTTTGTTGGTTTGGTGGTTTGGTGGTTTGTTGGTTTGGTGGTTCGTTGGTTCGTTGGTTCGGTGGTTTGTTGGTTTGGTGGTTTGTTGGTTTGTTGGTTTGGTGGTTTGTTGGTTTGTTGGTTTGTTGGTTCGTTGGTTCGGTGGTTCGGTGGTTCAGTGGTTCGTTGGTTCGTTGGTTCGTTGGTTCGTTGGTTCGTTGGTTCGGTGGTTCGGTGGTTTGTTGGTTTGTTGGTTTGGTGGTTCGTTGGTTTGGTGGTTCGGTGGTTTGTTGGTTCGTTGGTTTGGTGGTTCGTTGGTTTGTTGGTTTGTTGGTTTGATGGTTTGTTGGTTTGGTGGTTCGTTGGTTTGTTGGTTTGTTGGTTCGGTGGTTCGTTGGTTCGTTGGTTCGGTGGTTCGGTGGTTCGGTGGTTCGTTGGTTCGTTGGTTCGTTGGTTCGTTGGTTCGTTGGTTCGATGGTTTGTTGGTTTGGTGGTTTGGTGGTTTGTTGGTTTGGTGGTTCGTTGGTTTGTTGGTTCGGTGGTTTGTTGGTTTGTTGGTTTGTTGGTTTGTTGGTTTGTTGGTTTGTTGGTTTGGTGGTTTGTTGGTTTGTTGGTTTGTTGGTTTGATGGTTTGTTGGTTTGTTGGTTTGTTGGTATCACCGGTAACGATGGAACTTGTCCCGACGTGTTTGTCGTTCAAATGATCCGTCAGGCTGGAGCAGCTTCGGTGATCGGAAAATTATTTTTGACAAAAGCTCCAAATCACCGCGTTCTTGTTGATCTTTGTTTTTATAAATAAACTTGCCGTTCAAGGGCCCGAGCAGTGATTTACTCGCCGAACACCAAATTTAAAATGCGAGCGCATTGAACTGCCGCTCATAATTAATTGAGTTAATTTTTATAATGCGTTAATTTGCAGTGTAATTGATTAATCAAATTAACGCGTTAAACTGACAGCCCTAATTGGTGGCAGTAGCTCAGTTGGTAGAACGTTTGTCCACTGATCCAAAGGTTGGCGGTTCAAATCCCGCTCTTGACATAAGAAACATCAGTGGTTGAGCGGTCAGATCCACTGACCCAGAGGTTGGTGTTACGATTCCAGCTCCCACAGATGAAAGCTGCCATTGTGTCTTTGGGCAAGACACTTAACCCACCTCGCCCCAGTGTCTGTGTACACTGGTGTGTGAATGGGTGAGTGGTTCCTTGTTGTAAAGCGCTTTGGGTGCCTTGAAAAGCGCTGTTTAAAGATGTGACCATTTACCATGTGACCATAATACTGTATATTGTGATGTGTGAGCTGCTGTTAAAATAATTTGACTTGTGGATCAATAAAATTTGTTTTCAAGTTGAAGCATACACACACAAGCAAACCCACAAACACACATCTGATATCAGTGGTCAATCATCAGGAAAAATGTTTTTTTGTTTTTTTTTACTTATTTGGTTTGTATAGTGCACGTTAATGGTCCTATAGTTACACACATTTGACTCTTGAGCTGTAAGTCACATTAGGGTCTTCAAAAACACACCTGGAGTTGTGTTTTGTTCCATTCACACATGTTTGTAACCCTTTATTATTAGTCTGTCTACATCTTAAAGATGGTACTTCTTGATGCTTTTATATGGCTCCTTAATGGTTCCCTAATACTGTAAATGAATCCTTCTTCAAAATCAACACTCAGTGCATGAGAAACAGAGATAAGATGAGAAAGAGTCATAAATATCTCTCTCAAACACTTTATTCTGGGCGTTGTTGCTTGAATGCAAATGACGAGAAAAGAGCTGGCCTATAGTAGAGGGTGGGGGCGTGGCCAAACGCTCCTCTCTCGCTCTGAGCGCTCAGCTGATCCATTTCCGTGTTTTTGCACAGGGGGAGAGATTTGAAGCGTTCCATTGAAAAATAAACACATTTCCACAGAAAATAAAATTAAACCACTGCTGTTCAAAGGTCCAGAGGCTCAGATAAAGGACTTCCGAGCCTAGAAACACTCGGACGTGCCTCCAGGCAAATAAAAAAACGCATTTCGCATTGCCTAGCGCATTCGCAGTCCAAACTCTCTGGGCGTGATTTACAGAGACGCTGAGTACAGACAGACGGGGGTGGAACTGCATTTGCATTTCTTTTTTCGATCTGACGTCAATAAGGTGCCTTGTTCAAAATCGCCCGTTTGAGCTCCGATTTTTTGTAACGCAGAAAAGGATCGCAAATGCTCAGTTTAGACATTTCGCAACTTTTAACCATGGGGGGGCTAAACAGGGTAGGGGAGCTCACATTAACGTTCAAAAACCTCAGAAAGTGAAAATTTCATGCCATGGGACCTTTAAAAGCTCTGTTTCACCTTGTAATGTCATGGAGTGGTAGTTTTCAAGTCAACAGCTCCTTTTTACTTTTAGTTCAGTGGAGATTGGCAATTCCAGAGCTGAACTGATCCAAATGATTCTAGTGAAGGTGTGTGGAGTTTAAATGGCCATACCGGCTTGTCAAAGTCTGATCCTGTCAGATATCAGAAGGTCTGGGCCTGGTCAGGACTTGGATGGGAGACCACTGGGAAAATCAGGTGCTACAGGGGGGCGCCAGTCTCAAAAAACTGTTGCTGTGTCCTTAGGCAAGGCACTTCACCCACATTGCCTAGTATGAAAGTGGTGTGTGTGTGTGTGTGAGTGTTGGTCGGAGGGGCTGATGGTGCAGATTGGCAACCTCGCTTATGTCAGTCTGCCCCAAGGCAACTGTGGCTACGATAACGCAGTGGCTTACGGCTGCCGCTTGTTGTTTTTGTGTTTATATATGTGTGTGTGTGTTTATATGGTTGTATGTGTCACCCCGACTGCAATATCTGAGCAAGACTTGCAATAACCTGGATAACCAATGTGTAGTACAGGACTTTGTTGCACTATTTTTGATATTGGGTTGTAAATATCCAGCTGTGTTGTATATATCTACTTCTATATGTCTACTTAAATGTCTGCACTGAAGTGAGATGCTTTCAATCTCATTGTGAGTATGTATGATATAAATTGTACATGTGAATAGTGACAATATAAGGCATTCTATTCTATTCTATTCTATTCATTTTATTGAAAGCTTATCATCACCAAGTGTGGAGTGAATGAATAATGCTCTGTAAACAAGACAAAACTACAAACAAACAAAACTACTGAAAACAAGTAGGTGTGGTAGTTTCAGAGTAATTTAATTGTAACGTATTGGCCCGAATATAAGACGATGTTTTTTGCATTGAAATAAGACTGAAAAAGAGAGAGAGTCGTCTTACATTCGGGGTCTAGACATTATGCCCATTCACAACGCTAGATGGCGCCAGATATCTTTAAAGCGAATGCTGAACTGAACTCCCCAGGCCAAAAAATAGCGGTAAGAAAGAAAAGAGAAGAAAATAAGAGAAGAGATAACAGAAAATGGAGAAACTTAGCGACAATCTGGAAAAAAGTGGGTCGAAGATCGGCCAGGTTAACCGGCAGCTGACTTCACTTAGACTTCACTTTGATGGTTAATGCAGTTATTGCAATTTTGTTGTTTTATCACAGTAGATTGGTTTATTTACATTTCAAAAGCCAGAAGCCATTCATTTACAAATGTGATTGCACTTTAGTTTACATATTTAAATGTTCAGATATTAAGATGTGATAGACAGTTTTTGCATGATTTGAATGAGGCAAAATAACATGCTTTTTCTCTCGAATATATTGTTATAATCATTTGTTTCAGATGTACTGTAATTATTTTCTGTACAAAAATTTAATTTGGTGTTCAAAAAGTCTTTTTTCAAACTTGAGTCTTGAAAAAGAGGGGGTCGTCTTATAATCAGGGTCGTCTTATATTCGGGCCAATACGGTAATTAGCTCCTCCCTTCAGGCAGATATAGGCAGTGTCCACCAGCGTCTGACCAGAACTGAAGAAGCAGCTTGGATGAGCTGCAAAATGTATTCGACCGAATAAACTTTTGTCCAGTTGACAAATTGAATTTCTCTTTTTGCCGTGGATTCTACCTGGACGACTGAGGGATTCTACACACAAATGCTGTAAAGCGTTTTTGAGCGTCCAGAAAAGAGCGATATAAAATTGGTGCATTATTATTAAAAACACAGTGGAACACTTCCTGTATTACCACGTGACATCACAAGGTGGAACAGATTGTTTCCTGCTTGAAAGAAGAACTTAACGTGTGAATGAAACAAAACACAACTCCAGGCATGTTTTTGATGAAGAAACAACATTGTAATAGATCATAAAATAGTGTAAAATGGGCTCTTTATTAGCATTATACTGTTGCTAGCATTTTTGGTACATTTGCAGCTTTCTGCACTGCAAATTCTCTGATCTGGCCAAGATTTTAAAACTCTTATCAGGTTATTAATCTTGTTTTCAGATTTATTATCTACTTACTAGTTCAGAAACTGCTTAATTCTAGTCTAGAGGTTGTTTATTTTAACATCACTTGTCAAGTAATATTATCTTGCTGCATGGACAGATAATTTCACAACTTTTAAGTAATTTTCGGATAGATTTAAGTGTTTATATCTTTAATTTTGCACAAGCTTTTTTGCAGCCTGGCAACAAAAAAACAGTTTAAAACAAGTGTACTTCAATACTGCAGACAAGTGTCTTGCCTAAGGACACAATGGCGGTACATACAGCCTCTACAGTCATGCATCTTTATTGCTACGAAAATAACTTAGCGCACACCTGCTTGTCTCCATGCTTGTCTTCAATGCCAGTGGGCTTGATTGCGGAACGTTCAATTTAGTGCAATACGGGACCTTTAAAGCGGAACTGAACACCAAATCCACTGTTTTCATTACGAAACTGTCTATGTGTTTTATTGTATCTTTATTGTATCTTTACTGTGGGGTATTTTGATTTTATAGCTCCACTGAAACCACTGACCCCTCACCGTAAAATATTTGTTACTGCTTCCAAAATTCAACCCTTTATTTATACCAATACGAGATAGGATCAGTGCCTTGGCAGTGGTTTATTTATTCAATTTATTCTGCAACTATGGAAGTCAAAAGTATCGAAAATCAGATACTAATCTATACTTAAACTAGTATTGAAACTACATACTCATTTGAGCAAGTATCGATACTCAAAAAGTCGTATTTACAGGACAGAAATAGGTTTAGAATGATCCTGGGCTGAATCAGAACAAATATAAGAGCACATAGATGAGTACTGTATACGCCCACGAACCACTGTGGAACCTACAGGACCACTGAGGAATTACACAGATATAAAAGAAAGTAAAAGAAAGTAGTTTGATTTAAAGGTGCATTGTATAACTTTTCGGGTTGCGGAGGCAAGAGTACACAGTTCACAATGCACCGGCCCCCATGGATCCTCCTGCAGGTGGTGGGTCCACGGGAGGACGGCCCCATGGCGCTTGTACTTCTGTCATGGGGGCTCTCTACCAGTGTGCATGGACACATGGACACATGGCGAGGTGGGGTTAAGTGTCTTGCCCAAGGACACAACAGCAGCGCTCATCTGTGGGAGCAGGGATCACATCGCCAGTGGATCTGACCACTCAATAAACAATCTTGAATTTTGAATCTACCAAATTACAGTGCAATATGTCGTGGTGCAATACTTAAAGGAAAATTAACATTTTTTTTACAATCTGAGCCTTCTTTCGGCAATAAAACAAGGAGTTTTACTCACCCATAGCAGTTTGGTGTCAATTGGAGCAGTATCGCAGAACTTATGTTGAGCCGTTCTGTTCTACCAATGATCCCGTATCCGTTAGCGTGAGTGCTCGGGGCATTACTTTGCGGTGTCCAAATAACACAAACTTTAGCACTTTTCATATCACAGAAGATCGCTGTGTCAGGATAGACTTTTAGTGGATTCCAAAATGGCCTAAAACCCGATATCCAGCTATAGTTTCATTTGATGACGTCATCAGAGAGGACAGTGCGCATGCGTGAACTCAGCTGTTTTGTAAACACCGCTAGTCCGACAGAAGCTAACACCGCTCTGAACTTTACTTTTCTGTTGCGATATCGGGTTTCAGGCCGTTTTGGAATCTACTAAAAGTCTACCCTGACACAGCGATCTTCTGTGATTTGAAAAGTGCTAAAGTTTGTGTTATTTGGACACCGCAAATCAGTGCCCCGAGCACTCACGCTAACGGATACGGGATCATAGAAGAACAGAACGGCTCAACATAAGTTCTGCGATACTGCTCCAATTGACACCAAACTGCTATGGGTGAGTAAAACTACTTGTTTTATTGCCGAAAGAAGGCTCAGATTGTAAAAAAACGTTAATTTTCCTTTAACACAGTGCTAACAGAGTTCTGTGAAACATCTCTCTCTACAATATAGACTCTCAGTATGTGTTTATATGTGTGTATATACAAGGGGCATTCGAAAAGTTCTAAGACAAATGCCATAAATTCAGAATGAGTTGAACTAGTTCAACAAAATGACCTTGAATCGTACCACTGATGACTGATGAACACATTTGACACGTTTCGGCATTCCAGCTTTGTTATTCGTTACATATTGCACAACCCACTTTTTTGACCCTCCAAAATGAACCAATTTGAAGTCTGAGCAAACATTAAATTTAAAACACAAACTTCAATGGAAACCTAAAGAAATGATTGAAGCTTTGCACAATGTTTATGGATGTTTTTTTTTTTCCTATTTCCAAAGTTGAAGGAACATTTAAAAGGAACAAGATTTCAGTCCATACTTGAAGCGAAGAGGGAGGTTGTGACCTGCTCCAGAATTCTATCAAGAAGGAATTTTTCGGTGGAAACATCGCTTACAGAAGTGTATTGACTTAGGTGGATGTTAGCACAGAACGGGACAGAAAAAGACTGAATAAACTGGTTAAGAGGGCCAGCTCTGTCCTGGGCTGTCCTCTGGACTTTGTAGAGGAGGTGGCTGAGAGGAGGGTACTGGCCAAATTCATGTCCATTAAGGACGACACCTCTCACCCTCTGCACCGGACTGTAGAGGAGCTGAGCAGCTCCTTTAGCAGCCGACTGAGGCACCCCCAGTGCAAGAAGGAGCGCTACCGCAGATCCTTCATCCCCACTGCAATCAGACTGTATAATTCTAACATATAGGCCAGACGTGCAATATCCTCCTTTTCATGTTGATGCTTGTTGTTACTATTATCATTATTACTATTTCCCATTATTATTATTATTACGTATTACTATTTGTATTATTTATTACTTACTTTATCCCCTCCCTGCCTGCATGCACTTTTTCCCTCTTGTCCAAATGTCCTGGAGCTACTGTGGCGAGTAAATTTCTCCTGTGTGAGATCAATAAAGGCTAATCTTATCTTATCTGTTATGTAGAAAAATCATTTTGTTACTTTCAAAAATAAATAAAGTTGTTTTTTAATTTGTCTTTTTGAACTTTGTGAATGAGCCTCGTATGTGTGTTTATATGGTTGTATGTGTCACCCCAACTGCAATATCTGAGCAAGACAGAACAGGACTTTTTTGCACTAATTTTTGCACTATTTTTTATATTGGGTTGTAAATATCCAGCTTTGTTGTATATATCTACTTGTGTATGTCTACTTAAAGGGATATGCCACCCCCAGGTCAAATTTGGGCATCTCCCCACAGTCCAGAGACTAAAATAAGTTGCACCACGTTGTGCAACAGGGGAACTCCCTTCCCGGTGCGTAACTGGGATTCCCCTGGCAGCGTGCTGCGTGATACGGCTGTATTCTTACTCACTGGAAAATAGTTCCCACCCAAAATGACCAAGTCAAGCTCTCCGTGTTGATTTGCACATTTATTTGCACTCGATATGAATGCGCACTACACACAAAGTAATTGGGAAACGCATCGAGCAAATTAATTCCTTTTGGCCGAAATCTTTCTCTGGCTACGTTAGACTCCAGTCTAAGGCGGAGGAGCACCAGATACCGCGGCGGTCAGTGGCGACAGACTCGGACAATGGCTGGGTGAGCAGGAAAACGCTTTCCACCACTTATTTTAGTCTCTGGACTGTGGGGAGATGCCCAAATTTGACCTGGGGGTGGCATATCCCTTTAAATGTCTGCACTGAAGTGAGATGCTTTCAATCTCATTGTGAGTATGTATGATGTAAATTGTACATGTGAATAGTGACAATAAAAGGCATTCTATTCTATTCTGTTCATTTTATTAAAAGTTTATCATCACCAAGTGTGGAGTGAATGAATAATGCTCTGTAAACTTGGATCCTCCTGCAGGTGGTGGGTCCATGGGAGGACGGTCCCACGTTGCTTGACGCAACCAGCCTTGATGTACTTCTGTCACGGGGGCTCTCTACCAGTGTGCATGGACACATGGACGGATGGTGAGGTGAGGTTAAGTGTCTTGCCCAAGGACACAACAGTAGCGCTCATCTGTGGGAGCAGGGATCACACCGCCAGTGGATCTGACCACCCAATAAACAATCTTGAATTTTGAATCTACCTAATTACAGTGCAATATGCTGTGGTGCAATACTTAACACAGTGCTAACAGTGCTAACAGAGTTCTGTGAAACATCTCTCTACAATGTAGACTCTCAGTATGTGTTTATATGTGTGTATATACGAGGGGCAAGACAAATGCCATAAATTCAGAATGAGTCGAACTAGTTCGAACTAGAGGACGGCCCCACGTTGCTTGACGCAACCAGCCTTGATGTACTTCTGTCACAGGGGCTCTCTACCAGTGTGCATGGACACATGGACGCATGGCGAGGTGGGGTTAAGTGTCTTGCCCAAGGACACAACAGTAGCGCTCATCTGTGGGAGCAGGGATCACACCGCCAGTGGATCTGCCGATGCCTCGTCTAGAGCGGGATTCGAAGCGCCAACCCCTGGATCAGCGGACGCTGGTAGAAACGCTCTACCAACTGAGCTACTGCCGCCCCCCCCCCCTTTTTTTTTTTACAGAAAAGCGGAAGAAAATGGATGGATGTATAACTTTTCTAGTGGAGTGTCCATGTAACCTGCTTACTTCTGGCCAGAATGTTCCACAGTATGACATTAAACAACTCTACTTTACATTCATTCAATCAAACATGGTTTTATTGCTCAAAAATATCAAGAAAACACATTCTGACTGTGAGCAATGTCTCCTCTCCACAGATCTGACCTGTAACTTGATCTGGTTTGGTCTCCTAATACCATACTGTGAAACATTCTAGACAAAACAATAACACTTCCATGGAGAAAACACTTCCATTTGACGAAAAGTTACACAAAAGTCGCACCTTTTAATGTGGAAAATCACATAATAAAGAGGTTTTTATTATAATTATTATCACCACCGTGGTATTGAAATCAGTATTGAGTATCGAAACAAAGTATCTCCAACTGCATCTTTTCTTTTCTGGTCATTTTTGTTCATTGCTGCTTTTGTTTACCCAGAATATATTATATTTCCTTAAACACATGTACAATGAACCCGTGTGCGTCACATTGAGTACAGCATCTTGTTAACCTTTCAGAGAAGTAAGGATAATTATTCACTGGGAACATTGTCGCTCCTTTGACATTTAAAAGGCATTTGTTTTAATAGAAACATGATACAGGTGAGTAGATACAGTCTGCAAGTTCATTTATATTTATATTACATGATTATTTCTTATTAAACTTTGCAAACAAGTTAAAAAATAATTACGTTTTATTAGAATGCAAAGCCAGTGAATTAGAGCGAACGTTTGTATCCATTATCCTGCGCGGAGTCTTATCTCTACTCAAGGTAAACAAGGCAGACTGCAATAATTGCGCACAGATTAATGCGAGACTAAGTGCGTCACTGTTGGAGCAAAGCTTTTCTGTTTAAAATGTACCAGCAAAATAATTCATTAATTTCCATACAGTTTCAGTCTAGAAACTGAACTATTAGACTTCTCCAAAGATCTGTTGCTATAGAAGTTTAATTTAAATCCTCTATTAAGTATACAAAAAGTTAACATTTATAAGTTTATTTGATTTTTTTTTTGTTACCAGCAGATAGCAGATTTGAAACCTATTGGCCTGTTTACACGAGAACGCTTACGGGTAAAAACGACAAAATATTTTATCGGAAGCGCCTTTTGTTAGACGGTGACGGCGTTTTGGCGGCTTAAAAATGCAAAAAAACTGAAACCACCCTCCAAAGTGGAAAACTTGAATACGCTCCGCCGTAGCGTTTTCGTCTACACTGCCCAAGACGCAAAACTCTGGTCAAATCTGCTGACGTCGCGTACGCGTTTACGTCACATCGGTCCATATATCAGTGTACTTTGTTTGGCAGGACTCCCAGTTCGCACCTTGTTGCGCCTTCGTTGCTTTGTAGTCTAACGTGGTCTGAAGTAAAAGTTGAACTTCTTCGTCTGACCACACAATTTTTTTTTGCCATCGGTAGCCATGTTTTGTTTTGCTTTTCGTGGCGCAGATGAGAAGGAAGATTCTACGCATGCGCGTGGACATAGTGATAATGTATCACAGCGCCACCTAGCCACCTGTAGGGATGGGAATTGATACGATTTTTACGATTCCGATTCCATTATCGATACTGCTTAATGACTCGATTCTTTATTGATTCTAATTTGAGGAAAAAAGGAGAACAAACTGTTTGATTAGCACCAAGATTAGCACTAGTCCTGGTCTAGTCCTGGTTTAGTCCTGGTCTAGTCCTGGTCTAGTCCTGGTCTAATCCTGGTCTAGTCCTGGTCTAGTCCTGGTCTAGTCCTGGTCTAGTCCTGGTCTAGTTCTGTTTTAGTCCTGGTCTAGTCCTGGTCTAGTCCTGGTCTAATCCTGGTCTAGTCCTGGTCTAGTCCTGGTCTAGTCCTGGTCTAGTCCTGGTCTAATCCTGGTCTAGTCCTGGTCTAGTCCTGGTCTAGTCCTGGTCTAGTTCTGTTTTAGTCCTGGTCTAATCCTGGTCTAGTCCTGGTCTAATCCTGGTCTAATCCTGGTCTAGTCCTGGTCTAGTCCTGGCCTAGTCCTGGTCTAGTCCTGCTTTAGTTCTGTTTTAGTCCTGGTTTAGTCCTGGTCTAGTCCTGGTCTAGTCCTGGTCTAGTCCTGGTCTAGTCCTGCTTTGGTCCACGTTTAGTCCTGGTCTAGTCCTGGTCTAGTCCAGGTCTAGTCCTGGTCTAGTCCTGGTCTAGTCCTGGTCTAGTCCTGGTCTAGTCCTGGTCTAGTTCTGTTTTAGTCCTGGTCTAGTCCTGGTCTAGTCCTGGTCTAATCCTGGTCTAGTCCTGGTCTAGTCCTGGTCTAGTCCTGCTTTAGTTCTGTTTTAGTCCTGGTTTAGTCCTGGTCTAGTCCTGGTCTAGTCCTGGTCTAGTCCAGGTCTAGTCCTGGTCTAGTCCAGGTCTAGTCCTGGTCTAGTCCTGGTCTAGTCCTGGTCTAGTTCTGTTTTAGTCCTGGTCTAGTCCTGGTCTAGTCCTGGTCTAATCCTGGTCTAGTCCTGGTCTAGTCCTGGTCTAGTCCTGCTTTAGTTCTGTTTTAGTCCTGGTTTAGTCCTGGTCTAGTCCTGGTCTAGTCCTGGTCTAGTCCAGGTCTAGTCCTGCTTTAGTCCAGGTTTAGTCCTGGTCTAGTCCTGGTCTAGTCCTGGTCTAGTCCAGGTCTAGTCCAGGTTTAGTCCTGGTTTAGCACACAGGTTAATGTTGACACAAGCCGCTGCTTTCACCTAATATCTCCATTTGATGCAGAAATAATATGATAATAATATAATAGGAAAATTCGCGTGTCTCCACGTGTATTCGCGTATTCGCTTATATTCCGAACTTTCTGCTGCTAAAGTATCCAACCGCACTTTGTACTCTGTATCAGTGAAGCAGCAAAGCACGTATCAATCCCACCACTTTTGTGCATAATTCGAGCTGGCTGAAATCGTTAAGAGAATCGTTACTCAACCGGTTCTCAACAGGAAGCGGTTCTCGATTCCCATCCCTAGCCGCCTGGCATGCATACCCAATTGAATTCCACACACTTT
The DNA here is from genome assembly GCA_036785185.1 of Paratrypauchen microcephalus. Taxonomy (NCBI): domain Eukaryota; kingdom Metazoa; phylum Chordata; class Actinopteri; order Gobiiformes; family Gobiidae; genus Paratrypauchen; species Paratrypauchen microcephalus. The sequence goes on along the minus strand of JAVJIX010000225.1, from coordinate 532,742 downwards.
TGCATCACTGTATGCATGCAGATTTCCTCCTGAAAATGCTCGTCTAAACGCGGAATAAAAAGTGAAGACGCCACGCACGTTTTTGTCTCCTGTTCAGACCGTCATCATATAAACGTAGCCTAAAGCTGTCACAGTATTAGAAGGCAGTAAAGTAGATAGCATCTAGTTTATTTTATTGGTTTAATTTCACAAGGACCATCTGCAAACGCATTTATCTCAGGAAAAAATACAGCTCATGATAAAGATCCTATGTGTGTAGAAACCCTCAGTCATCCAGGTAGAATTCATGGCAAAGGAGAAATTCAGTTTGTCAACTGGACAAACGTTTATTTACGTTGAAAACATTTCACAGCAGTTTGAGAGGGGAGCTAAAGAACCTATTTTTGTAAGGAAAGGCAATCCTGAACAGAAATGGAGACCTCACACATCATCTGTCTCCCATTTACAACTCCATCCTCAAACCTAAAACAAAGAGAACAAAAGGGATAGACAGGTCAGGCCCAGAGGTGTGAAAGCACCGATTATGGGCCTGAATGATTCTGCTAATGTGACCTCACACTCAGTACAGCTGAATAGGCCGAGCTAACAAACAGAAACATTAAACAAGCAGGTGTGTTAGTTTCAGAGGAGTTTCAGTGTTTTTAGCTCCTCCCTTCAGGCAGATATAAGCTGTCAAGTCTTTTTTCAAGGAATGCAGATTCACTTGAAAAACCCGGAAACAGACACAAGGCTCAACTCAGCTTTAAGACTTTTATTGAATTTTTCCAGCTTCTTCTTTAGCAGTAGTAGTAGTTGCAGTAGTAGTTCATTGGTAAAGGTAGGGAGGGGTATTAGTGGTTGTAAGAGCCTTTTCGTACATTCTGTAAGTGTGGGAGCCATTTTGTTTTCGTTTCTATATTCTGTTCTCAAAATGGCGTCTGCCCGCTTTTATGTGGAAAAAACGCGTTCCGATTGGCTCGCTTTGAGCCTTTATTCTTTGATCTTTTATCTTTGATTCTGCTTGGTATATATTCAGACGTAGGGAACACACGACACACAACACAGAAGACTGAAGACATAGAAGACTCAAGACACAGAAAGACAGAAGACGCTACGTAAGGATAGAAGCCGGTGGCCAGGAGGTTACCCCGAGCCGAGAGATGACGGGGTATTGGGACGTCCTGGACCACAGAAGCTACACAGTCTTTTGACCGTCACGTAATTGTCGCGTAATAGTCACGTAAGAATGTAACATCGCACGTCACGTAATCGACGCGTAATAGTCATGTAACAAGTAGTAAGTAAGACGGATTCCCGACGAAGCACGTTCTCCCGAGTGATAGATGGGAATACGCACCGCTACAAGGCACGTACGGACAGCAAAGGAATACGCACCGCTACAAGGCACGAACGGACGTCAAGTAGCACTGTCAACTACGAAACATAGGGTGAGTCCTGTCGGGAGCCAAGAAGTACAAGAAAGCCCGGTCTCCCAGTGACAGGCAGGAACTCACCACTATACGACACGTAAGGACGCCAAGAAGGACGTCACAACACATACAGAGCCTTACACAACACGCATAGGAAAACCACAAGCCTCAGAAATTCCTCTTTCCGTTTCCTTCTTTATTCCCCTTCTTTTTATCAACTCTGTATGACCTTCACTTTAGTAAAGAAAGAAAAGACAAACTTTTGATTCAAGACTCTTTATTTTCACGTTACGTGACGCGTCGGAAAGAAACTTCAAGAAACACAGAGGCCGAGGCTAGTGAGTACTATGTGAGTACTCACAGTGGTAGTAGTAGTACAGGTAAGTTTAGTGGAAGCAGTAGTAGTAGCAGCAGTAGGTAGTTGTAGCAGCAGTTATAGTTGTAGCAGTAGCAGGTCGAAAACCTTTAACGTAAACAAATATAATGAAATTACCTTTACATTTTAGTAGTATTAGTATTTATATATGCATAGTACTTTAATCTATCTGCATTTTAATTAATCTAGTTTAATTATATTACTCATATGCATTTTACATAGGCTTAATTAGGCTAATTTTAAATTACATTTTAACAGTTAATATTTTAATCTTAAATGTAACTTATTTTTTTCTATAACTTTAAATGACTAGATGATCCAAATTTAATATTTTATAAAATATTTCCATGAATTACCCAATAACTTAATTGCTAAATGATGTACACTTTTTAAATTAGTGCTCTTTTAACTTGGTTACAGAACTACATTTTACACCAAATTGTAATACATTTACCCAATCAATTACCAAATAGAGTAAACTATTAAATTTGTCCTTTAACATTTTCACAACTTAAATTCAGAAAATAGTAATTTAATTCATCAGCTCACTGTCAACCCAAATTTGGACATTTCCCAAATTAAATCAGCCAATTGCATTGACAATTTAACTAAGGTTTCTCATTATGCTTTTAATTATATTTAAATTAAACAAAATGTTCATTTGAATGGATTAACCATAGTGAAAAACTGATTTTACAGGTAAGTTTACTCACCGGTCGTGTCTCTGTGTTTCCCTGTTGCATTCCTGGTTTGGTTTGTTGCCTGTGCACCTGGACCTGATGAAATGGGTGCAGCGACACTACTGGTTTACCTGTGTTTTTTGGTGTTTTTCTGCTGTCCAGACTAACAATAAGATATTAAGAGGGAAAGAAAAGAGAGGAGAAGATGATGAGTAGAGGGGCTCCACCAGAGTTTGACCAGAGCTTAAGAAGCAGCTTGGATGAACTGTGAGACCTAAATAAATGTTGGTCTAGTTGACAATTTTTTCCTTTGCATTAAAGGTCCTATAATTACACAAATTTGACTCTTGACTCTGAACTGCAAGTCATGTTAGAATCCTTAAAAACAGACATGGAGTTGTGTTTTGATTGATTCACACTTGTTCATCAAATCAGTAATCCTTTGACTCTCCAAAGCACACATCTCCAACGCTCAAAATACTCTGTTCCACCTTGTGATGTCATGAAGTGGTACTTTTCAAGCTCTTTTTACCTTTCGTTGAGTTGGGATTGGAAATTTCAGGGCTGAAATCATCCAAATGATTCTAGTGAAGGTGTGTGGAGTTTAAAAACACCTTGGAGCACCTGCTGCATGTGTCCCACGTGACATCACAAGGTGGAACGGAGTGTTTTCTATTTGAGAGAAGAACTCGGCCTAAATATGCAGTGTTTGTGTGTTAAACATTTGCGAATGAAACAAAATACAACTGCAGGTCTGTTTGTGATGAGGAAACAACATCATCAGAAAACTGTCTTAAGGCCGTCGCACACTACAGGAGAATTTGCCCGATTTTTGCTGCGATTCGCTTCTCCCTGAATCCGGGAAGGCGTGACCCGACTTTGTGTCGTTGTGTGTGATTTTGAAGCCGTGCGCTCGTGACGGACACAGAGACGCAAGATATAAACTCGGGATATAGCGAAAATAACTATTATTCAACTATTAGGGGGCGGCAGTAGCTCAGTTGGCAGAGCGTTTGTCTATTGATCCAGGAGTTGGTGGTTCGATGGGTTGGCCGTGTGTGATCCCAGCTCCCACAGATGAGCGCTGCCATTGTGTCCTTGGGCAAGACACTTAACCCCCCCTCGCCCCCAGTGTCTGCGTACACTGGTAGCCCCCATGACAGAAGTGCATCAAGGCTGGTTGTAACATGGGCCACCCTCCCGTGGACCCACCACCCACGGGACTATCCATGGGGGTTGGTGCATTGTGTTCTGGGCAGCAGATCTGCTTGGACTGCTGCCTCCGCGACCCAGAAATGGAGAAGCGGAAGAAGATGGATGGGTGGACTATTATTCACCTTTTGTGTAAAGTTAAACTGCAGTTTTTCATCCACATTATCCATAGAAATTTTCCTCCGCAAATAATGACACCCAGTCCACAAAACAGCACTGTTAATCCAGTTTGAAGCATTCTTTAAAAGTAAATGATGTTATGACTCACCCTGTGTAGCCGGAGAATTCGCATATCTCCACGTGTATCCACGTATCGTGTATATCCACGGCTTTTGGAGCTAAATCGCACTCTGTACACGAGCGCCGGAGAAACGGACGTGTCCCGAACCTGTCCCGAAGGTCTCCCGAACGTGTCATGTTTCCAAGTAGAAGTTAAAGGTCCCATGGCATGACATTTTCACTTTCTGAGGTTTTTGAACGTTAATGTGAGCTCCCCTACCCTGTTTAGCCCCCCCCCCCCCATGGTTAAAAGTTGTGAAATGTCTAAACTGAGCATTTGCGATCCTTTTCTGCGTTACAAAAAATCGGAGCTCAAACGGGCGAGTTTGAACAAGGCACCTTATTGATGTCAGATCGAAAAAAGAAATGCAAATGCAGTTCCACCCCCGTCTGTCTGTACTCAGCGTCTCTGTAAATCACGCCCAGAGAGTTTGGACTGCGAATGCACTAGGCAATACGAAATGCGTTTTTTATTTGCCTGGAGGCACGTCCGAGTGTTTCTAGGCTCGGAAGTCCTTTATCTGAGCCTCTGGACCTTTGAACAGCAGTGGTTTAATTTTATTTTATGTGGAAATGTGTTTATTTTTTAATGGAACGCTTCAAATCTCTACCCCCGTGCAAAAACAAGGAAATGGATCAGCTGTGGGCTGACAGCAGAGAGCGGAGCGTTTGGCCACGCCCCCACCCTCTACTATTGGCCAGCTTTTTTCTCCTCATTTGCATTCAAGCAACAACGCCCATTATAGAGTGTTCAGAGTCAGAAAAATTACTCTTTCTCATCTTATCTCTGTTTCTCATGCACTGAGTGTTGATTTTGAAGAAGGATTCATTTACAGTATTAGGGAACCATTAAGGAGCCATATAAAAGCATCAAGAAGTACCATGTCATGGGATCTTTAAAAGTTAATTGTACTGTTCTTTTTGTCCTGCGGTGCCGTGTCCCTATTGAGTAGCTACTCACAGCGTCACGAGAAAATATGTTGATTTATACACTCCCCGTTTCTTTCCGAAAAACAAGCCAATTTGAAATTTAAAATGTGTTTTTAACGTTACTAATGCTGTTATCTGAAATATAGAGGCTTCTTCATGATCTCAACTAGCACATTCTGCAAAAAAAAAAAAAAAAAATCACAAATTTTGAAAGAAAAAAAAAACAAAACACTAAAAATGCGTTTATCTCGGGTTCCCTAATCGCGACATGTGGACTAAATTGCCGTGGTGGGACACAAATGTTTCTGTTTACATCCACACAGCGCACGGATCGAGGTGACGCTGCAGTGTGGACTCTACTTCATGTGGACTTTATCACCAAACTTCTGTGCATTAAAAATCATGTATTTGAAGTATTGCGCCACATTTCACAAATAATAACACAGTTTTGACTTGCATCTAAAGTAGGAGTGCAGCAGCAGCAGTCTTTGCAGGGATTTTAAGTCTCATAAGATTCTCCTCGTGTCTATGGTGTGCGCTTTTTGTCGCACGTTTAAAAGTCGTTTTACCAAAAAATCCTGTAATGTGTGGCGGCGTTTAGGCTCCAAAACTTGCCTTTGGTCGCATTGCCATTTGTATTTTCTATTTCAGAATATAAAATAATCTCTATATTTGGAAGACACACTTTAAATGCAAGATGTGTATTTTTAAGATTTGTTTCAGATTAGCATTGGAGGTTCCACTGATGACAGCAAAACCCAGGAAAAGCAAAAACATCAAAGCACAGGCTAAAAAAGGATAAAGTATTATTCAAATAACCCCAGGTCTGTTTTTGAGGAGGTTATCACATTCTAACATACTTTAAAGTGCTCATGTTACACTATTTTCTGATCTATGTTATAATGCAGTTTCCTTATCAAAACATTCCTGAAGTTTTGTGTTTCTTTCGCACATGTTTCACACAAATCCGGCATATTTAGACTTTAGAGTTCTTCTCTCAAACAGTAAACACTCTGTTCCACCTTGTGATGTCATGGAGTTATGTGTTTCTGAAACTTCATACACCTTCACTAAAATCACCATGTCTCTCGGCTGGCCTGGGAACCCCTTGAGGTCCCCCCGGAGGAGCTGGAGGAAGTGTCCGGGGTGAAGGAAGTCTGGGAGTCCCTGCTTAGACTGTTGCCCCCGCGACCTGTCCCCGGATAAGTGGAAGAAAATGGATGGATGATTTCAGCTCTGGAATTTCCAATCTCTACTGAACAAAAGGTAAAAGGAGCTGTTAACTTAAAAATTACCACTCCATGACATCATAAACAAGGTTATAATAGTTAACAAAAACGAACAAAAAAAACGAAAAATAAAATTGAAAAAATATTTTTGTTGACTGTATTGTGTGTTTACAAAACAAAACTAAAACTAACTGAAATTAGAGATAAACTAAACCAGGGCTAAACTAGGAATAAACCAGCACTAAACTAGAACTAAACCAGGACTAAACAAGGACTAAACCAGGACTAAACTAGAAATAAACCAGCAATAAACTAGAACTAAATCAGGACTAAACAAGGACTAAACCAGGACTAAACAAGGACTAAACCAGGACTAAACCAGGGCTAAACTAGGAATAAACCAGCACTAAACTAGAACTAAACCAGGACTAAACAAGGACTAAACCAGGACTAAACTAGGGCTAAACAAGGACTAAACAAGGACTAAACCAGGACTAAACAAGGACTAAACCAGGACTAAACAAGGACTAAACCAGGACTAAACAAGGACTAAAAAAGGTCTAAACCAGGACTAAACAAGGACTAAACCAGGAATAAACTAGGACTAAACTAGGAATAAACCAGGACTAAACAAGGACTAAACTAGAACTAAACCAGGACTAAACTAGGACTAAACAAGGACTAAAGCAGGACTAAATCAGGACTAAACCAGGACTAAAGCAGGACTAAACTAGGACTAAACCAGGACTAAACAAGGACTAAAGCAGGACTAAACTAGAACTAAAGCAGGACTGAACTAGGACTAAACAAGGACTAAGCAAGGACTAAACTAGGACTAAACTAGAACTAAACCAGGACTAAACTAAAACTAAAGCAGGACTAAACTAGGACTAAACAAGGACTAAACAAGAACTAAACTAGAACTAAACCAGGACTAAACTAGAACTAAAGCAGGACTAAACTAGGACTAAACTAGAACTAAACCAGGACTAAACTAGGACTAAACAAGGACTAAAGCAGGACTAAATCAGGACTAAACCAGGACTAAAGCAGGACTAAACTAGGACTAAACCAGGACTAAACAAGGACTAAAGCAGGACTAAACTAGAACTAAAGCAGGACTGAACTAGGACTAAACAAGGACTAAGCAAGGACTAAACTAGGACTAAACTAGAACTAAACCAGGACTAAACTAAAACTAAAGCAGGACTAAACTAGGACTAAACAAGGACTAAACAAGAACTAAACTAGAACTAAACCAGGACTAAACTAGAACTAAAGCAGGACTAAAGCAGGACTGAACTAGAACTAAACCAGGACTAAAGCAGGACTGAACTAGAACTAAACCAGAACTAAAGCAGGACTAAACCAGGACTAAACTAGGACAATTAAAAGAAAGAAAAAAAACGATAACTAACTGAAACTGTATTGTGTGTTGTTACTGAAATTATAAATAAATCGCTCTTCGCTTTCGTCTTTGTCAGTTTATTTACAAGCCTTTTTTGGAGTTGGTAAATTTGGAAGTTTTGGTGTGTATTTTTATTTGTTTTTGCACTTCAGGCTGCAGCTTGTGGACCGCTTTGGTTGTTGTCGGGGTAAACCTGAATAAATGTTTTAAAATTGTATTTGTTTATTGTAAGTTTGATAACACAATACTTTGTTTTTGAATCCTGCACTTGACAAATAACCCAAAGTATAACCCCAAAACTAAAACAAATAAAAACTAAACTAAAACTGAGCAGTTAGAAAAAAAAAAAAAAGAAAACTAAAACTATCAGAGTCACTCTAAAAACTAATTAAAACTAACTGAGGTAAAGGGGGAAAAAAAGTCAAAACTTACTAAAACTAAACTATAATGAAAAATCCAAAACTATTATAACATTGATCACAAGGTGGAACAGAGCATTTTAAGGTTTGGAGATATAGACAGACTAATAATAAATTATTACTCAAACATGTGTGAATGAAACAAAACATCTCCAGGTCTGTTTTTGACGAAGTTACAATATTCTAACAAGGCTTAAAGCTCACAAGAATACATTTTTCATAGTCCACAACCTTTAAAGCACACAAGAGTTTATTTTGTGTAATATAAGACCTATATATTGTGTGTAAAAGCATGTGACCGTAAAACACAGTGGAGCACTTCTCCGGAATTCAGGAAACAGAAGAGAAGTTTAAAGGATCTGTTACTGTAAACATGAACTAAAGCTGAGCAAACATTTTAGACAGAAACTTAACAGATCTGGGTCACAGGCAAATTTCACCTATACAAATGTCATCTTCATTTTTCTAGTTTTTCTGGTTTTTATTTTTGATATTGATTTCCATCAATATTGTAATTTAAAACTGGTTTGGTCTAGTCCTGGTCTAGTCCTGGTTTGGTCCTAGTCTGATCCTGGTATAGTCCTGATTTGATCCTGATGTTGTCCTGGTCTGGTCCTGTTTTGTCCTTGTCTAGTCCTGGTCTAGCCTTGTTTTGGCCCTAGTCTGGTTTAGTCCTGGTTTAGTCCTGGTTTAGTCCTGGTGTTGTCTTGGTCTAGTTCTGGTCTAGTCTTGGTTTGGCCCTGGTCTTGTCTAGTCCTGGTTTGGTCCTAGTTTGGTCCTGGTTTGGTCCTGGTATAGTCCTGGTTTGATCCTGGTGTTGTCCTGGTCTAGTTAGATAAGATAAGATAAGCCTTTATTGATCTCACACAGGAGAAATTTACTCGCCACAGTAGCTCCAGGACATTTGGACAAGAGGGAAAAAAAGTGCATGCAGGCAGGGAGGGGATAAAGTAAGTAATAAATAGTACAAATAGTAATACGTAATAATAATAATAATAATGGAAAATAGTAATAATGATAATAGTAACAACAAGCATCAACATGAAAAGGAGGATATTGCACGTCTGGCCTATATGTTAGAATTATACAGTCTGATGGCGGTGGGGATGAAGGATCTGTGGTAGCGCTCCTTCTTGCACTGGGGGTGCCTCAGTCGGCTGCTAAAGGAGCTGCTCAGCTCCTCTACAGTCCGGTGCAGAGGGTGAGAGGTGTCGTCCTTAATGGACATGAATTTGGCCAGTACCCTCCTCTCAGCCACCTCCTCTACACGGTCCAGAGGACAGCCCAGGACAGAGCTGGCCCTCTTAACCAGCTTAACCAGTTCTGGTCTAGTCCTGGTTTGATCCTGGTCGGGTCTTGGTATAGTCCTTGTATAGTCCTGGTTTGAACCTGGTATAGTCCTGGCCTGGTCTTAGTATAGTACTGGTTTGGTCCTGGTCTAGTCCTGGTGTAGTCGTGGCCTGGTCCTAGTATAGTCCTGGTTTGATCCTGGTCTGGTCCTGGTATAGTACTGGTTTGGCCCTGGTCTAGTCCTGATGCAGTCCTGGCCTGGTCCTAGTATAGTCCTGGTTTGGTCCTGGTCTACTCCTGGTGTAGTCCTGGCCTGGTCCTAGTATAGTCCTGGTTTGATCCTGGTCTGGTCCTGGTATAGTACTGGTTTGGCGCTGGTCTAGTCCTGATGCAGTCCTGGCCTGGTCCTAGTATAGTCCTGGTTTGGTCCTGGTCTAGTCCTGGTGTAGTCGTGTCCTGGTCCTAGTATAGTCCTGGTTTGGTCCTGGTCTAGTCCTGGTATAGTACTGGTTTGGTCCTGGTCTAGTCCTGGTGCAGTCCTGGCCTGGTCCTAGTATAGTCCTGGTTTGGTCCTGGTCTAGTCCTGGTGCAGTCCTGGCCTGGTCCTAGTATAGTCCTGATTTGGTCCTGGTCTAGTCCTGGTATAGTACTGGTTTGGTCCTGTTGTAGTCCTGGTGTAGTCCTGGCCTGGTCCTGGTATAGTCCTGGTTTGGTCCTGGTCTAGTCCTGGTATAGTACTGGTTTGGTCCTGGTGTAGCCCTGGTCTGGTCCTGGTATAGTACTGGTTTGGTCCTGTTTTAGTCCTGGCCCGGTCCTAGTATAGTCCTGGTTTGGTCCTGGTCTGGTCCTGGTCTGGTCCTGGTCTGGTCCTGCTATAGTCCTTGTATAGTCCTGGTTTGAACCTGGTTTTGTCCTGGTCTAGTCCTGGTTTGGTCCTGGTCTAGTCCTGGCCTGGTCTTAGTATAGTCCTGGTTTAGTTCTGTTGTAGTACTGGTCTAGTCCTGGTTTGGTCCTGGTCTAGTCCTGGCCTGGTCTTAGTATAGTCCTGGTTTAGTTCTGTTGTAGTCCTGGTGTAGTCAAACAATATAATATAAGACCTTTAAGATTTTATTCAGCGTTGAAACTCATCTTTTTATAGCACATATTTAAACCCTAGAGTCTCGATCCAAAGACTGGTTTTTGATAAATCTTGTACCCTTTTTCAGTGCAATTAAACAAACCCGCTCTGAACCCAGTTACGTCGCCAGCTCCCAGTCTCATATCGAGAAACCTAACGTCAATAAATCAGCCCAGACAAATGGAGGCTAGTCCCAAACTATCAATATCTTTAGGTCAACCCTCCCGTGCACAAGGACAATCGTTGTATCTTTTACCCCAGAAAGACGAAGAAAAAAATCTCCGTCTCTCACCGTCTTTTCTCGTCGTCGGATATTGTTTTCCGGTCGTGTTGGAGTGTCAGACGAAAGCAGCCAGTTTAAAGTCCTAATCCTCATACATCTGAACAAGGAAGCAGTTATGTCAGAGCTGTCCCGCGTATCAATAATGAATGGGGGCAATGATTGGAGCGATCGATAACCGTAAGAAGCCCACCGCGAGGGATAGAACGAGCGTAGCAAGGTCAAATCAGCCACGAGCCAACCACAGGCAGCGCACCATTCAATAAAAAAGAAAAAAGACCTGGTAATTTAGCGTTTTTTTTTCCTGTTAAGGGATTGAGAGAAAGAGGGGGAGTGGCGAAGTGGAGGAGGGGTATAAGGGTAGAAAAGGGGGCAAGTACAGTTCAAGTTCAAAGCTCGTCTTTCAGAGATATCCAGAGATGGTGGTGCTCAGCGTCTGCCCGTCGGTTTCAGAATGATGTACATCTAGCGAGGTTGTCATAGCAATTAAAGCAGAACTAAATAACTAGTGCCTGTATTACGCTACAGTGAGCCCGTCTCTTTAATAACCCATGTCAACAACACTCATATCTATTTTCTCTGTAGTTCGGTTCATATTTTCCATCTATTTTACAAACATTCTTGCACCATAGTGTCGAAGCAAAGTCTTAGTTTGTAGACTTTGTTCTGCACTCATGGTAACGGACTGTTGTGGTGAAGGACCAGGCTGGACTGGGACAAAAAAAACGGCCCTGGTATTTTTGGCTTAGACCGGCCCCTCATAATTAGCGGAGCAAAACGGACTAATTTGTGTTCCCCGAAGCGAAGTATTTTACAATTATGTCTTGAAAAAAAAAACAAAAAAACAGCATTGGCCCCTAGGACTGTTGGCCCCCCGGGAAAATGCCCGGTATGCCCGGTATGCCCGATTACCAGTCCAGTCCTTTGAAGCTCTTGATTTACTGGTCAGTTCATCCTCAGGGTGGCTGGGCGTTCCCTTAGTGATAGGGTGAGGAGTCCAGGGGAGGGGAGGGCATCTGTTCCTGACGCCCCACCTCCCTGGAGAGGTGTTCATGTCCCACCAGGAGGAGGCCCTGTGGAAGACCCAGGACACGCTGGAGGGACTATGTCTGTCGGCTGGCCTGGGAACACCTCGGGATCTCCCTGGAGGAGCTGGAGGAAGTGTCTGGGGAGGGGGAGTCTGGGGCTTCCTGCTCAGTCTCCTCCCCCCGCGACCCGACCTCATATAAAGTGGAAGATGGATTTTGTTCACACTGGTAATACAGTAATCCCTCGTTTATCACGGGGGTTAGGTTCCAGAAATAACCCGTAATAAGTGAAATCCGCGAAGTAGGACAACTTTATATTTTACAATTATTCTACATGTTTTAAGGCTGTAAACGCCTCACCACACACATTATACACTTTTCTCAGACTGGAATTAACATTTTCTCACATTTCTCTCTTGTTTAAACACTCAAACTTTCGTAGATTTTCAACATAATGTATTAATAGTGAAGCGTGGGGGGGTGTGTACGCGCAGACACGTGCACCCGCTCATCGTTGTCAAATCCATAGAGCAGCATGACCGGCGTCCCACCCGGGGCTGCGAGCACGAGACCGAGGCAGTGTCCGGACCGTGTCTCCCCCTCGGGACCGCGTCCAGCGACACAGTCCGAGCCACGAAGCGAACACGCGCAAGAGCCGCATGAAACAAGGCAAAGATCCGCATGCGGTGGTTTAGTCCAGGTGTAGAAGAAGTGAACTTTATTGATCTCACACTGGAGAAATTCTTCTCTGCATTTTAACCCATCCTATACAGGGGGTCCTCGGGTTACGACGGTCTCGGGTTACGACGTTTCGTGGTTACGAAGCGCCCCCATTAAAAAAATATATATATATATATTATGCGTCATTCCGTCTTACGTGGTTTAGCGTGGTAAGAGATGTAAACAAACGCGAACGGCGCACGGCGCACGGTGGAAGAATACGCTTTGTTGTGGTTGTAGGGAGAAGAAGACAGCCTCATGTGCGTGTCCAATGTGGGCTCTGATCTGCTCCTATGAAAGCGGCAGTGATAACCAAGCAGCGTAGTCTAATTATTGAGATGGAAAGGTTATTGGTGCTTTGGTTGGAAGATCAAAGGCAAAATCTGACTTACGACGCGTCTTAAGAACTGATCAACGTCGTAACCCGCGGACCCCCTTTATATATATATATATTAGGAGCAGTGGGCGACACATTCCTGCGCCCGGGGACCATCTCCATGATCTTCTTGCTTCGGTTTGGTCAGGACCTCAGCTGGAGGATTTTATCTATGGAGCATGTTTTGGGTTGGTGGGGGAAACCGAAGTGCCCGGAGGAAACCCACCCAGACACGGGGAGAACATGCAAACTCCACACAGAAAGGCCCAGGAGACCCGGGGATCGAACCCAGACCATGCATGCAAACTCCACACAAAACACACACAGAAAGGCCTGGGCGACCCGGGGATCGAACCCGGAACCTTCTTGCTGTGAAGCAAGAGCGCTAACCACTCAGCCACCGTGCCGCTGGTCTAGTCCTGGTTTAGTCCTGGTTTAGACCTGGTTTAGACCTGGTGTAGTCCTGGTTTAGTCCTGGTTTAGTCCTGGTTTAGACCTGGTGTAGTCCTGGTTTAGTCCAGGTTTAGACCTGGTGTAGTCCTGGTTTAGTCCAGGTTTAGACCTGGTTTAGACTTGGTTTAGTCCACATTTAGTCCTGGTCTAGTCCTGGTCTAGTTCCGGTCTAGTCCCGGTCTGGTCCTCATGGGTTAGTCCTGGTCTAATCCCGGTCTGGTCCCGGTCTGGTTCCGGTCAGGTCCTCGTGCTTCCAGCGGGACTCCCAGAGCCGCCCCCAGCGTCCCCCCTCTATAACATCTATATAAAGTGTCTGAACACATTCTGTCCTGTACAGGAGACACGGAGGAGAAGCCAATCAGGACGCAGAACACAATGTTGATACACTATAAAAAAAAATTTGAAATTAAAAAAAAAAAAAAATCAGCGAAACAGCGAGGCCGCGAAAAGTGAACCGCGATATAGCGAGGGACCACTGTATACCTCTTCTGATCCACTACATGTTCTTTCACTGACACGGCTGAAGTTAAAATATAAAAGTTAAGATTCTGGACAAGGCTCGGACCCGTGTTGAGTGGCAGAGTTTAAAGGACACAGGAGGGGGTAACAGCCTATTGTCGTCGTCAGTGGAATCTCTGACACAAATCTGAACTTAAATAGACGCCCTGAAAGTGTGTTTTCCAAATACAGGGATTATTTTATATTCTGAAAAATAACATATAAATGACAACGTGACCAAAGGCAAGTTTAGAAGACTAAGACGAAAAAAAATTAGCATTTCATTCGGCGCTGAAACATCTACTGTTTATATGATTTTGGCAGAGAAGGGAGAAGGAAGAGTGAGAGAGAAGAGAGGTGAAAAGAGGAGAAGAGAGTAGAACCAGGGCTGATGTAAAGGCAAAAGAGAGAGAGAGAGAGCTCATGGTACAAGACATGAAGAGAGGAAGAGAGAGAGAGATTCAGGTACAAGAGAGAGGGGTGGAAGAGGACTGAGAGAGAGGCATATCCACGAGGAGGAGAGAGAGAGCAAGAGGGAATAGAGAAGGAGAGAAAGATAGATAGGAAGAGAGAGGAGAAACAGAGAAAGAGAGAGATGGTGATACAAAGGAGGAGAAGGAGGAGAGAGAGATTCAGGTACAAGAGAGAGGGCAGAGAGGGGAGGAAGAGGGGTGAAAGAGGCATACCCACGAGGAGGAGAGAGAGAGAACAGGAGAGAGAATAAAGAAGGAGAGAGAGAGCTAGAGAGGGAGAGAGAAAAAATAGAGAGAAAGAGAGGGTGATACAAAGGAGGAGGAGAGAGAGATTCAAGTACAAGAGAGAGGAGTGAAAGAGAGGCATACCCATGAGGAGGAGAGAGAGAGAGAGAGAGAGAGAGCAAGAGAGAGAATAAAAAGGAGAGATAGAGAGAGGGAGAGAGAGGGTGTAAGGAGGAGAAGAGAGAGATTCAGGTAGAAGAGAGAGGACAGAGAGGGGAGGACGAGAAGTGAGAGACAAAAATGTAATGACGTTATAAAATATTATACAGTGATTATGCTTTTTAACGCATTTAATAAACAACTGCTAAAAAATTTGCAAAAATGTTTTGCTCTTAAAAATGTAAAAAACAACCTGAAACCGCCCTCCAAAGTGGAAAACTTGAATACGCTCCGCCGTAGCGTTTTCGTCTAAACTGCCCAAGACGCAAAACTCTGGTCAAATCTGCTGACGTCGCGTTCGCGTTTACGTCACATCGGTCCATATATCAGTGTACTTTGTTTGGCAGGACTTTTGTCGTCTAACGTGGTCTGAAGCAATAGTTGAACTTCTTCGTCTGACCACACAATTTTTTTTTTGCTACCGGTAGCCATGTTTTGTTTTGCTTTTCGCGGCGCAGATGAGAAAAAGGAAGATTCTACGCATGTGCGCGGACATAGTGATAATGTATCACAGCGCCACCTAGCCGCCTGGCATGCATACTCAATCCAATTCCACACACTTTCGCGTCACCGTATGCACGCAGATTTCCTCCCGAAAACACTCGTCTAAACGCGGAATAAAAAGTGAAGACGTGATGCCGCTTTTGTGTCTTCTGTTCAGACCGTCATCATATAAACGTAGCCTAAAGCCTTCACTGTATCAGAAGGCAGTAAAGTAGAGAGCATCTAGTTTATTTTATTGGTTTAATTTCGCAAGGACCATTAAAGAGAAAGGTTAAAGAGAACATTTATAATTTGAGAGGTTATGGAAACTTAATTTTGCCTAATGTTAGAAGCACTCATGAAAGTTTCTGTGTGACTGTATGTGGGGTAAAACCGTGGAATCTTCTGGATTTACAGCAAAAGCTCTGCCAAAATATACACAAATTTAAGTTCTTGTATAAAGACATGGTCTGGTCTGAATACAGAGAGAGACGAGTTTAAATGAATCGTCAAACAGCACTTTTCTGTATCAGTTTTGTGCTTTGGTCTCTGCTGTTGTCTCACCATCGTTGGTTTTATGTTTGTGTGTCATTGTAGTTGTGTTACCATTGTTGGTATGTTTACTTGTTGTTCTTTAAATGTTCCTGATAGAAACACCTTATGTGTAATTTATTGTCCCTGATCAAAAGTTTGTGTGTGTGTGTATGTGTTTGTGCGTGCGTGTTTGGGTGTGTGTATGTGTTTGTGCGTGTGTGTTTGTATGTTTGTGTGCGTGTGTGTGTGTGTGTGTTTGCGTGCGTGTGTGTGTGAGTGTTGGGTGTGTGTGTTTGTGTGTGTGTGTGCATGTGTGTGCTTGTGTGTTTGTGCGTGTGTGTTTGTGTGTTAGTGTTTGTGTGTTTATGTGTGTGCTTGTGTGTTTGTGTGTGTGTGTTTCTGTTTATGTGTGTGTGTGTGTGTGTGCGTGTGTGTTTGGGTGTGTGTGTGTGTTTGTGCGTGTGTGTTTGTGTGTGTGTGTGCATGTGTGTGCTTGTGTGTTTGTGCGTGTGTGTTTGTGTGTGTGTGCATGTGTGTGCTTGTGTGTTTGTGTGTGTTTGTGTGTGTGTGTCTGTTTCTGTTTATGTGTGTGTGTGTGTTTGTGTGTGTGTGCGTGTGTGTTTTTGTGTGTGTGTTTGTGTGTGCGTGTGTGTGCATGTGTGTGATTGTGTGCATGTGTGTTTGGGTGTGTGTTTGGGTGTGTGTGAGTGATTGTGTGTGTGTGTCTGTTTGTGTTTATGTGTGTGTGTGTGTGCGTGTGTGTTTTTGTGTGTGTGTTTGTGTGTGCGTGTGTGTGATTGTGTGCATGTGTGTGCTTGTGTGTTTGGGTGTGTGTTTGGGTGTGTGTGTGTGAGTGATTGTGTGTGTGTGTCTGTTTCTGTTTGTGTTTATGTGTGTGTGTGTGTGTGTGTGTGTGTGTGTTTGTGTGTGCGTGTGTGTGATTGTGTGCATGTGTGTGCTTGTGTGTTTGGGTGTGTGTGTGTGAGTGATTGTGTGTGTGTGTGTTTCTGTTTGTGTTTATGTGTGTGTGTGTGTGTGTTTGTGTGTGTTTGTGTGTTTATGTGTGTGTGTTTGTGTTTATATGTTTGTGTGCATGTTTTTCAACTGAACTGATAAGGAAACTAAATAATTTAAGTTATGTTTTGGAAGACAGGGGTGGGATTCAATATGTTTTCTTCTTCCCACAATGAATGTATTTGACTGTATATTGTTACATGTATTTATTTATTATTGTGTTGACCTGCTCGAAATGAATAAATGAAATGAAATGAATAAAATGAGGCATACCCACGAGGAAGAGGAAGAGAGCTAGAGAGAGAGAATAGTGAAGGAGAGATAGAAAGGAGACACTGAGCAGAAAGGGAGAGAGCGTTTAAAGATGGAGACAAAAGAGAGAGAAGAGAAGAAAGAAGGGGATAGAAAGG
Source organism: Paratrypauchen microcephalus (assembly GCA_036785185.1). Taxonomy (NCBI): domain Eukaryota; kingdom Metazoa; phylum Chordata; class Actinopteri; order Gobiiformes; family Gobiidae; genus Paratrypauchen; species Paratrypauchen microcephalus. The sequence goes on along the minus strand of JAVJIX010000225.1, from coordinate 515,680 downwards.
CGAGAACTGAAGAGGGGAAAAGAGAGTGGGATCAAAACTCTACTGTTAAACCATAAACTGTAAATTTACTCACAAATGTTTGTCAAAATTGTTAAATCGTTGACCCCTGTAGTGTCCACAACATAAACCGTTATATTTGTAGGTACTGTATGTTTCTAAATCAAACCCCCTCCTCCGTGACGGCGGAGGTCTGGTGGAATTGGCGTTTTCTCTGCGGCCGGATCGTTATTGCTCAGTGACGTTCATTTTGAAGGAGAGGTCGAGGTCTCTGGTGTTTGTGGCTCTCAGATCGCATCAGAGCAGACGAATAAAAGAGGTCACACGACAGGGACGGAACCTACTCATGTCCACTTTTATCGCTACGACAACACAACCTCGCTGTGGGAAAAAAGGTAAGATTACACAAACACATCGCACTGACCTGTATTTTGACATCAGTGAAGAGGTGAAAGAAAAGGGGCAGATGTTTGCAGCGTTCATCTGACCTCCAGTGGTGATTAATGAAACAGTGTCAGGTCATTCTTGTGCAACTCTCTTAGGGAAAAAAAAGTCAAATGAAAAAATAAGTGGTTATATTTATCCAATGATTTGTACTATAAAGTTATTTTCTATTTAACTTCGCCATTTTACCGTACTTTTTGTACTATAGAGCGCACCTGACTATAAGCCGCACCAACCAAATTTTTAAAAAATTAAGATTTGTCCATATATAAGCCGCACCAGAGTATAAGCCGCAGGTGTCCACATTGTAACTTGAGATATTTACACAGAAAGATGCTACACAAAAGGATTTTTTTTAAATTGTAATTAGCGTAAATACCGGTACGTGCTTTTTTCGAACAGCGCCTACAGCAGTAACACGGCAGAAACACGGCAGTTAAACAACTGTAAAATGGCCAGCCTGTAGCCTCTGGAAGCTTTAAAATAAAGTGTAAAGTTTAACTTTAAGGGTAAACCCCCTGAACTCAATCTCACAGAACTGTTGATACCTAGCCTGGGAATTCCCAGGCCGCTTCCGTTCGTTTCGAACTGGAAGGCGGCCTGGAAACTCGTCCAAGCGAGAGTCCCAGATTTAGGGCCCCAATCAGAGAGCGGGGGAGGTGTGGCAAGACGGTGACGCGTACTACATGACAAACGGAAGCTTGTAGTTTGAACTGACAACTGACATGATTGGCTATGGACTTACGTATACGCTCAATGATAGACATTCATAACGCCCAATAAACGGCCGTTGGCAATCGCTAACCACACCTCCGCTACGGGATTTTTCGAAGCGAGTTTCCAGACCCATATCTCACTTGTGATATGGTCAGGTGTTAACCAGACTAGTTGATACCTGTAGGAGATTTTAAGTGGCTAAAACAAGGCTTCATTAATTCATGAACTCTCCTCACTTATTTGATAAGGTCTTGATAAAGAATCAATCCATACATAAGCCGCACCTGACTATAAGCCGCAGGGTCTGAAGTGTGAGAAAAAAGTAGCGGCTTATAGTCCGAAAAGTACAGTAATTCTTTTTTTATTCAAAATAGCTGAATTTTCACTTTTACAGTTCAAATACTGTGGAGACGTGGGAGAGGCACCAGCTGTTGGTGCCTCACATGGACTGACTGTGCTGTAGCTCAGCAGTGACAGATACTAATACTAATACTAATACTAATACTAATACTAATACTAATACTAATAATAATTCATAGCATTTATATAGCGCCTTTCATGACACCCAAAGAGCTTTACAGTTCCTTGTTCATTCACTCCACACTTAGTGGTGGTAAGATACTTTCTGTAGCCACAGCTGCCCTGGGGCACACTGACAGAAGCGAGGCTGCCAATCTGCACCATCGGCCCCTCCGACCACCACCAACACTCACGCACACTCCACTTTCATACTAGGCAATATGGGTGAAGTGTCTTGCCTGAGGACACAACAACAGTTTTTTGTGACTGGCGCCCCCCTGTGGCACCTGGAATTCCCATCCAAGTACTAACCAGGCCCTGCCTTGCTGAGCTTCTGAGATCTGACGAGATCAGGCTTTGACAAGTAGGTATGGCCACAACTGCGCTAAAGCGGCGGTGAAAAGGCGCCGGGTTAAAGCGGCGGTGAAAAGGCGCCGGGTGAGGCTCGTAGTTCCCTGGCCTCATGGTAGAGGCACTCATGAGCCCAGGGATTCTTCTGCAACTCCTGGAGCAGCAGATTAGAATAAGTGACACGAGATACAGTTTAGAGTTAGCAAGTCAAGTTTAATAATCCGTTCACTTTTTTCTTCTTGTCTGGCCCGACTTTTTAAATGGAGGAAGATTTCATATTAAAGCAGTTTTTATTTCGAGCAGTTTTCTAAACTGGATTTTCGGCCGAAGCAGGAGGTTATAATTAAAGGAAGACCAACGCCGGAGCTAAAGGGTTTGCTCCAGACTACGGGACGAAAGACTCACTCTTTTCAAACAGCGTGGGAAGAAATCGTCTTTTCTGCTTTTCCTTCTTCTCTCAACCTGCTGTGACGATGTCTGGACTCAGATGGATATTGTGACCTGAAAAATGTGTAAAGAAGCCTCATTAAACACGAACGGTCCACCACTCACATTCAGAGCCAGATCGTGCTAAAAACGTCGCTATTTTAATTTACGACGTTACTCGATGCGCTCTGGAAAATGCACTGAACAATAATAATTAATTTTCAGCTTCACATCAAAAATATTACGAGCTCCAGCCACTCACAGGGAGAGAAACTGGCCCTGGTTTACAGATTTATAAATCTGATTGTGACGACGTCAGTGCCTCACCAGCCATGACCCTCACCGCACGTCACTGATAAATGTACAGCTAACCTACTAGCCACCGCTTTTGTTTTAACGTGTTTGTTTTAACCCGCTCTGCATGATCCTGGTGTTTGTTTGTTTGTTCTTTTCTTCACTATTTGTCTGTACATCAATTCCTACTCCTAATATATAAGTGCTAGTCTTAGTGAGCTTCATTTGACTGGAGGTGGACTCTATCACACTCCCTCAGTCCACTTCTTTTTTTTTTTACGGTCGTTGGTTTCCGTGGAGATAAATTCAGGGAAATTCAAGGAAATCTTCATTTTTTTAAGAGTTAAAAAAGTGAAAGACAAAAACATTATTTGACCAGGCATGCAAAAACAAAAATGCTGCTGGGTCAAAACCGATAACAATATTTTTCAATAAAATAAGTAAAATCTTTCCTATTAACACTGGCAAAAGGAAAATTTTAAGTTGTACCTAAAATTTTGAGATCTTTTCAGTGTTTTCGGCTTCTTTTATGCAACATTTTATGGACATTTCCCCATTCAAATGGTATAATACTGTATTATGTTAACTGTTAATCGCTATGGCAACAGTCCTGAGTCCTCATCTTTCTGAAACCGTAAAGCCCCGTCCAGATGCTGTGTCCTGTCTGACCCTGTGACCGGTCAGTTTTCTCCTTCGCTGTAACAGGATGTGCTGATTATACAGAGACACAGATCAGTGTAAACTCAGCCTCAGCACAACCGATCTTTACTCTGTCCACAGAAAATCCCTTTGGTCAACTCTGCATGACCCCAGTGTCCACTCTTCTGTCCACTCCTTTGTCCACTTCTCTGTCCACTCATCTGTTCACTCCTCTGTTCACTCCTATGTCCACTCCTCTGTCCACTCCTCTGTTCACTCCTCTGTCCTCTCCTCTGTTCACTCCTTTGTCCACTCCTATGTCCACTCCTCTGTCCACTCCTCTGTTCACTCCTTTGTCCCCTCCTCTGTTCACTCCTCTGTCCACTCCTCTGTCCTCTCCTGTCCTCTCCTCTGTCCACTCCTCTGTCCTCTCCTCTGTTCACTCCTATGTCCACTCCTATGTCCACTCCTATGTCCACTCCTGTCCTCTCCTCTTTCCACTCCTGTCCACCCCACTGTCCACTACTCTGTCCTCTCCTCTGTCCCCTCCTCTGTCCCCTCCTCTGTCCCCTCCTCTGTCCCTTCCTCCGTCCTCTCCTCTGTCCCCTCCTCTGTCCTCTCCTGTCCTCTCCTCTGTCCCCTCCTCTGTCCCCTCCTCTGTCCTCTCCTGTCCTCTCCTGTCCTCTCCTCTGTCCTCTCCTCTGTCCACTCCTCTGTCCTCTCCTCTGTCCTCTCCTGTCCTCTCCTCTTTCCACTCCTGTCCACCCCACTGTCCACTACTCTGTCCTCTCCTCTGTCCCCTCCTCTGTCCCCTCCTCTGTCCCTTCCTCCGTCCTCTCCTCTGTCCCCTCCTCTGTCCTCTCCTGTCCTCTCCTCTGTCCTCTCTTTGCAGACACAAGCACAATACGTCTTCTTTCAGCTTTCCTCTCCTTAGGTTTTGTTTTTAATTTTTTCCACATTATATTTACATTACACTGCCAAACCTCCTTTTATTGCCATTGTCAGAATGATAATAAAAGTTTTTTTTCTGATTCACATTTTTCTCAAGGTACTTCAAGCTGTTTTAAAAAATACATTCTAGTTTCAGGCCAAGAATTGTCTGGTTCATGGTCCTGGCAGAATTCCTTTTCTTCAAATATTGACACCTCTGAAAACTGCCCTGAAACTGGTCCAAAAAAAACCTTAAAGGTGTAACTTTTCTAGTGGAGGGTCCAGCATCTGCCGCTCTGTGTGGAGATGTTATTTCTTTGTCTGGAATATTCCACAGTATGGCATTAATCTCATCTATCTTCACGTATCACGTATGTAAGGAAGCCTGTTTTTCAAGAAGCAATAAAAACACTTCATAACTTCATAACTCAATTAGAGTGAGATGTTTAAAGCCATATTGTGAAACATTCCTCAATACAAAACGATATCTCCATGGAGACAAGCAAGTGGCTAATCCCCACCAAAAAATGATGCCTTCTCTTTTAATGCATTGCCTAAAGTGTTCCACAGTATGGCATTAAGCTATCTACAGTATCTCCGTGGCAACAAGCCTCCAGGACAAGTTACCGGCTAGATCTGTGGAGAGGTGACCCAATGCAGGTTTTACCAGCTGTATTTTTATCCATAAAATCAACCGCAATTGAATAAATAAAAGCTTGATAAGTTTAATGCCATACTGTGGAACTTTCCAGGCACAGCAGCAATGACACCTCTCTGGAGACGAGCATCCAGAAAAGTCGCATTAGTCTGTCTACATCTCCAAATCTCAGCATGCTCTGTTCCACCTTGTGATGTCATGAAGTTGTAGTTTTCAAGTGAACAGCTCCTTTTACTTTAATAGAGAATCATTTGGGTCATTTCAGCTCTGGAATGGTGATTCCAGAGCTGAAATGACCAAATGATTCTAGTGAAGGTGTATGGAGATTAAAAGCAGTGGAGCACTTCCTGTATGACCACATGACATCACAAGGTGGAGTGTTTTAGTACAGCTGGGCGGTATGATCAAAAATTGATATCACGGTATTTTTCAAAATTATATCAGTGTCACGGTATTTCACAGTATTTTTTTTTTTTTCATGTGCTAAGTGGTCCCATGTCTTTGGCGAAGTGGACAGTAACAGCGTTGGTAATATCGTTCCACCGTTTGCTTTTCTTGTCGTAGGCAGTCCCCTTAACAAACACGTCTTTGAGTGACGTTTTGTTTTCGCGGCGCCGACTTGAACGTTCCCCGCAGACGTGGAAGAGGATGCAGATCTTAGTTTCGCGCATTCTTCATATTCCAGGACATGTTTGTGACGGAGGTGGTGAAGCAGATCGCTCGTGTCGCCTCCTGCGGCTACAACTTTATCCCGACGACATTTACAGATTACGGTTGTTTGATCAGCACCAGATTTTGTAAAGCCAAAGTACTTCCACACGCCTGACACGGCTCCTCTTTTCTTTTCGGTATAAGTTCTTCTGTGTTTGTAACATTTTCTCCGTCCATGTTGTTCACCGCTCAACACACGCTGAGCTTCCACCGCTCTCGCACCACTGCAAAACAATCCCCCTCTCAAACAATGTCCTGCGACGCCACGTTCCGCCGCTCTGTGTTCCCGATGTTTTGTACGCACACACTCACCGGGATTAGGATATATGTAAAATCCATATCATAAATTTTTTAAAAAAAAAACGGGGCGGCAGTAGCTCAGTTGGTAATAGTTGGCGACCAAACCACCAAACCACCAAACCACCAAACCAACAAACCAACAAACCACCAAACCACCAAACCAACAAACCACCAAACCAACAAACCACCAAACCACCAAACCAACAAACCACCAAACCAACAAACCACCAAACCAACAAACCAACAAACCAACAAACCAACAAACCACCAAACCAACAAACCACCAAACCACCAAACCAACAAACCACCAAACCAACAAGGCACGAAGCCACCAAGCCAACAAACCACCAAACCAAGAAACCACCAAACCACCAAACCAACAAGGCACCAAACCAACAAGGCACGAATCCACCAAACCACCAAAACCACCAAACCAACAAACCACCAAACCAACAAACCACCAAACCAACAAACCAACAAACCAACAAACCATGCTCGCAGAAATTGGGAAACAAATGAGCAAAGCGCCCACTGACTAACTCAATCGCAAAGTGGGTTCTCTCTCACATGAGATTAAAATGCGATTAATTAGATTAATTAATTACAAATCCTGTAATTAATCAAATTTATTTTGAATAATCGCCTTACAGCACTAGTTTTAACAGTCCGGCTTTAGCCCTTTGCTTCTTGCTCAGCACTTCCCTCTTCATCTCTACGGAGACGAGACAAGGAAGCAGAAAAGTCACACAGTGCACCTTTAACACTAATTCAAGCCTCAATCTCTTTCTGCTGAAGTAATCTCAGAGGAACCGACGACTCCTCGCTCCCATACGCTCCTCTCGCTTTGAGCCAATTTAAATGCACTGTTCTCTTCACCTCCGCGTTATCTGCCGTTCTCAGGCATGAAGGACGTCCAGACAGACCAAATGTTTATTGAGCTGTTAATATTGTAAATGAAATCATGATGTCGTGAGCCAGGTCCAATTATAGGCGCGTAATAATGCGTCTTCCTGGGGTCAAACGCTGCGTGTGATTGGACGGCAGACTGCTGTGTCCACGGAAATGGAGACAGGATTAAAACTCAAGTGGATTTACAATTACAAAGGTGTAGAGACCCTGGTGGTACTCGAGATTATTCTGGTGGTACTTAGTTTCTAAATGAGCAACAATGGAGTCTGTGTTTAGTCCAATGGTTTCGCCAGTGGAGAATAAAATAATCAAGTTTGTAATTTAACTAAAAGTACAGATAAGAGGGCAAGGAAAAGTATCTTAGACAAACTTTATTGATCCAAAAGAGGAATTATTACAGTAGCTCACTAATCAAATATCAGAGGGTAACAAAAAATAGATGGCAGCAAAAAAAGAGCAAGGGACGGGTGTCAAATGAGACATAATAATACAGTAGTAGCCATTGTTTTTTCCCCATGTTTCCGTGACTGCTCCTCGATTCGTCCGTGACTGGTCCGTGCAGATAATGTATCCCCCGTAATGACGTAGTCAACGCAGCCCTGAATGGTGATGCCCCTTAGCAGCTTGTGTGAAAACCAGTTGCACTCCCTCATTTTTCCACAGGGAGGAGCTGTGATTGTCTCCTGGCCCGTTGAAAAACCTCCTGATAGCCCCTGCAAGTTCTGCCCGAAACACTCGATAGGCAACATTTAGATTACTGCCTTTAAAAATCCCATGACATGGTACTTCTTGATGCTTTTATATGGCGCCTTAAAGTGATACTCCGGGATTTTTGACATAGGGTCCAATTTTCTAGTTAGCCAGCGTGTAGGATATGTGTAGAGAAAGTTATTTTGCGATTTCATGCAGTCTTTGTAAAATCTGAGTTGGCTGTTGCTAAGCTAGCGAAAGTGAACGTCCTGCAGCTAGCCAGCCACTAAAATAGACATACCCAGTACAAAACAAACACCCAAACAAATCAGTTATTATGCCAGGGTATCGATGTACATATCTGTGTTGATAGAATGATTAAGGAAGTAAACCAAGCATGTATTCCTTTGATCATCATCAGCAATTCGTACTTCCTCATTGAAAGCTTGACAGCCGCGGATTGATATCACCCGCATGTCCCAATCCGACCGGCTCTAATAGTTTGTTTACTAGCAACCTCGCAACTGTAAAAGTGAGCACACGGAGCCTGTTCAAAGTATGGCAATGTTTGGCGAGCCCGATTATTTTGATGAGGAGGAAGAGCAGTTGCATTTTTCCAGTGAACCATACTTGTATGAGCCGGAGTATACGGACGAAGAATTGAAAGAGATGGATTTACAAAGAGCAAGAGAACAAGAGAGCGCGTCTGCAAATGCAGCCGCCGCCGAAGCTGCAGCAGAAAGCCGGGACAGAAGAACCGGGGATTGGTGGTGTCAGTGCCGAAATTGCGAAGTTATGGAGAACGAGGATGAATGTTTTTGCTGCAGGGAGTGGGACTGTTATCCCACAAATGCAAGAGCTGGAGCTAGATACTTCGTTTCGAAGTCTAGATGTGTCTGGTGGCCATAGCACTTCCAATGATGTCTGCACAACAGAGCACCAGGACTTCTTGCCCCATCTCAATCGTGGCGTACTGGAGACATTCTTCTGCGTCGAAAAGATAAATTGGAAGAAACGACCTAGACCTGCTGGACCTAATGGCCAGTTATCAATGCGGTAAGTGGTGTGCCAGAAAAAAATGTTGAATGTAGGAGCGTTTGGCCAGTTGCAAAATCAGTGAGATGATTATACTCACATCTTCTAAGTTAGGCCTCCTGTTTCTGTTACTCACCAACGTGTGTAATGCATGCCTCCAGTCTCTACTCTTTGTAATAATGACAACTGCTGCTGATGAATTGACGAGGGAGAAGTAAAATTCCGCCGCTGCTTAGAAACTAGTCCCCCAATATGCGTCAATTAAGTCGTTTGAAGCAAGGTCCGTTTCGTTCAAAATCTTATTATATCAACACAGATATTTAAATCGATACCCTGGCATAATAACTGATTTGTTTGGGTGTTTGTTTTGTACTGGGTATGTCTATTTTAGTGGCTGGCTAGCTGCAGGACGTTCACTTTCGCTAGCTTAGCAACAGCCAACTCAGATTTTACAAAGACTGCATGAAATCGCAAAATAACTTTCTCTACACACATCCTACAGGCTGGCTAACTAGAAAATTGGACCCTATGTCAAAAATCCCGGAGTATCACTTTAATGGTTCCCTAATACTGTAAATGAATCCTTCTTCAAAATCAAGCCTCAGTGCATGAGAAAGCCTCATGAAGACAGTCAGAGTCATAAATATGTCTCTGAAACGCTTTATTCTGGGCGTTGTTGCTTGAACGCAAATGAGGAGGACAGAGACAGGCCAGTGCAGCGGGTGGGGGTGTGGCCAATTACGCCGCTGTTTCCTGGATTAGCGGTGCGCTGTCACCTACTTCCGTTTTTTAAGAGCGGAGGAAGATATGAGATGCGTTGCATTAAAAAAAAAACACATTTCCACAGAAAATAAAATTAAACCACTGCTGTTTCAGAGGTTCGGAGGCTCGGATAAAGGACATCCGAGTCTGGAAAAACTCTCACGTGTCTCCAGGCCGAAAAAAAAACAAAAACGCATCTCGCATTTTGTAGCTTGTTTGCGGTCCAAACTCTGGGCGTGATTTCCAGAGACGGTGGGTAGACATCCAGACGGGGGGTGGAAACCTTTCCGCGAGTGTGACGTCAGAAACTTCCCTTGTTCAGAATCGCCCGTTTGGGCTGTCTTGTTTTCAAACGCGGAAAAGGATCGCAAATGCTCAGTTTACACATTTCGCAACTTTTAGCCATGGGGGGGGGGGGGGCTAAACAGGGTAGGGGAGCTCACATTAACGTTCAAAAACCTCAGAAAGTGAAAATTTCATGCCATGGGACCTTTAATGATTACTTAAGAGAAGCATGGATAGCGGTTGATTGTCTTCGGTGCCTGTTTCATGTGTGCGTGTGCGACTGGACTCGGGGAAGTGACCGCAGTTCAGTAGACATCGCAATGCCGTGGCAAACAGATGCATTTGTGCACTTTTATTAGGTAAAATTCAACCACATGTCAATGTAGTGCGGCTCTGTGCTGTAGACCTGCTCTGTGCGGACACTGTAACATAAATTTTGAATAGTTTTTGCTTCGGATTTCGTCTTGCTCTTCTAATCAGAGCACATTGAGGAGGGAGCCTGTGCGCTACGAGCTGAGAGGAGCCAGAGCGCGAAAAGGCGAGGAGCGGCGTGCTGACGTGAGGCGGATGGACAGGTAGGATGTTTTCTAAAGTTTAACCTGCTCTGTGATACGCGCTGGGATGCTGGGATGCAAGAGTCCAGACGAGCGCACAGGCTACAATGAGAAGCCTCGCACTGCCCTGCACACCGGTAAAAGTTTATTGCTAATGGCAGCAGCCATAATGAAATATGATCGCACTCGTCACACTACAGATCGCAGACGTATTTGTACGTTGCTACGTTTTTGTAGCTGTAGCAGTTGAATTCCTTGTGATAGCCTATTGAAGGTGAATGGGCAGCTCGCGCATTACAGCCAAACGAGCTGTTACGCATTACAAAAGGGTAGCGCCATCTCATTTGCCTGGTTTACACCTGACCATATCACAAGTGAGATATGGTCTGGGAGCCACCTTCGAAATATCTCGTACCGGAGGTGTGGTTTACGATCGCCAACGGCCGTTTATTGGGCGTTATGAATGTCTATCATTTGGCATATACGTAGCCCATAGCCAATCATGTCAGTTGTCAGTTCAAACTACAAGCTTCCGTTTGTCACGTAGTACGCGTCACCGTCTTGCCACCCCTCCCCGCTCTCTGATTGGCTCCCAGAATCGGGAGAGCTCGCTTGCCATAGTCGCCAGGCTGTCTTTCAGATTGGAACGAACGAAAGACAGCCTGGGATTTCCCAGGTTACCATCTCATGGCAACACATTGGAATCGAATGAATGGGCGTGTTTACAATTACAATAGGAGAGGGAGGGGGAACAGCCTTGGCTGGCGTTAGCAGGAAATGGCACGGAGGTGGCATAGCGTGCGGCTGGAATAGGAAAAAATTAGTGGCTCCTACTGTAAATGAATAAGTGTATATGTACAAATCAGAATAAAATTGAAAAATAAGTAATAAAATATCAAATAAAATATCCAATCACAGCTGTATACAGTTGTAGGGAGTATTATCTCTTCCATATCTCTCTCCCCTCTCTCTCTCTTTCTCTAATCACGTCTTGTTGTTACTGTCTCTCTCTCTTCCACCCTCTCTCTCTCTTTCCATCTCTAATCACCTCTTATTGATAAAGTCTCTTTCACTCTCTCTTTCCCGCTCTCTTCTTCCTTCTCTCTCTCCGTCTCTAATCACCTCTTGTTATTACAGTCTCTCTCTCTCTAGCTATATTATAACCATTTATATAAACTAGACCAGTCTGTGTTCCGTACACAAAATGATCGTGTCTTCATAAGGAAAGACGTTTTCTATAATCCTGGTTTAGTCCCTCTGGCTCCTTCTCCTTCAACCAAGTCCATCAGATTCACACTTCATGTTTTTTCAAGGTATTTTGAAGAAATACAAACATAAAAATACCATTTCTCACCAAACGCTGATTTGATCTTGTGACAAACCGCCGTGTTTCTAGTGATGTGACTTATATGCTCCGCAAAACAAACCCAGCCAGCTGTTTCCTGTTTATCCATGCAAACCGCTTGCGTCAAGCTCAAAAATATGACATCTGCAGAGTATAATACAGCTCACACTAGCCAACCCCACTGTATTTACATAAAGAGATGCCAAAGCACCGTGTAGAGGTGCAAAGAAGTGGAATAAAAGTACAAAAAGCTGATGATACACTAGAAGTAGTTTTGTGTTTACATATTTTAATGAAATACTGAAATTGGCCTGGTACTCGAGATTATTCAGGTGGGACTCAAGTTTTAAATCACCTACAAAAGAGTCCATGTTTATTGTAATGTTTTTTTTTTGTGGATGAAGTACTCACTTTTGTTACTTAAAGGAAAAGTAACGTTTTTTTACAATCTGAGCCTTCTTTCGGCAATAAAACAAATAGTTTTACTCACCCATAGCAGTTTGCTGTCAATTGGAGCAGTATCGCAGAACTTATGTTGAGCCGTTCTGTTCTACCAATAATCCCGTATCCGTTAGCGTGAGTGCTCGGGGCATTACTTTGCGGTGTCCAAGTAACACAAACTTTAGCAGTTTTCAAATCACAGAAGATCGCTGTGTCAGGGTAGACTTTTAGTGGATTCCAAAACGGCCTGAAACCCGATATCGCAACAGAAAAGTAAAGTTCAGAGCGGTGTTAGCTTCTTTCGGACTAGCTGTGTTTACAAAACAGCTGAGTTCACGCATGCGCACTGTCCTCTCTGATGACGTCATCAAATGAAACTATAGCTGGATATCGGGTTTCAGGCCGTTTTGGAATCCACTAAAAGTCTACCCTGACACAGCGATCTTCTGTGATTTGAAAAGTGCTAAAGTTTGTGTTATTTGGAGAGCGCAAAGTAATGCCCCGAGCATATGATACGAGCACCATGTTAACGGATACGGGATCATTGGTAGAACAGAACGGCTCAACATAAGTTCTGCGATACTGCTCCAATTGACACCAAACTGCTATGGGTGAGTAAAACTACTTGTTTTATTGCCGAAAGAAGGCTCAGATTGTAAAAAAAACGTAAATTTTCCTTTAAGTAAAAGGATAGATATTTAGGGCGTTTTCACACCAGGAAAGTCCGATAGTTCACTTGCTTTGGTCCGGACCAAATTTTTTAATTTTCTTTTTATTTTGGTGCGGTTCGCTTTCACACTGCAGTTTTTTTTTTTGTTAACGGACCAACATCTATAAACAAAACCATGGTCATTTGCCATTGGACAGAAATGAGCAGTGTCAAAACGCTGTGTCCAAACACATGAAGGAGGAGAATCATGATAAAAGGAGAAGTTCAATTTGTCAACTGGACAAACTTTGTCCAGTTGACAAATTGAACTTCTCCTTTTATCATGGATTCTACCTGGACGACTGAGGGACTTTTCACGAGGAGAATCATGGTGTTGCTGTTTTCAATGTCGTCATAGCGATATGGTTTGCTCAGTTTTTACAGTTCGCGCAAATGTTTGAGCAGCATCGTGAGGTTTACACTATTTTACAATCAATTTCCAAACAACGAAGACACAGGGCAAGACGGAGGACAGCACTCATGTGCGGACATCAAGTTGTGACTCTTGCTCTTCACGCAAAACGTAAGTAAGCCTCGTAAGTTTCGTTTTGTTTCGTTTCGTTTTGTCAGCCTCGGTTTCCCATAATGCTCGACATACGACGGGAGTTCGTTAAGTAAGTACAAAAAGACAACTTGTGTCGGATCAAGTCCGGTCTGCATTCTCACCTCAAACGAACCGCACCAGGATTCAAATGGAACCTCCAAATGACACCAAAGTGCTGTGGGTGAGTAAAACAACTTGTTTTATCACCGAAATAAGGCTCAGATTGTAAAAAAAACGTTAATATTCCTTTAAGTCGGGTTTCTTGTTTACTGGTTTACTTGGTTTTAGTCCTGGTTTTAGTCCTGGTTTTAGTCCTGGTTTTAGTCCTGTTATAGAGACCGTTTCACTGCACGAGGATTTAAGGACGTTTTCTTCTGTAATTTCTTTTTTTTTTTTTTACCCATTTACTTTATATGTTTGCATTACATTATGTTGTTTTCTTAAAGTCAAAGTCTCCTTGAAGTGCCTCATTCATGCTGCTCTGTTCCAGTTCTTTTCCTTTTCCCTCACTCGCTCTCTCTCTCTCTCTCTCTGTCTTTCTCTCTTTTCCTCTGTCTCTTTCTCTCTCACCCTCCTTCGTCTCTCTCTCCTCTCTCACTCTTTCTGACCCTCTCCTTCCCTCTGTCTTCCCCGTTCGCTCTCCCTTTCTGTCTCTCTCCCTCTCACACTCTCTTTCTCTCGCTTTCTCCCTCTCTCTTTCTCTCTCTCCCCCTCTCTTTCTCCGTCTTTCTCTAATCACCTCTTGTTGTTACAGTCGCTCTGTCCCTTGTCTCTCTCTCTCTCTATCTGTCTCTCTCTCTTTCTGACCCGCCCTCTCTGCCTCTCCTTCCCTCTGTCTTCCCCACTCTCTCCCTTTCGCTGTCTCTCTCTCCCTTTCTCTGTCTCTCTCCCTTTAGCTGTCTCTCTCCCTTTCTCTGTCTCTCTCTCTCCCTTTCGCTGTCTCTCTCCCTTTCTCTGTCTCTCTCCCTTTCGCTGTCTCTCTCCCTTTCTGTCTCTCGCTCTCCCTTTCTCTGTCTCTCTCTCCCTTTTGCTGTCTCTCTCCCTTTCTGTCTCTCACTCTCCCTTTCTCTGTCTCTCTCTCCCTTTCGCTGTCTCTCTCTCCCTTTCGCTGTCTCTCTCCCTTTCTCTGTCTCTCTCTCCCTTTCTCTGTCTCTCTCCCTTTCGCTGTCTCTCTCCCTTTCGCTGTCTCTCTCCCTTTAGCTGTCTCTCTCCCTTTCTGTGTCTCTCTCTCTCCCTTTCGCTGTCTCTCTCTCCCTTTCTCTGTCTCTCTCTCCCTTTCGCTGTCTCTCTCTCCCTTTCGCTGTCTCTCTCCCTTTAGCTGTCTCTCTCCCTTTCTGTGTCTCTCTCTCCCTTTCGCTGTCTCTCTCCCTTTCGCTGTCTCTCTCTCTCCCTTTAGCTGTGTCTCTCCCTTTCTCTGTCTCTCTCTCTCTCCCTTTCTCTGTCTCTCTCCCTTTTGCTGTCTCTCTCCCTTTCTGTCTCTCTCTCTCCCTTTCTCTGTCTCTCTCCCTTTCTCTGTCTCTCCCTTTTGCTGTCTCTCTCCCTTTAGCTGTCTCTCTCTCCCTCCCTCTCTCTTCTTCCTTCTGTTTCCCTCCCTCTCTCTTCTTCCTTCTGTCTCCCTCCCTCCCTCTCTCTTCTTCCTTCTGTCTCTGTCTCTCTCTCTCTCTCCCTCTCTCTTCTTCCTTCTGTCTCTCTCTCTCTCTCTCCCTCTCTCTTTCTTCCTTCTGTCTCTCCCTCCCTCCCTCCCTCCCTCTCTCTTCTTCCTTCTGTCTCTCTCTCTCTCTCTCCCTCTCTCTTCTTCCTTCTGTCTCTCTCTCCCTCCCTCTCTCTTCTTCCTTCTGTCTCTCCCTCCCTCCCTCTCTCTTCTGTCTCTCCCTCCCTCCCTCTCTCTTCTTCCTTCTGTCTCTCTCTCCCTCCCTCTCTCTTCTTCCCTCTCTCTCTCTGTCTCTAATCACCTCTTGTTGTTACACTTGTTAATATTTACTGTGAGCTGTGCTTGGCTCCTCCAGCTCTGACTTTACGCCTGTGACACGACGAGGAACACGAGCGTGAAAACACCTCCATCTCGCTTTAATTGTTCTGGAGACACATGGTCCACCACCTTTATGGGCCCGAGCTACAAACGAGACGGAGAAAAAACGGAGGAGGGAGAGCCGGAGATGTGCGCAGATGGTTCAGGAGGTTCAGTGCCACGTTTCTGATCAACTGAATGGAGTTTCACTGACGGAGTGTTCCGCAGTACGGCATTAAAATGGGACTAAACACCTAAACTCCGCCCACCACCGCATTGCAAATAAAGAGGGAGAGAGCCAAGTGTTTGTATCAGAAAAAAGTCCTTTGTGATGTCACGTAGTACTGGAAATTGCATTGGTCACTGGAGGCACCACACACACAGTTTTTTTCACAAAGCTGCAAAAAAACCTGTTTGGACTAAAATAGCTAAAAAAAATACTAGGAAATGTTCAACAGTCCAACGTGAGGACGGCCCCAAGTCGCTTGACGACAACCGGCCTTGATATAACTCTCCTGACTGTTGGACTGTTGCCCTCGCGACCCAAAAAACGGATAAAGTGGAAGAAAATGAATGAACGAATGAATGAATGACTAGGAAATGTAGCAAAAGTGCAGTTAAATACATGGAGACAAACAGGTGGTGCCAACAAGCCCACTTCCAGATCAAATTTGAGGAAAAGGAGTCCTCTTTCAGTGATCATTCATGTTTGAATACATTTTCAAGCATCAAAGAGACCACTGCAAAATGATCAGTTTTTCTGATTTTACTACTTATAGGTCTGTGTTTGGGCAAAAGGAACATTTTTGTTTGAGTCTATAAACTACTGACAACATTTCCCCAAAATTCCCCCAAAAAATATTATCGTTTAGAGCATTTATTTGCAGAAAATGACAAATGGTCAAAATAACAAAAAAGATACAGGTTTTCAGACCTCAAACAATGCAAAGAAACAAGATCCAATTCATTTTAAAACAACATAATACTAATGTTTACACTTAAGAAGAGTTCAGAAATCAATATTTGGTGCAATAACCCTTATTTTTAATCACAGATTTCATGCGTCTTGGCATGCTCTCCACAAGTCTTTCACATTGTTCTTGGGTGAATTTATTCCACTCCTGGTGCAAGAACTGAAGTAGCTCAGCTTTGTGTTTGTGTTGGAATTCAACAGACGCTGGAATGGAATGGCTGTAATACATGTAGAGATGCGTGACAAGTCCCTCAGTCGTCCAGGTAGAATCCATGATAACAGGAGAAGTTCAATTTGTCAACTGGACAAAGTTTGTTTGGTTGAAAACGTTTCGCCGCTCATCCGAGAGGCTTCGTCAGCTCTAATAAGAATACTGGTAAGACACTTGCTTATATCTTGCTGTAGGGAGGAGTTACCTAGCTAACTACTTTCCGTTTGAGAGGGGAGTTAAAGAGGCTATTTTTGTCAAAAAAGAGAATCCTTCTCTGAACAGAAATGGTGGAGTCAGACATAATTTGCATCCCATCTACAATTCCATTCTTAAGCGTAGATCAAGCAAACAGGGAAACAATAGGGTTAGCCAGGACAGGGCCAGAGGTGTGAAAAACAGGCGTGTAGGGATGAATAGGGATCGTTAGCTAGACGCCAGAGAAACAAAAGACGGAAACCAATGAGATAGTTCCGGAAAGTAGTTAGCTAGGTAGCTCCTCCCTACAGCAAGATATAAGCAAGTGTCTTACGAGTATTCTTATTAGAGCTGACGAAGCCTCTCGGATGAGCGGTGAAACGTTTTCAACCAAACAAACTTTGTCCAGTTGACAAATTGAACTTCTCCTGTTATCATACATGTAGAGATGCTGATTTCACACAAAAATGCAGTGGTCTCTTATTTTTTTTCCAGAGCTGTGGATCATTTTAATGCCATACTGTGAAACATCTCCGCAAAGCAATAACACTTCCATGGAGATGAGCAGGTGGCGGAACAACCCATCAAAAATATATGTTGCATAGTGAGTTTTTAAACCAATGATAAAGATAAAGGACATAGTTTGGTTTTATTTTCGTTTGGCATTTGTAAAACAGAATGCACTCACAGATTTTTGATCCAAACAATAAAATTATTAAAGACTGAGAGTATGGGCCCTTTAAAGTGAGTATGATTTCTATAATTTCTACTTCATTTGGTGGGATAACACCTGTTGTAAATATAAATTATATGGTAAATGGTCACATCTTTATATAGCGCTTTTCCACCTTCAAGGCACCCAAAGCACTTTACAACAAAGAACCACTCACCCACTCACAAACCAGTGTACGCAGACACTGGGGTCGAGGAGGGTTAAGTGTCTTGCCCAAGGACACAACAGCAGCATTCATCAGTGGATCAGACCGCTCAACCAGTGATGTTTTTTTTAAATTTAAAATATACGGGTCCATTGAATAAAAAGTAACCCCAGAGCAGATCTTCATTCTTTCACACAGAACTCACACGTCGTGTTATAAATTGCATCGTTCTCCGGTGGTTCACATTTCTATTACTGTCAATTAGACCCGCAGCCAACACATAGCTCAGAATCAATGGCTGCTCCGAGAGGAGACGCGAGCCAGATGTTCTCCTGTAACCGCTGCTGCATGTAAATGGCATGTCCAATAAACCCGCTCCAGCTCCCGTACAGTTTAAATTGTCATCTGCTGTCTCACATACGGGCCCCGCGTCATTGATCGGTAATTCCTGAGTTGCCTTCACGTCACCTTGGTGTAATCTATAGGAGCGGGGAAATCAGGCTCCATCTGTGTAACTGTACTAAATTGCTGGATGATTGCAATGGACTTGGATATATTTGAAAACGTGTGACTACTGTAGAAATGTGATGGTGGAAAAGTTTGTTACCGAAAGTTCTTTTTTTCCCGCTTTCTCCGTATTTTTTCAGGAGGCAACGGTCCAGCTCCACTGCCCAGATCACAGCCACGGGCCCCAATGGACCCCCATTGGGTGGGTCCACGGGAGGACGGCCCCACGTCGCTTGACGCAACCGGCCTTGATGTACTTTGTGTCATTGTGCACATTTCAGTGTGCGCCGACACTGGGGGCGCAGTGGCGTTAAGTGTCTTGCCCAAGGACACAACCCCAGCACTCATCTGTGGGAGCTTGGGAGCTGGGATCGCATCACCAACCCAGTGGATCGGCCCGCTCAACCCATTCGAACCATTCGAACCGCCATTGAAAGTCAGTTACCGAAAATGGTTAAAGGTCCTATATTATGTTAAATTGACTCTTGTGAGCTTTAAAGGGATAGTGTGGTTTAATTGATGTTAATCTGTATGGGTTTCCTTCTAAAAGTTACGTGTGTTGACTCCGGTTTAACTCTGACAGTCTCCGCTCAGCCCGGTTCGGCTCGCTTTCTGGAGCTCACGTAATTAGGTCCAGTAACTTCACGGGGATATGAAATAAAGCTTGTTTTTCTTCTCAAAACAAAACATTTAGCCGAAGTTTACAAGTGAACAGGCTGATAGAGTTAACATGGGCGTAGTGATACGAGTCGAGAGAGACAATACGTGAATGCGAAATATGCTGCTGGATGTTTCGTTGACAACTGTTTCAGACGCAAATATATCACCTTTCGGACAAATGTTTTGTTTTGAGAAGAAAAACAAGCTTTATTTCATATCCCCGCGAAGTTACCGGACCTAATTACCTGAGCTCCAGAACGCGAGCCGAACCGGGATCAGCTGAGACTGTCAGAGGTAAGCCGGTGTCAACACACGTAACTTTTAGAAGGAAACCCATACAGATTAACATTTAAAAAAATCTCTTTAAAGGGATATGCCACCCCCAGGTCAAATTTGGGCATCTCCCCACAGTCCAGAGACTAAAATAAGTGGTGGAAAGCGTTTTCCTGCTCACCCAGCCATTGGCCGAGTCTGTCGCCACTGACCGCCGCGGTATCTGCAGCTCCTCCGCCTTAGACTGGAGTCTAACGGCGCCAGAGAAAGATTTCGGCCAAAAGGAATTAATTTGCTCGATGCGTTTCCCAATTACTTTGTGTGTAGTGCGCATTCATATCGAGTGCAAATAAATGTGCAAATCAACACGGAGAGCTTGCCTTGGTCATTTTGGGTGGGAACTATTTTTCAGTGCGGAAGAATAAAGCCGAATCACGCACCACGCTGTGCAACTGGGGAACTCCCTTCCTGGTGCGTAACAGGGATTCCCCTGGCAGTGTGCTGTTACATTTAAGGTTAAAATATTAACTATTAAAATGTAAGTTAAAATTAGCCTAATTAACTATTTTTTAGTGCGGAAAAACACAGCCGAAGCACACACCACGCTGACAGGGGAATCCCTGTTACGCACCAGGAAGGCAGTTCCCCTGTTACGCAGCGTGGTGTGTGCTTCGGCTGTGTTTTTCCGCACTGAAAAATAGTTCCCACCCAAAATGACCAAGTCAAGCTCTCCGTGTTGATTTGCACATTTATTTGCACTCGATATGAATGCGCACTACACAGAAAGTAATTGGGAAACCCATCGAGCAAATTAATTCCTTTTGGCCGAAATCTTTCTCTGGCGACGTTAGACTCCAGTCTAACGCGGAGGAGCAGCAGATACCGCGGCGGTCAGTGGCGACAGACTCGGACAATGGCTGGGTGAGCAGGAAAACGCTTTCCACCACTTATTTTAGTCTCTGGACTGTGGGGAGATGCCCAAATTTGACCTGGGGGTGGCATATCCCTTTAAGACATGTTAAAATGTTGTTGCCTGCTCAAAAACAGACCTGGAGTTGTATTTTCTTTCATTCACATGTTTGAGTAACTCTTTATTATTCGTCTGTCTACATCTCCAAAGCTCAAAACACTCCACCTCATGATGTCATGAAGTGGTAGTTTTCAAGTTAACAGCTCCTTTTTACGTTTAGTTCAGTAGAAATGGACAAATAGTGAAAGTGTATGCAGTTTAAAAACACAGTGGAGCACGTCCAGTATTACCACGACAACACAACTGTTGTCAATTTGTATTGAAGCAAAATTAACCGGATCGGATCGAATCGAATCATATCGGATTGTTTACTAATTTTATGAATCGTCCCTGAATTGAATCGTAGCCTGTGGATCGAGATTCGAATCGAACCATTTTGTGAGTGAAAGATTCACATCCCTACTAGTTTGTTTATATCTCCAAGGCTCAAAATGCTCTGTTCCACCTTGTGACGTCATGAAGCAATAGTTTTACCTAGATCAGGGGTCGGCAACCCGTGGCTCCGGAGCCACATGCGGCTCTTTGATCCCCCTGATGCGGCTCAGTACAGCGGTCCCTCGTTTATCACGAGGGTTATGTTCTAAAAAATAACCCACAACAAGCGAAATCTGCGAAGTCGTCAGCTTTATATTTTACAATTATTCTCCATGTTTTAAGGCTGTAAACGCCTCACCACACACATTCTACACTTTTCTCAGACTGGAATTAACGTTTTGTCACATTTCTCTGTTGTTTAAACACTCAAACTTTCATATATTTTCAACAAAAAAGCACAATATTATAGAACGAAACCAAAGTGTATTTTGTGTGTATTTCACAGTTCTTATGACCGAGCCTCTTCGTCGTGGCACCGCGTCGCTGTGGCGGGTTTTGTCGGGGAGAAAACTTGCAAACATACAGCACTTCAGAGTCACACTGCGATCGAACATTTATATAAATCTGGCAAACTGAACGCATTCTGTACAGGAGACATGGAGAATGACGAATCAGCAAAGGTCTACAGTCCCTTAGCCAATCAGGACGCAGAAATGCGCGTAAATACACAAAAAAAATTGGAATAAAAAAAAAAAAAACACGAAACAGCGAGGCCACGAAAAGTGAACCACGATATAGCGAGGGGCCACTGTATTTAATTAAAATGTATTTTATTTTAATTCATTCATTTTCAAAATGTAATTCTACGGCACAAAGGCAAAAAAGCCGTTATATGCAGTGTTATTTCATTTTAAATTTCAAAAGGATTTTGTAGCTCCCAGTGTTTTCTTTACTGTGTGAAACGGGTCCAAACGGCTCTTTGAGTGGTAAAGGTTGCCGACCCCTGACCTAGATAGTGAAAGTGTATGGTGTTTAAAAACACACTGGAGCACTTTCGGTATTACCGCATGACATTTCAATGTGGAACAGAGTGTCGTGTACAAGAATTCAAGTTTTTCATTCACATTAGCATCTGCCGAGCCTTAGCATCACAAGCTAAGTCTGTAAGCAGCTTAATACATCTTCATTAACAGCCCCTCTTCCTGCCAGACTGTCTCCTACACCAGATGCTTCGGCTGAGTCTTGTTTTTGTCATTTTGTTCATAAAAGAATAAAGGTCTGATGTGGACTAATGATAACAACTATATTTGGGAGATCGCCGCGTGAAGCTGCTCTGTAAATGTACCCATCAATCTTCGTTAGCGCTACGTTCAGCAGTAATTTACACGGTTTTAATGGTACAAGGGAGATTTTATGCAGAAAGGAGTTTGGACATGGTTTTCTCAATAAAAACAGTGTCAAAATCCATTAGGATGCTGTAATGGACTTCTTTTTGGCTGGAGATTAGTTACTTAGAAGCGGCAGAAGGCGATGCAGTAATTTGGACTAGATAACATTTTGAGCGGCATATGAAACTGAAAGTCGTTTTTATCTGGGGGAAAAAAAAAACATTAAAAATATTATAGCCTAATTGGGTAAATGGTAAATGTAGAATTGCCACGAAAAAAAAAAAATATAAAAATGTAAACTATAAACTTTTTAAACCGGAACAGGTTTTTGTAACTTCAAAAAAGCCATTTCCTGTTGTTTTTTCACATTAAAGTGGTTAAAAACAAAAAACTATGGCTATTGCTTTTCTTTGAATTAAAATGCACTGAGTAATTAAGTTTGGGAGTCCATCACCATGGAGATTCTAATGCTTTGTCTGTAATGTTCCATGTAATGTAATGATATTAAACTTGTATAATACACATTTATTCAATTATGGGTGTTTTTATTGCTCAAAAATAACTTTAAAAACACATTCTGACTGTCTCTTGCATGTGTCTATGGAGATTGATAAGTTTAATCCCATACTTTACATTGCAGCAAAACAGTAACATCGCCATGGAGACAAGCAACTGGCAGGACCTCTGGCAGAAAGGTTACATAATGCCATTAGCAAACACAAAAGCTCCAAATGCATTGTTCAGATACACTTTACTGCATACAAACATTATTTATTTGTTTGTTTATTGTTTATTTCGCCCACGTTTCGCTGTCATTGAGCCACTCACACTGAAAACCCATTCAAAAGATCTGATTCAAGCGTTTATGAAGGTCAGAACTCTGCTACTACGTTTTGTGTTTTACGTAAAGGTGCACTATGTAACTTTTCTGGTGGAGGGTATGGTATTAACTTGTCTCCATGGAAACAAGCAGGAGAGGCCACCAGACCACGATGCCGGTCAGATCTGTGCCTCTTGACTGTAGGTGTGGATGCTCTTTGAGTAATAAAACACCCATAATTGATTAAATGGTAGCTGGATACATTTAATGCCACACTGTGAAACATTTCAGACAAAATAATACTATCGCCATGGAGACAAGCATCCCGAAAAGTTACACAATGCACCTTTAAAGACGGATTTCACCTTCTGCGCATCCACCAATAGTTTTATTTAGTGTTAATTCATTTATCTATTTAATGCTATTAATAAGGTTGGTCATTAAAGGGATAGTGTGGTTTTTTTAATGTTAATCTGTATGGGTTTTCCTTCTAGTGTCGTGCGGTAACACCGGCTTACCTCTGACAGTCTCGTCTCAGCCCGGTTCTGCTCGGGTTCTGGAGCTCACGTAAGTAGGTCTGGTAAGTTCGCGGGAACAGGACATAAAGCAAAACAACATTTGTCCAAAAAGATCCCATGACATGGTACTTCTTGATGCTTTTATATGGCTCCTTAATGGTTCCCTAATACTGTAAATGAATCCTTCTTCAAAATCAACACTCAGTGCATGAGAAACAGAGATAGGATGAGAAAGAGTAATTTTTCTCTGTCTGAACACTCTATAATGGGCGTTGTTGCTTGAATGCAAATGAGGAGAAAAGAGCTGGCCTATAGTAGAGGGTGGGGGCGTGGCCAAACTCTCCGCTCTCGGCTCAGAGCCCTCAGCTGATCCATTTCCGTGTTTTTGCACGGGGGGAGAGATTTGAAGCGTTCCATTGAAAAATAAACACATTTCCACAGAAAATAAAATTAAGCCACTGCTGTTCAAAGGTCCAGAGGCTCAGATAAAGGACTTCCGAGCCTAGAAACACTCGGACGTGCCTCCAGGCAAATAAAAAAACGCATTTCGCATTGCCTAGCGCATTCGCAGTCCAAACTCTCTGGGCGTGATTTACAGAGACGCTGAGTACAGACAGACGGGGGTGGAACTGCATTTGCATTTCTGCATTTCTTTTGTCGATCTGACGTCAATAAGGTGCCTTGTTCAAAATCGCCCGTTTGAGCTCCGATTTTTTGTAACGCAGAAAAGGATCGCAAATGCTCAGTTTAGACATTTCACAACTTTTAACCATGGGGGGGGCCTAAACAGGGTAGGGGAGCTCACATTAACGTTCAAAAACCTCAGAAAGTGAAAATTTCATGCCATGGGACCTTTAAGACCCACTTTTATTCTCTGGCTTTTAAAACCGCGTGAGTCGTGTGGTCCTCTGTGTTTTTTTTAATTTGCTTTTGTTTTTAGTTATTTTATTATTATCACTTTATTTATTGCTATTTTAGTAACGTTTTTATTAAGTTTTATTGATTTTATGTGCAGCACATTGGAAACTGTTTCTGTTTATAAAATGTGCTATAGAAATAAAGTTGGATTGGATTGGAAAAAGTGATTATTTCCATCACAGACAGTTGTCCGAAAAAATCCAGCTGCCTATTTCGCATTCGCATATTTTCTCTAGATTCGCATCACTCTGTCCACGTTAGCTCTATTAGCCTGTTCACTTGTAAGCGGATGGTTACGGCAGATGCGGTACGGCGACGGCGGATGTTTACAAGTGAACAGGCTAGGCTACGCGCGCTGTGATATAACTCCGAGAGAAAAGACCACCATTAGGTGTTTGTGACGGAAATATCACTTTTTGGACAAATGTTGTTTTGCAAAGAAAAACAAGCTTTATTACCTGTCCCCGCGAACTTACCGGACCTACTTACGTGAGCTCCAGAACCTAAGCAGGACTGGGCTGAGACGAGACTGTCAGAGGTAAGCCAGTGTTACCTCACAACACTGTTAGAAGGAAACCCAATACAGATTAACATAAATAAATTTTAAAAAACGCACTATCCCTTTAATGACCAACCTTATTAATAGCATTAAATAGATAAATGAATTAACACTAAATAAAACTATTGGTGGGTGCGCAGAAGGTGAAATCTGTCTTTAAAGGTGCATTGTGTAACTTTTCGGGATGCTTGTCTCCATGGAGATAAATGTATCCAGCTACCATTTATTCAATTATGGGTGTTTTATTATTCAAAGAACATCCACACCTACAGTCAAGAGGCACAGATCTTAAGAAAGCTATGCCTTTATTAGTTCCACAGTGGGGAAATTCCAGTTCTGCATTTAACCCATCCTGTTATTAGGAGCAGTGGGCAGCACATTACTGCGCCCGGGGACCATCTCCATGATCTTCTTGCTTCAGCTTGGTCAGGACCTAAGCTGGAGGATTTTACCTATGGTGCATGTTTTTGGGTTGGTGGGGGAAACCCGGAGTGCCCGGAGGAAACCCACCCAGACACGGGGAGAACATGCAAACTCCACACAGAAAGGCCCAGGCGACCCGGGGATCGAACCCAGACCATGCATGCAAACTCCACACAGAACATACACAGAAAGGCCTGGGCGACCTGGGGATCAAACCCGGAACCTTCTTGCTGTGAAGCATGAGCACTAGCCACTCAGCCACCGCACCGCCATCTGACCGGTATTGTGGTCTGGTGGCCTCTTCCGCTTGTTTCCATGGAGACAGTTAAGTTTAATACCATACTGTGAAACACAGACAAAAATGTAGGCAGACTCTCCACCAGAAAAGTTGCATAGTGCACCTTTACGTAAAACACAAAACGTAGTAGCAGAGTTCTGACCTTCATGAACGCTTGAATCAGATCTTTTGAATGGGTTTTCAGTGTGAGTGGTTCATTGGCGGCGAAACGTGGGCGAAATAAACAATAAACAAACAAATAAATAATGTTTGTATGCAGTAAAGTGTATCTGAACAATGCATTTGGAGCTTTTGTGTTTGGTAATGGCAGATTTGAAATGAATCACCCATAAAAAAGCCCGTCCCTCATTTATTTATTCCTTATTTCCATGAAAACACCTTTTACCCCATGCGGTATTTCCTAGAAACAGTTGTTAGTGACATTGTAAATGAGGCTGAATTCTATTGTCTGGATTTAAAAACATGTCGAACCACAGGGAAGCAATTCCCAGGGACAAACAGTTTTACTCAGTCTGAGATATTGACTACATTTGCAGGCACATCAAAAATCTGATCATTATCTGATTTATGGAGTTATCAGATTATGGAAATGTCACATAAACAGTGAGTAAATGGATTTCCTGGCTGTTGAGACCTGTGCAGGTTTTGACAAGGGCAAAAAAAAAAGTGGCAAATTAATGTGGCAAAAAACAAAAATGATAAAAAAAAATGTTAATGACTGAAAGACCTTTTTATGCATTGTATCTTCTCTTCAAAATACATGAGTTATCGTATTTTCCGCACTATAAAGGCGCACCTAAAAGCCTTCAATTTTCTCAAAAGCCGACAGTGCGCCTTACAATCTGATGCGCCTTATATATGGATCAATATTGGTTAATCATGGCTAACGTAGTCAGCCACTACTGTAGCTTCTGTTCTATGTGCCTTATCATGCATTTTAAAATAACGGAGTTTTAATAATGCAGTTTAAATAATGCAGTTTTAAAATAGGCCATTCATTGAAGGTGCGCCTTATAATCTGATGCGCCTTATAGTGCGGAAAATACGGTACTCTAAAATCCATTAACTCACTGCGTGCACATGGTAGGATCGGATTGGATTTCTCCAAATCCGATCCCGTTACTCAGCGGGTGGTCTGTCCTTAGATTCCAGTGCACATGAAGCTCATGTAATCGGATAATGGTCAGTGACCTGGCCGGCTCCGCTACGCTATGTGGCGCTGTAGTCCAACTCCTTCCGGGTGATGGCTACTCAATAAAAACACAACAAACTAAGATTAAGATTAAGCCTTTATTTGGTCTCACACACAATGACACAGGAGAAATTTGACTTCTGCATTTGACCCATCCTTTTTCAGTAGCAGTGAGCAGCCATCTTTTTTGGCACTCAGGTTGAGCTAACCAGCCGGTACTATGTGGCGGTATACAAAGATGGCGCTCGAGGAGTTTGACGGAGCAGCATTGGTGTACGTGTTGTGCATTTTTTCTTCACAGCCATGATTTCGTCTGACTTTTCCGGCAACAATCGCTAGTTATGACGGCGTCGGCGCCTCCTGCTACTTCCGGGTGAAATCCCTGGAGAAAATTTCCGCGCATGCGCAGTACTCCAATCTGATCCGATATCGTGCACAAGGCGACGCCAAGCGGATTACTATCGGCCTAAACCAGGGGTTCCAATCGGATTTGGGAAACCAATCCCTATACGATCCTTAGCCTGTGCACATGAGGTCCCCCACAGAAGAACCGCCTTTGGTCAGAACACTCTCGCTGTGAGGGCCACTAACATCTGGAACAGTCTTTTTCTGCACATACAGGAGAGCCCTACACTGATCACTTTAAAAACACAACTGAAACCAACCAGTCATGTGACCACTAGACTTTTGTTTGTGCTGCTTGTATTGTATGTTGTATTTTTATGTATTTGCCTGCCTAGGGACTACGGATGACAACGAGCTTTGTAGCTAAAATTCTGCATATTTACATTTGTTTTATACTTATGTTCATTAATGTACATTGTCCCTATCAAACAAATAAATAAATAAATAAATAAATAAATGAATTTGATACGATCCCAAGCCGTTTGCAGTCATCCATGTGCGCGCAGTGATTGATACTGTAGCTGATGGCATCAACATTCCCTGGGAAGTGATGCTAACTGGAGGCACTGCGCTGTCACTCAAGTTAGATTTAAATCTGTGCTTTATTTTAACACAATCTGGCCAGAAAGAACTGACTGCTGGTTGGAATTATAACAGGTGAGCTGGTTTGCGCCCACCTTTTTGTTGAAAATCAAACTCCTAAACAGGACCATGAACGCTTGCATTGATCGCAGACTCGAGAAAATGTATAGTTTTAATCCATTTTGTATTTTTTTTGTTGAGTTTTCAGGCTGTGTGCATTATGTCAACATGGTAAGTGTTGAACATTCGGCCGTAGACATACTCCCAGCGTGATGTCATTGCAAAGTATTGATAAACTGACAAGTGTTTTTGGTGATCTAGGTATTGGGTTATCTCATTATTCTAGTTTTCTAATTTTCTGTGTCTAAGCAGCGGTGGAAGAAGTACTCAATTTCGTAAAAGTACAGACACTGGAGCGAAACAATATTCAAAAAATCTACTTAGGTACTTAAGTAATTGTTTAAAAATACCTGAAGTTTAAAAAATAAAGGTATTTTGTGCAGATTTTGAGGTCTAACAAAGCTTCAAATGTAGTGATTTTGATAAAGATTTGTGCTGAATTTTGTATAGTTATGTATATTTTTGTAGCTGTTTGTATTTGTTTGTTTTTGTCTTTTTGTTTCTTCATAAAATTAAAACCAATCGGGCTTTTCTGCAGGTCCCAAACTATAATAAAACATATTTTTACTTTTTAAACCAGTTAAAAAAGACAGTGGAGTAAAAAGTACAGATACCCTCAATGAAATGTAGAGAAATAAAAGTAACGCGTTCACTTTATAACAGACAGGTACCCAAAACGTTTACTTAAGTACAGTTCTTTACTACTTTTATTGTGTTTCATTCCAACACTAAGTTCTAAGTAAAAGAAGTGACTGTGAGTATATCCCAGCTGCTTCTCTGTCATGGCTCAACATAAGGAACTAATTCATTCTAATAAAAGCTCTTCACTCATGGTTCAAATCAGGTACAGGCCCTTCTGCGTGAAATAGGAACAAACTCTTTTGACAAATAACACTATACTGCACACAAGCTGCATCTCAACAAAACAGATAAATTTTAGGTTTTCGCCACCTTGAAGCATTGTATGTAGAATGTGCTGTAGCTGCTCGTTCCGATTGCATTGAGCTGTGAGCACTGCCTGTTCCCACTCCCTCCTCCTGTGTCGATCCTGTTTACAAGGTCCAAACTCACTGCTTTGACTTCAACACATCTGCTTCACTTGGTATTGGGGTTTCCAAAAGTATCGGAAATCAGATATGAATCAATACTGAGATTATATTGAGATTATAACATGTACAAGTTTTCAAACGTTTGCACATCGAAGAAAAAAATGGCTAATATCAAAGCAAATAGCACTCAATAGTGATGAATGTGTGTGAGTGAGGCTAGGACTGTGAGTGTGTGTATGAATCCCAACCCAATCCAATCCAATTTTATTTATAAAGCACTTTAAAAACAACACAGTCGACCAACGTGCTGTACACAGGTTAAAACACAAAACATGAGACACAGTAACATCAAAAACAGCATGATAAATGTCAACTACTCACAATGAGTTAAAAGCCAAGCTAAAAAAAAAGGAGTTTTAAGAAGAGATTTAAAAACAGGAAGTGAGTCGGCCTGTCTAAGGCTACGTTCACACTGCAGCCTGAAACGACCCAAATCCGATTTTTTTTGCCTCTATGCGACCTGTATCTGATCTTCTAATGTGAAAGACACAGATCTGATTTTTTCAAATGCGATCCAGGCCACTTGGATATGTGGTCCTAAAACCGATACATATCTGATCTTTTGACATGCGACTTCAGTCTGAACGGCCAGGTCATATTCATCCGACCTGGGTGTGTTTCCTCCAATGAGAGTGGTACAAGTAGGCGCTCACAAATGTACACAAACGTTCTTCTCGTCATGCGAAAATAGTATATAAATTCCGTATCAGTGAAGCAGCGAAGCATGTAGTAATCCCACCACTCCTGGCTGCAGACGTTGCTGCCACTGCCCCGCAAAACGCCGTGGCCAAAAATCTTGTCCTTCTCTTTCTCCGTCTCCTCCTTAAAACAAATAAGCTGCACATGTTCTGGCTCCGGTACGCAGCAACTTTAGGCTACTTCCGTAAACATTGAGAATGATTGCTGCGTGTGACGTCATTGTGTCCTCCAAGGCGCATGTGGGACACTTTTGGGGAGTTTAGCGCTCACACTGGAGATCACATACAATTTGCATTTAACTGGAAATGTGAACGGCCTCGCAAAAAAATCGGATTTCACAAATAAATCGGAATTGAGCATTAAGCCCTGCAGTGTGAACGTAGCCTAACATTTAGTGGAAGTGCATTCCAGAGTCTTGGAGCGGCCATTGAAAAAGGCCGATCACCCCTAAGTTTCCTTTTTGTCTTAGGGACCACAGACCTGACCTGCAGACCTGAGAGAGCGGGAGGGTGTGTAGGGCACCAGCAGGTCAGACCGGGCCAAGCCATCGAGACAATTAAAAACAAATAAAAGAATCTTAAAATCAAGGCAAAACTGAACAGGTAGCCAATGGAGAGACTGAAGAATGGGAGTTATTTGTTCAAATTTCTGAGAACCAGTTAAAAGACGAGCAGCAGCGTTTTGGACTAGCTGAAGACGGGAAAGTAAGGTTTTGTTGAGACCTGAGTATAAGGCGTTGCAATAATCTAACCGTGTGGAGATAAAAGCATGGATTAAATGTATAAAGATGAATTTTTTTGAACGTTTTTTAGAAATGTCATAGTGAGGGTCGGAATTTTATCTGATACGTATGCACATGTGATTATTCTTATGCACTGGTCCATTATCCATTTACAATCTCTGTTACAGTATATTTAATTAACATCAACCTGTCCCGGGACTACAGGTGGAAATTAGCATTTTTGCTATAACCTGGCACCTGCATCTTTCTTTTGTTTATTTCAAAGGTCAATGAAATGTTGTGCACTGTCCCTGTGCAAATAAATAAACCATACCATATTAAGACTGCCTCCCATTACTCTGTTTTACCCCTTCCCCTTTATCTACATCTTTGTCTTGCCCCACGATACCGAGCTGAGAGGACTCGGGGTACGAATGTTCCCCTAAGAAATGGGACACCACTCGATTACCGTTTGCGTCATCATCCCTTGCCTCTACCTGAGCTGCTACGTCTACAGAGGCGACAACAATTGACGCAAACAAACGTAAACAAATGTCAAGGATTATCGGGTACCTCAGTTTGACTAAAAAACTAGCTTGTTTATGCATGAAATTTCGATGAAAAGAATAACGTCGGCTAAACAGACATCGCTACAATTAAAACCACAACAACATTTCATTAAAAGTAACATAGAACATAAGCGTCATAATTGTAAACCTGCTAAACTGTTAATCGATAATTACAACTGCTGAAAATACATTTATGAGACTCCTTGGCTGGTCGATGTGACGCTGCCATCCTGATCCCAAAACCTGCCTGAGCTTGTAGGCGTACCCCTTCGTTTCAAGTCTGGTCGAGAGCTTACTTCGTTTCAGGGGGTATGTAGCCCGAGGTCGTGGCCCTGGCCCTTGATCAAAATTAGAATCGGGACATGAATGCACAAAACCAAGGGGTAGGGGTAAGACGAAGGGGTAAGACAGAGGAATGGGCCGCAGCCTAAAACTAGATACTGAGAGTCTTTCTCTCAGTATCGGAATTGTGCAGAAGGTGCAGTCAAAACAAAAGAGTCCAGATGAATCACATTTTTCCAGGAGACTTGATTACAAAAAGGGGAATTTAACATAATCGATACATTTTAGAACCCAGGTGAACAGACAATTTGCCAGAACTCTGGTTTCTGTCAGGTCCCCACTTCATGCAGGTCTGTGCGACTCGCAGTCCTCCCCCTGGCACCCACGATAGTGAATATGGACTGAGCCGCTGTTCCCCACAGTTCCAAATCCATCCATCCGTGATGTTATCTAGCGCCAGGTGGATCCCACAGATGGATGATACGTTCACCTGTGTTTTCTCCCTCTGATGTTGCCCCCCCCGAGTTCGCAGATTCCCGTACTGAGCGGCGGATCGGGGCTCTTTTATCCGCTCGGCTCCAATTAGTGATGGGTCAGAAAACATCCCCCAGGCCAATCCAGATGTCCTGCCATCAAAATTCCAATAGTAATCACTCCGTGACCTCCGGTAACAGCAGTGCCAGGCACACGACGCGTCCTTCGTGTATCAGGCAGCATGTTCCCGCAGGGTTGACCGGCTCTCCAGACCGACTCCTCCGTGGGGAAAAAAAGCATAGGGAACAGCTTTATCCAATTAATAATTTAGGATTTGAAAAATCTGATCCAACAGGAGAAAAAAAAGAGACGAGACGAGAGAAATACATCAGACAGAGCAAAGATGAAGGAGGAAGACAAAAGTGCGTCTGCTCCTCATGACAGCTAGGAGGACAGCTATATACTGGATTTATATAGATGAAATTGTATTTTTTTTTATATATATATGTACTTTAGATTTTATGTTAGTGTAGAAAAGCTCAACCAGGGACGGGGGTTGAAAATGAGCATTTGCTAAACTCTGTATGCATCACATTAGCTGCAAGCTCTGTTCTGTAACTACTGTATGTCCGATTACATTTTCCCAAATAAATATATAAATAAAATAAATTAAATTTTTTGCGATTATAATGTTGAAAACCAGATTCTGTTGGCTAAAGAAAGTATCAGAATCTGTATTATCGAGTCTTTCTCTCAGTATCGGAATTGTGACCGACCGCAGCAAAACAGGACTCAAATCATCCCGGGGGCATTTTGAGTTATTCACAGATTCTGAACGTGTAGATTCTAAGCTTTCCAATGATGCCTTACACATGAAAATCTGACCACATTTGAAGAAGTTGTGGCCATTGTGCACATTGGTTTATGCTCAGCGGAGCAATCAGCTCGTGAAGTTTCCACACTGTAGGCGTTCTTGCCTAATTTGCATGACGTTAAGCAAAGCCCTCCCCCATCACTGACTATCTGTGGTGTGGTGTTTACGTTCAGGAAAGGTACTTTGTTAAAATGGAAATGCTTTTATAACAAAAAGTCCATATAATCAGTTTGAAATTGTAGTATTGTGGCAACTACTACTACTGAGTACACAACCTGACTTTGTGTAGAAACCCATGGTCGAAAATCTAAGGAAATTAATCCAATGAGGGCAATGGTATTCAGAGAACTGCATCTTATTTGAATGTGATTTTGAGGAATAAAGAATTACAGACCACCCTGCCCTAGATGCAACTGATTTTTTGCTAATTCAATGCGCTGAGGAATATATGCGCCTATATTTTAACCATAAATTGATTCACAAATATGAAACACGCCTGTCGTCCCTCGGCTGATGCATAATTCATTAGCTTTACCTTATTTACAGTAAGCTAACTGACCTCTACAATGACTTTTACTTTTCCTCCCTTAACCCTAATTTAAAATGCGGTCTAACATAGTTCAACTTCCTGCATGCTAATAGGTCAATATTTGTACGCTGAGCTACTGTTTAAAATGGTAAACACCGTCAGAAGTGCATTAGCATGCTAGTGTGGTCATAGGATTAGTTTACTAGCTCGATCATGATTGGCATGTTTATTCTCTGACACTGCCACAGGAGCTTATCGGGGACTTGACACTTCACTGCTGTCCTGTCCTCAACACTGGGTCATGACTTTCAGGAGTGAAAAAAAATAAAATAAAAAACTCAACTGGAATATTGATGATCGGAATTTTTCTAAACAAAATGATTGTTTTTTGTGTTTTGTGTTTCTCAGCTATGCATTCTACTCAACAGTACTGTGTTATTGGCACTTTCACAGGCTTCACGGTGTGTATCTGTGTATAATTTGCATGTTCTCCCTGTATTTCTAAAGCAGGGGAAACACCACAAATTGAAGAAAAGAAGAAGAATAACTTTATTGATCTCACACTCACACAAGAGAAATTGTTCTCTTCATTTAACCCATCCTGTTATTAGGAGCAGTGAGCAGCACATTACTGCGCCCGGGGACCATCTCCATGATCTTGTTGTTTAGGTTTGGTCAGGACCTCAGCTGGAGGATTTTACCTATGGTGCATGTTTTGGGTTGATGGAGGAAACCGGAGTGCCCGGAGGAAACCCACCCAGACACGGGGAGAACATGCAAACTCCACACAGAAAGGCCCTGGCGACCCGAAAAAGACGGACATGTTGATGAATGTGGTGGAACTGTATAAATGGATATACTGTAGCTGTCATCTTATAAAGACGTGGGCTAAGGGAGTGTGACGTCACCCACAGCGTTCAGCTCCAGTCAAATGAAGCTCATTGAGGCGGGCAGTTATAGAGGCGAATTTGGAGTCAGGCTCTACAACTCTGGAGAGACCACTGCATTTTTTTTCCTGAAATCAGCATCTCTACATGTATTACAGCCATTCCATTCCAGCATCTGTTGAATTCCAACACAAACACAAAGCTGAGCTACTTCAGTTCTTGCACCAGGAGTGGAATAAAGTCACCCAAGGACAATGTGAAAGACTTGTGGAGAACATGCCAAGACGCATGAAAGCTGTGATTAAAAATAAGGGTTATTGCACCAAATATTGATTTCTGAACTCTTCTTAAGTGTAAACATTAGTATTATGATGTTTTAAAATGAATTTGATCTTGTTTCTTTGCATCGTTTGAGGTCTGAAAACATGGATCTTTTTTGTTATTTTGACCATTTGTCATTTTCTGCAAATAAATGCTCTAAACGATAATATTTTATTTGGAATTTAGGGGAAATGTCAGTAGTTTATAGACTCAAACAAAATTTTTGCCCAAACACATACCTATTATTAAAATAATTAATTAATAATTCATTACAAGATTTGTAATTAATTAATCTAATTAATCCCATTTTAAGAGTGCGTGAGAGAGCAAGAGAGTGAGGGAGAGATTGAGAGAGAGGGACAGATAGAGAGAGATTGTGAGCGAATGAACGAACAAACCCATTTTGCAATTCAGTTTGTCAGTTTTCACGTGGTTGTTTTGCTCATTCGTTTCCCAAATTCTGCGAGCGTTGTTTGGTGGTTTGTTGGTTTGGTGAAGTGTGCCCACGCTCGCTCTATCACCAGTAACATTGGAACTTGTCCGGACGTGTTTATCGTTCAAATGATCCGTCAGGCTGGAGCAGCTTCGGTGATCGGAAAATTCTTTTTGACAAAAGCTCCAAATCACTGCGTTCTTGTTGATCGTACCGTCTTTGCTCTTTTTATAAATAAACTTGCCGTTCAAAGGCCCTGGCAGAGATTCGCTTGCCGCACGCCAAATTTAAAATGGGCACACATTGAATTGCCGCTCATAATTAATTGCGTTAATTTTCATAACACGTTAATTTGCAGAGTAATTAATTAATCTAATTAATGTGTTAAACTGACAGGCCTAGTTTATACTATTTGGTACTTTAAAATCATAATTGTAAAATTGTTGTATGATGTTTTTGACGCATTACCTCAACATCTAGAATACTCTCACATATCCTAAACACCAGGCTTGGGGAGTAACAGAACACATGGAACGGCGTTACGTAAAAGGATACACAAAAAATGTAACTGTATTCCGCTACAATTACAAGGAAAAAAGGTAATTTAGTGAAAATGGGGATTACAATTTGAAATTTTTTCATTCAAAGCTGGAGATGGAAGGAAAACAGAACAAACTGTCGTACAGACACTGCGACACTTCACGTCGTCGCCTAGCAGTATTATGGAGCGAACTTGCAACTGGCATGGCTTCGACCGAGAAGAACGTATTTAGCGGGTGGAAATTTCAGAAGAAGTCAAGGGGATTTTTTTTTTTTTATAAATTGTGCACTTTCATTGTAGGACTATAAGCTACTGCCCAAATTAGCTTTCCTCGATTTCTTTTATAATGCAAAAAAGTAGGCAAAAAAGTCGGATGAGCGGCGAAACGTTTTCGACCAAACAAACTTTGTCCAGTTGACAAATTGAATTTCTCCTTTTATCATGGATTCTAACTGGACGACTGAGGGACTCTTCGCGCGGCCTAAGTAATGTTATTGTTTTCTTGTTGTTATAGGATATTTGGTGTTAAAGTCATCCAAAAGTAATTGAAAGTAATCAAGTCACATTACTTTAATATTATGGTTCTTGGATTATGTTACTGAATACATATTTTAAAGGGTAACTGTACCTTGATACGTTTCAAAAGTAACCCTCCCAACCCTGCTAAACACTAAAACTTTGTCAACACACTGCAATTATTCAAAAAGACAGGCATTTTTCAATATATTCAGTATAAAGTCTATTTTCCATTGAAGAACCCGTGGTGAGGATTCCCATAGACTGTACTTAGTGAAGACGTACGTATATACCGACTGCACAGTCAGGAGCCCAGAGGAGCCAGTGCAAAGTGGGAGGAAAATCATTAGCTTTGTTTGCATGTTCGCTCTCAATTACACGTCTCCGCAGTCTGCCGGTGAAAAATCCACACGCATCTCATCATTTATCTCAGCTTTTGTGTCGTCAAAAAGGCATCGCAGGTTTGACTTACAGCCCCCAGTGCGAATGTCCAATCTCAAAGCCACAATTCACTAAGGAAAGGAAAGGAAGAGGGGGGGTGTAGCCGCCTTTGCAGTGTGACAAAAGTATTCCTCACTTCAGCTTTCAATATTTATCATAGTACAATTTCTCGGCGCGTTCCTCGCCAGCTCCCCGTGATTTATGAGCGATCAGGTCTGGCCTCGTCACAGCCACGGAAAACGATTGCCAAGCACACATTTTAGTTTGGTTTAATTCAGAAATGACACACGGGGATAAATAAAGGAGGAGGGAGAGGAGGAGATAGACTGTTTGGATTCAGAGGACAATACGAGAATACAGGAGCATTTTGTGCGTCGTGTCCTTTAGAGACACTGAGGCTGTGATCACATTTGTCATGGTTTGGTCCTAGTTTGGTCCTGGACTAGTCCTGGTTTAGTCCTGGTCTAATCCTGGTTTATTTCCAGTTTTGGTCCCAGTTTTGATGTGTGTAAACACATCCTGATCTTGTAAAACACAGAGAATATCTAAGCACTGGTAGCAAAACCTGTTTGTCCCCATGGAGATAAAAAAGTTTAATACCATACTGCGGAACGTGAAAAGTCCCTCAGTCGTCCAGGTAGAATCCATGATCAAAGGAGAAGTTCAATTTGTCAACTGGACAAAGTTTGTTTGGTTGAAAACGTTTCGCCGCTCATCCGAGAGGCTTCGTCAGCTCTGGTTATTGTACTGGTTAGACCCTGCTTATATCTAGCTGCCGGGAGGCGCATCCTACAATGACAAAAGCTCTGAAAACGATCCCCCCTAATCTGTCTCTTTGTTTTTCAAATTACTCTGACGGCTGGTTTCGACCCCCTATTCAACGTCTAACGACCCTCTCCACCCCTCTGCCCTGGCTCTGTTTGACTGGTCTAAGAATCGCATTATAAATGGGAGACAAGTTATGTCTCACTCCCCCATTTCTGTTTAATGACGGATTCTCTTTTTTGACAAAAAATAGCCTCTTTAACTCCCCTCTCAAACCAGTTCTTTTCCCTGGCTAAGATCTGAACCTCACTGTCCTCAAAAGAATGGCCCGTGGCTTCTAGGTGAAGATGTACCGCAGAAGCCGGTCCACTCTGGCACGCCCGTCTGTGTTGGTACATCCTCTTGTGAAGTGGCTGTTTTGTTTCCCCAATGTAGCGCTCACTGCAGTCCTCACTACACTGAATGGAGTAGACCACATTGCTTTGTTTGTGGCTCGGTGTTCTGTCCTTTGGGTGGACCAGTTTTTGTCTTAAAGTGTTTGTGGGTTTGAAATAAACTGGAATTTCATATTGTCTGAAAATCCTCTGTAGTTTTTCCGAAACGCCGGCCAGGTACGGAATCGCTACCCCTTTCCTCCTGGGTTCGGATTCTCTGTTGTCTTGTTTCTTGCCCTTGTCTCTCTTGGTTTTGTCGAAACCAGCCGTCAGAGTAATTTGAAAAACAAAGAGACAGATTAGGGGGGATCGTTTTCAGAGCTTTTGTCATTGTAGGACGCGCCTCCCGGCAGCTAGATATAAGCAGGGTCTAACCAGTACAACCAGTTGACAAATTGAACTTCTCCTTTGATCATACTGCGAAACGTGATAAAAGAAGAAATTCAATTTGTCAACTGGACAAAGTTTGTTTGGTCGAAAATGTTTCGCCGCTCATCCGAGAGGCTTCGTCAGTTCTGGTTAGAGTGCTGGTAAGACACTTGCTTATATCTCGCTGCAGGGAGGAGCTAGCTAGCTAACTACTTCCCGAAACTATCTCGCCTATTGGTTTCTGTCTTTTGTTTCTCTGGCGTCTAGATTAGCATACCTATTCATCCCTACACAACTGTTTTTCACACCTCTGGCCCTGACCTGGATAGCCCTATTGTTTCTTTTGTTTGTTTTTATTTAGGTTTAAGAATGGAATTATAGATGGGAGACAAATTATGTCTGACTCCACCATTTCTGTTTAAAGAAGGATTCTCTTTTTTTGACAAAAATAGCCTCTTTAACTCCCCTCTCAAACCAACTCCCCGCGGAACATTTCAGACAAAGCAATAAGTCTCCATGGAGACAAGCATGTTCCATAATGCACTTTTAAATTTGTTTTTAATCAAGGAAATTTGTTTTTAAAGCAAACTCAAAAACAGCTTCTTCCCAAGGGCCATAACCACCTTGAGCACTCACATGCACTGACTTACCCCATTCCTGTCCCCCACTCTCCTCCATCCACCTGTTGTGCAATTAACACGGTGCAATATTGTGGACAATATTTATTACAGTGTAATAATATAGTTTTTGTAGCATATCCACCTGGGCAATATTTATTACTTGAACTGGGTTTTGTAGCATATCCACCTGTTGTTGTGCATTACCTAATGACAGTGCAATATCCTGTGGAGCAATATTTAATACAGTACAATATGCTAAACTGAGTTCTGTGAAACATCTCCCTCTGCAATGTAGAGACTCTCAAGTGTGTGTTTATATGTGTGTGTGTATATATGGTTGTATGTGTCACCCCGAAAGGACGAGATCACGGATACAAGCGGCCGAAATGAGTTTCCTCTGCAGAGTGGCTGGGTGCTCCCTTAGAGATAGAGTGAGGAGCTCAGTCACACGGGAGGAGCTCGGAGTAGAGCCGCTGCTCCTCCACATCGAGAGGAGCCAGCTGAGGTGGCTCGGGCATCTGTTCCGGATGCCTCCTGGACGCCTCCCTTGGGAGGTGTTCCGGGCATGTCCCGCTGGGAGGAGGCCCCGGGGAAGACTCGGGACACTCTGGAGGGACTATGTCTCTCGGCTGGCCTGGGAATGCCTTGAGGCCCCACCAGAGGAGCTGGAGGAAGTGTCCGGGGTGAAGGAAGTCTGGGAATCCCTGCTTAGACTGTTGCCCTCGTGACCCGGCCCTGGATAAGCAGAAGATAATGGATGAATGGATGGATGCATGTGTCACCCCTACTGCAATATCTGAACAAGACTTGCAATAACCTGGTAAATAATGTGTAGTACCAGGTGTTTTTGCACAAATTTTTTTGCACTATTTTTTTTCCTATACTGTGTTGTAAATATCCTACTTAAATGTCTGCACTGAAGTGAGATGCTTTCCATCTCATTATGGGTGTGTATGATGTAATTTGTACATTTGAATAGTGACAATAAAAGGCATTCTATTCTAATGACCAGTACACCTATCACGATAAAATTTAAGTATGATATATTGCTGTAGAAAATATAGACGATAAACGATAATACTGAAGCTCATTTATGCCACTGACACAAAAACCCAAGAGAAGCCACAAGAACTATTCTAAATCTGGAACATGGTTTACAAAAAATGCAAACTGCAATAAATAAACAGCAGAATGAAACCATTTATTCACTAGTTTGTCTCTATTATGAGTCATGGAAGTTATTTATTCTTCTCTCTACAGCTCAGAATTTATTGTGGCACAGAAATAACAAAAGGTTCCCCACCAGTACAAAGAAAAATGACTCACGACACATACTGACCTCCAAAAATTATTGTTCCATCAAACATGTTTTGAATGATAAGTTGATGTAGTAATTATCGTGAAAAGCCTAAACTCTGTGCAACACTAACTTTTAACGAGAATGATAATGATTCTATAGAAATAAATCAAAAGTTAAACCCATACTTCTTTCTCCATTCAGATTTTATGCCATACTATAGCCAAAGGAGCATCATTTCTATAGAACCAGCAGGAGGAGGGCTCCATCAGGCCAAATAAGAGTCGGGTTTATGGAGATGCAAGCCTGCTCATTAACGATATATGTTTTGTTTTTTGTTTTTCAGTGTAATAAAAACATCCAATATGAACCAAATGCTTTTACTTGAGTCTATAATTCAGCTAAAAGGTTACACAGTGGGGCTTTAAACTATGCTATGATTTCCTCCTTCGTTTTCTACGGAGTTGCTTCCTATTTGTTTGTAAAGAGTATCCACAAAAGCTCAAGTGGAAGAGTTCAAGTATCTCGGGGTCTTGTTCCCGAGTGAGGGGAGGATGGAGCGTGAGATTGACAGGTGGATCGGTGCAGCGTCGGCAGTGATGGGGTCACTGTACCGGACCGTTGTGGTTGAAGAGGGAGCTGAGCCGAAAGGCGAAGCTCTCGATTTACCGTCAATCTACGTTCCTCCCCTCACCTATGGTTATGAAGTTATGGGTAATGACCAAAAGGACGAGATTGTGGATACAAGCGGTCGAAATGAGTTTCCTCTGCAGAGTGGCTGGACGCTTCCTTAGGCTACGTTTATACGGCGACAATCAAAACGGAAGATGCAAAAGTGGCATCTCGTCTTCAATTTTTTATCGCGTTTAGACGAGCGTTCTCAACAGGAAATGTTTGTTTATATGAAGACGCAAAAGTGGGCGAATTCGATTGAATATGCATGCCAGGCCGCTAATATAATGCCAGAGCTACCTTTTTCAGGACACCGACAGGGGCTCTCATTACAGTTGTTTCGCCCTCGATGTAGGGTCGGAGCTCTTCGCTTAATACAACAAGAGCTTGTTTAGTCATTCTGAAGTTTTCCACCCAAGCACTGTCATCAACTAATCCATTCTCAAAATTGTCCCACCACTGACTGGTTCTGTCCGGTCTTGTCCAAACTCACCTCTGTCGCCTGCGACGTATTGTTATTGTTTTTACCGGCTTGGCGCATCCAGTGTGACGTCAGGTGTATGCGACGTGAACATGTTTTGTGCTTCTTGCCGTTTAGACGGAGATACGACCCGGGCCGTCTTCAGAACTCCACACTCTGGAAGCAGTCTTCAGATTTTTGTGGTTTCAGAGCCCGATGGCGCAGTTGCCGTGTAAACGAAAGACACTTCCGATAGACTATTTTGTCGTTTTCAATCGCAATCGTCCTCGTCTAAACGGCCCCTTAGAGATAGGGTGAGGAGCTCAGTCACACGGGAGGAGCTCAGAGTAGAGCTGCTGCTCCACGTCGAGAGGAGCAGCTGAGGTGGCTTGGGCATCTGTTCCGGACGCCTCCTGGACGCCTCCTTCGGGAGGTGTTCCAGGCATGTCCCACCGGAAGGAGGCTCCAGGGAAGTCCCAGGACACTCTGGAGGGACTATGGCTACGTTCACACTGCAGCCTGAAGTGACCCAAATCCGATTTTTTCGCCTCTATGCGACCTGTATCTGATCTTCTAATGACAGCCTGAACGACACAGATCCGATCTTTTCAAATGCGATCCAGGCCACTTGGATATGTGGTCCTAAATCCGATACATGTCCGATCTTTTGGCATGCAACTTCAGTCTGAACGGCCAGGTCGCATTCATCCGATCTGAGTGTGTTTCCTCCAATGAGAGTGGTACAAGTAGGCGTTCACAAATGTGCACAAACGTTCTTCTCGTCATTGCGAAAATAGTATATAAACTGGTATCAGTGAAGTGGCGAAGCACGTAGCAATCCCACCCCTCCTACCTGTGACTCCGCACCCACATGTTCCTTTCTGCAGACGTTGCTGCCACTGCCCCGCAAAACGCTGTGGCCAAAAACCTTGTCCTTCTCCGTCTCCTCCTTAAAACAAATAAGCTGTACATGTTTTGGCTCCGGTACGAAACCAACTTTAGGCTACTTCCGTAAACATTGAGCGTGTTTGCTGCGTGTGACGTTATCGTGTCCTCCAAGGCGCATGCGGGACACTTTTGGGGAGTTTAGCGCTCACACTGGAGATCACATACAATTCGCATTTAACTGGAAATGTGAACGGCCTCGCAAAAAAATCGGATTTCACAAAAAAATCGGAATTGAGCATTAAGCCGTGCAGTGTGAACGTAGCCTATGTCTCTCGGCTGGCCTGGGAACACCTTGGGGCCCAGCTGGAGGAGCTGGAGGAAGTGTCTGGGGTGAAGGAAGTCTGGGAGTCCCTGCTTAGACTGTTGTCTAACCCGGCCCCGGATAAGCGGAAGAAAATGGATGGACTCCAGTCTTGCAGGTGAAACACGTGCTATCCACCGAACTGTTTTTATTTTTTAAACACAAGACTGTCATGTAGAACATTAATATGAAGTAAAGTCTGTTATAACTCTATACCCAATATGTCTAATCCATAAATAAAAAAGGAGGGATGGAAACGGCAGAGAAAAGCCTTGATCCACTTGTCTATACATCAAACAGGTGACGCCGCCTTGCAAATGCTCCCGAGCTCATTTGTAACGCTTTCCTGCTGTCACTAGCTTTAGCGCACGTAGCCTAGCATATGATCAATGACGACGGACCCGGACTAGCTAACCATTAAACGCCGCCGACCGCTAATATGCAAAGCACGCCGACCGATGAGGGATGGTTTTTTCCTGAGGCAGGGAGAGAAGTTGTCAGAAAGATTATAAATTACACTTTTGGCTACACAAGCGGATAAGAGACGCTAGCCTGCATGCTAAAATGTGGGTTTTATTGAGAGCCAGTTCAAAGTCACACACAGAGGCATCTGAAGTGGGGAGTTTATGCGATTGAACTTCAAAGTCTATATTTGTTTGCACAACTTGAATTCTTGAGTAGTTTTTGTGTCTTAGGTTTTTGTTTTTTGATTTTTTTTTTTCAAATTTAAAGACTTCATATTACTATATTTTCTGATCTACGTTATAATGTTACCTCATCAAAAACATACCAGGTGTTTTGCTTCATACACACGTTTAATTGCTCTGTTCTCAAACTGAACTTTGTGATGTCACGTGGTAATACAGGAAGCACTCCACTGTGTTTTCAAACTCCACAGACCTTCACTAGAATCATTTGGTTCATCTCAGCCCTGGAATTGCCGATCTCTACGAACCAAAAGGTAAAGGGTAGCAAGTAAAATAAGATAAGATAATCCTTTATTTGTCCCACAGTGGGGAAATTGCGGTGTCACAACGCAAGTTTCAGAAACAGTAGGAAAATATGAGCATGCATCAAAATTAAGATAAATAATAATAATAATAAGTAACTTGAAAACTACTTCTACTTGACATTACAGAGCATTTTGAGCTTTGGCGATGTAGACAGGCTAATAATAAAGTCAACTTAAACATGTGTGAATGAAACAAAAGAAAAACAAAAGAAAAAAAGAAAACTCCAGGTGTGTTTTTGAGGATGTAACAACATTAACTCAACTCAAACTTAAACATTATAACTTGGCTTAAAGGGATAGTTCGGGTTTTTTGATGTGAATCTGTATGGCGTCCCCTTCAGCAGTGTCGTGCATTAACACTGACTTACCCCTGACAGTGTCCTCTGAGCCGAGTTCTGCCCCGGTTCTTGCGCTGACGAAAGTAGGTCCGGCAAGTTAGGGGGGACAGTTAATAAAGCTTGTTTTTCTTCTCAAAACAATAAAAAGTGATATATTTGCGTCACGAAAAAGTCAGAAGTCATAATCGCTTGGTGCTATTTTCTCTCGAGTCGTATCACTGCGCGCCTGTTATTATTATGAGCCTGTTCATCTGTAAGTGGCGATGTTTACTGTTTTGTGATGCACATATATCACTTTTTGGACAAATATTGTTTTGAGAAGAACTCGGCTCAGAGGACACTGTCAGGGGTAAGTCAGTGTTAATGCACGACACTGCTGAAGGGGACGCCGTACAGATTCACATCAAAAAACCTGAACTATCCCTTTAAAGCTCACAAGAGTCAATTTTGTGTACTTTACAACCTTTAAAGTAAAAATTACCCAAGAGCGGTATTAGTTAAATGGTAACCCTGCCTCAATGAATGCATACTTTTGTGTCCTTAGGCAAGACACTTCACCTCTCGTCTTCTGATCTACTGTATGTGTCTTTGTGAATGGGGAAATGGACAATGAATGGCTGAAAATGTAGTGAAATAAGACAATAAAAAGGCACACAATGTAGCATTTCTGAGAGTCAGCTAAGTGCATATTTCATTGGAGATGTTATTGTTTTAATTCACTGCCTGAAATGCCCTGTAGTATTGCATTAATCTCCATGGAGACCAGCATGCGACACAACCAAGGCCAAGTTACGGGTAAGATTTATGGAGCGGCAACACCGATCACAGAAAAAATTTAATAAATAGAATAAACACAGGCTACATACATTCAGCGCCATACTGTGGAACATGTCAGGCAAAAAATGTTTCCATGGAGACAAGCAGATGGCAGATACAACAATAGCCACTAGAGGCACTTTAAATGTTGGTAAAAACAGGAAAAACAATGAAAACATAGCACAGTATTGACTACAGCTTATTTACATAGACTTATTTGGTTAACCCTAGAACACTTTCACTATAAA
Organism: Paratrypauchen microcephalus; assembly: GCA_036785185.1. Lineage (NCBI taxonomy): Eukaryota > Metazoa > Chordata > Actinopteri > Gobiiformes > Gobiidae > Paratrypauchen > Paratrypauchen microcephalus. Next base: position 471,471 of record JAVJIX010000225.1, on the reverse strand, counting down.
AAAGTAACACCATCACTTACCAGATATAATATACCCAACAAAAAGTACTTGTCATGAAAAACAGATCAATATATGACAACACATGATAAATTAGAGTGGTTTTATTTTATTTTCAACTGTGGTATGTGTAACAATAGGGAGAAAAAAAACATAAAAAGACCCTAAAAAGCTGCTCCAATTGAGAACAAAAAATTCCTAAAAAAAAAAAAAAAAAAGATACTGTAAACTTGGTGTTTGGTCCACCCATTCCTGGGACATGTGAGATTTCCCTTGTGAAGCACAGACTCCTCGACACACGAACAGTTGCAGGAGAGAGGAACAAAATAGTAATAGTATTTTTTCAGTGAGTAAAAATGACCAGTTGACTAAAATATTGTTTTCACCATAAGAATTCCCTTTGAAATCAGCACTTTGTGATATTTATTCATAACCACTGCACTAAATAAGGATAGATACACATTCCAGGACTACTCTTACTTACCTAACATGCAATATCGTTTTTCAATACTCTCCTAGTTACTGTTTCTTATTACTTATTTTATCAGACTGTGTAACTCCACTGTATTTGCCTGGAAGAATCCATGACTCATCGCTGTACCAGCGGCGAGTCTGGTAACGCTTGGTCCAGAATGCGCTGCTGTTGCGCTTAGACAGACAGCTAAGTGAACCAATCAGAGAACAGTTAACGGACAGCGACGTGAACCAAGCCGGTAGGAAGCAATGCAAAAACATCTTTTTTGAAAAGAAAGGCCTCTAGAGCTGTCAGCTGCTGTGGTTTTAAGGAATCGATGTGTTTTAGGTCATTTAAGACCAATTTTACAGCTGAATGGAAGGGACGTTGCGGGCAAAGGCGGGTGCACTGACGTCACCATCTTTGAACGAATCAGAATCGCGGAGTCCGTTGTTAACCGGGGGAGCGAGGGTGGAGCGAGGGTGTCCAAATGGTATCGCGCTGTATAGGAAATACAGAGAGATATCATTTGGCTGGCCAGGTAACCACCTACCGTGCAAAATCGTTTTTCAATACTCTCTTTGTTACTGTTTTATTATTATTACTTATTCTATTATTACTTATTTTATTATTACTATTACTACTTATTTTTATGCCATTCTTGTCTGCATGCACTTTTCTTTTTTGTTCAAACTGTCCCTACCTGGAGCTACTGTGACAAGTACATTTCTCCTGCGTGAGATTAATAAAGTCTTATCTTATCTTATCTTATCTTACCTATTCTTTACATCCTCTTACATTAAATTCATTACATTCTTACATTCCTCTTTCACTGTCGCCGGGTGAAAATCAGCCAAAAGCCTGTAGGAAAAAGTGGGCTTTGGGGCAGGGAAACACCTACACCTTCAAAGATGTCAAAAACATCTTTGAAGGTGTAGCTCCCCAGGGACCCATGACACTCAGAAAAATGCAACATATTGAAAATCATGTAAATACTTTTGCTCAGGTGAAAATCAGCCGGCGATTAATATTAATTACATGCCCTGATGCTGCTGCCAATACTGCTGTACTCAAAATGTTTACAAAATATATACACTGGGGTTATTTAGGGGTTATTGAGAGGTATTTATTTCACTGGGTTTGCACTTTATTATTTCGCACTTTACAACTATGTATGTGTATGCTCCAAACACACTTTCGTTGTTCTCTCTTGTGCAATGACAATAAATACTTGAATGAATGAATGAATGATAGTGCTCTAGGGTTAAGCAGCTGAATTTGAAAGTGAAAAAAATAAAATACATAATTTTATCGGGTAACTCAAAGTATTAAGTCCGTTTTATCTCCACATGTGTTTTATAGACTGCGGTGTGCGGCTGTGGTGCTGGTAATGAGCGGGTGATCAGTCAGGCCTGGTTCACCGTCCCTTTGTAATGGCATCACACTGATTATGGAGTCAGGGGTCCCGCTTTTTAATCAAGGGCTAATCGTCTGGCCATTTATGGATCAGAAACAAGAAATAGCTCCGTACTGATGAATGTAGTGAGACAAATGAGATTTTAATTGTTTTTCAAACGCAGCATTAATGATGGAGGTGGATGTGGTACGAAGCAGAGTTATGGTCAGGTATTACCAATGAACATAACTGTAAGAATAAGATAACTGAGCGCTGGTAAAGGTATTCAATAATATGCCGTTTGCCAATAAAAAACATAATTTAAAGCTGCATTATGTAACTTTTCAGCTGTTTGTCTCCATGGAGATGTTATAGCTTCAGTTGGAATGCTACACAGTATGGTATTCAGCATGTTTATTGTGGATTTATTTAAATACACGTGTTTTTCATGCTCAAAAAGACAGTAAAAACATGCATTCTTACAAGGAACGGGCTTGCCTCTCCTCAGAGCTGACCTGTAACTTATCCTGTTGGCTTGACATATTTATAAAGCCATACTGTGGAACACTCCAGGCAAAGCACAGACATATCCACGGAGACTATTTGCATTTTTGTTGTGTTTATATTATAGACTGTGTTTATAAATGGACATAGCAAACCCGCTAGCTGCTGCATTCCAGATAGGAAGTGAGCATGGGGGGCCCTTCCGGCTCCATCGACACTGGCTCCAATTGACTTTACATTGATAAATTGCCTACCCTCTCTCTGCAACCGCTGCTGTGAGCCTCGTCATTTTGGTTTTAAAGGTCCCATGGCATGAAATTTTCACTTTCTGAGGTTTTTGAACGTTAATGTGAGCTCCCCTACCCTGTTTAGCCCCCCCCATGGTTAAAAGTTGCGAAATGTCTAAACTGAGCATTTGCGATCCTTTTCTGCGTTTCAAAAAATCGGAGCTCAAACGGGCGAGTTTGAACAAGGCACCTTATTGACGTCAGATCGAAAAAAGAAATGCAAATGCAGTTCCACCCCCGTCTGTCTGTACTCAGCGTCTCTGTAAATCACACCCAGAGAGTTTGGACTGCGAATGCGCTAGGCAATGCGAAATGCGTTTTTTTATTTGCCTGGAGGCACGTCCGAGTGTTTCTAGGCTCGGAAGTCCTTTATCTGAGCCTCTGGACCTTTGAACAGCAGTGGTTTTATTTTATTTTCTGTGGAAATGTGTTTATTTTTCAGTGGAACGCTTCAAATCTCTCCCCCCGTGCAAAAACAAGGAAATGGATCAGCTGAGAGCGAGAGCGGAGAGTTTGGCCATGCCCCACCCTCTACTATAGGCCAGCTCTTTTCTCCTCATTTGCATTTAAAGCAACAATGCCCAGAATAAAGTGTTTGAGAGAGAGATTTATGACTCTTTCTCATCTTATCTCTGTTTCTCATGCACTGAGTGTTGATTTTGAAGAAGGATTCATTTACAGTATTAGGGAACCATTAAGGAGCCATATAAAAGCATCAAGAAGTACCATGTCATGGGATCTTTAAAATGTTCGTATTAACCCACTCCGCATGATCCTGGTGTTTCGCAATTTTCGCTTTTCGCTCCTATAACTGCCAGCCTCGGTGAGCTTCATTTGACTGGAGCTGAACGCTGTGGGTGATGTCGCAATCCTTTCTTCTACTACTTTATACAGTCGATGAAAACGCCTTACTGTGGAACATTCCAAGCACTGCACAGACATCTCCATGAAGACAATTCAATTTTTGAGTTCATCTCTAGACCAGGGGTGTCAAACTCATTTTGTTCCGGGGGCCGTATCCAACCTACTTTGATCCCAAAGGGGCCGGATCAGAAAACTCATGGCATATATACCCCCCAAAAAAGCAATAAGTCCAAATATTTGTCCAGAGAAACACAAATCTACTACAGACTGCTGTTTCTTCAGTCCCGGCAATAATTTGTTTATCTTCTGCCTTCTCAATTCTCCGTTCAAGTTATCGTATTGGTCGAAATGCCGTGTCTCGTAGTGCCGTTTAAGATTATATTCGTTGAGCACCGCCGCTTGTTGCAAACACACCAAGCGTACAGGTTTCCCATTCACCTCCGTGAACAAATAGGAATTAGTCAATTTTTTCTTGGAAAATCCTGCACTCGGCGTCCACTTTTCTCATTTTTGACATTTTGCTGATGAGGGTGTCACGGTCAACAGTCAAAACGATGGTCCTTTAAGAGCATTTGGAAAGAGGCGAGTCTTCATTTGTGCTGCTCTGGTGGGAGGGGCCACGTACAGAGGCGCTGGAGACGCTGCTATGCTAAACTGCGCAGAAAATTACCAATATTTTAATAGCTGACGAAGCCTCTCGGATGAGCGGCGAAACGTTTTCAACCAAACAAACTTTGTCCAGTTGACAAATTGAACTTCTCCTTTGATCAATATTTTAATAGAAAATTAAAATATAATTTGAATATTTTAATAGAAAATCAGCCGAGGGCCAAATCCAGCCCTCCAAGTCCTTTAACCGGGCCGCATGTTTGACACCCCTGTTCTAGACCATTATATGTATACTGTTTATTGACATATACATTTTTTATTTATTTATTTTTAATCTGATGTTTTTCTTTGAGTACTGCTTTTATTTATTGATTTTTATGAGTATTTTTATTCATTTATAGTATTATTTTATCTGTTGGTTCTATTAGTTCCTTTTGTTTGAACTGATTTTCTTAGCGTTAAATGTGTGAAGCACTTTGGAAACTGCCTTGTTCATAAAATGAGCTTTACAAATAAAGCTGGATAGGATTGGGTATGCGCAGGTAGTGGAAATGGATAGCGCGGGCATGCTATTAGCTCGAGCTAATTCATTTAGATTTTTATTACATTTTAATTGCATTCTAATACCGGTAGGCTCATCCCACAGCATTATAACATTTGCCCTTTCGTCATTGGAGTCACAGCGTCTCTCTGCAGCCGCCTCATTCTCAGCGCGCCCAAATCAAGCCAAACAAACTCTACGCTTCATTCATCACCATTATTAAAGTCTAATTGAATCTTTCAGGGAATTCCCTTCAGAAGACACTCCAGACGGCATTATTAAAAACGGCTCCATCTAGAGGTAATTAAACACTATTACAACATAAATCATCAATTGGAGATGTGTCGCAGAGTGTTTGGGACGCGCCGTAAACACTGAAGAGGCTGTTTATTATTTATTATGGAGGCTGTGATTACTGCGATGCTGCACTCACAGGGAAAAGTTCTCATTTGTTATGTCTAGATCTCTGTAAGAAAAAGTTTAGATCGCATGTTGGTTGTGTTTACACATTTACAGACAGTAAGTTATACCGTGAAACAGTTGTATTATAGCTGCACAATGCCAAATACTTGGTGGAGGGTCCGTCATATATTTATTAATTTTTTTTTGTTATTATTAGGCCATGAAATTTAATCATGTGGACATTAACAACCTTTCGGAGAGAAGCCTAAAATTCTGTTGAGGTTCTGGGCCTGTCTAGTAGCGAAATCATCACAGATCCATTGATTTTGGTTGGATTTTTATAATTTTTTCTGTGGAATGTGTATACTGTTTGGTGAAAAGAATGGTATATTGGCTGATGTCAAAACTTGGGGGAATAGTTGATTGCCAATGAGGTAAAGATGAAAATATTGGAAAAAAGTGAGAAAACACCTTATTTTTTTGCATTAAACTGAGCCAAAATCAGATGTAGAAATGTGTTTTAAGAATTATTTTTAGAATCACTGTTAGGCGCTTTGTGTTACATTTTGTATGAAAAGCGCTTTATAAATATTGTTTGATTGATTGATTTTTTCACTGAATGTTGTCACCTATGTGTTCTTTACATCTGGAATACATTTATTGACAGCTTACCCAATCCACTGAGAATTTCGGGAGATTTTTTAAAACATTTTTTAAATTTTCTATCGAAAAAATTAGGGTTCATACACTAAAATGGCCACAATTTTTTTTTTTTTTTTCCGCAATATTTCCAACAGAGCAGACCCTACAATTATTGGTCCTTAGGGTCAAAGTAAAAAAAAAAAAAAAAAAAACTAATAAAAAGTATAACAACCCATGTCCAGTTTATTTATTTATTTATTTCAGGACAGTGCATATTCATAAACATTTCTGTCAATATGCCAGAATTAGCCAGGAGGCTATTTTTCATCAATGGTGAAACAATGAACAATGGTTACATAACAGAATATAAAATAAAATAAAATAAAATAAAATAAAATTAAATTAAATTAAATTAAATTAAATTAAATTAAATTAAATTAAATTAAATTAAATTAAATTAAATTAATTAAATTAAATTAATAAAAAAATAAAATAAAGTATGGCAGACCATGTCAGGTTCAACCCATTTTTGAGAATTTGGCTCCCTGACTATATTGCTTTGTCTGGAATGTTTTAAAGTATGGTATTAAACCTTTCTATCTTCATGGAAACCAAACGAGACCAAGTTACAGGTCAGATCTGTGGAGAAGTGACTCCACTCACTGTTAACTTAAAACAAACTACCTCCATCCATCCATCCATCCATCCATTTTCTTCCGCTTATCCGGGGCCGGGTCGCGGAGGCAACAGTCTAAGCAGGGACCTCCAGACTTCCTTCACCCCGGACACTTCCTCCAGCTCCTCCGGGGGGACCCCAAGGCGTTTATTGCCGATGCGGCCGCCCGTAGCTGTGGTCGTAAGGCCTGTGGTGCCTGTCGCGGCGGCAATCCCCGAACCCGGTGGTGGACACCGGAAGTAAGGGATGCCGTCAGGCTGAAGAAGGAGTCCTATCGGGCCTTGTTGGCTCGTGGGACTCCGGAGGCAGCCGACGGGTACCGGCGGGCTAAGCGTGCTGCAGCCCGGGCGGTGGCAGAGGCAAAAACTCGGAGTTGGGAGGAGTTCGGAGAGGCCATGGAGGAGGACTATCGGACGGCCTCAAAGAAATTCTGGCAAACCGTCCGGCGCCTCAGGAGGGGGAAGCAGTGCTTCACAAACACTGTTTACAGTGGGGGTGGGGAGCTGTTGACCTCGACTGGGGATGTTGTCGGACGGTGGAAGGAATACTTTGAGGATCTCCTCAATCCCGCCGTCATGTCTTCCGAGGAGGAAGCAGAGGCTGGGGACTCGGGGTCGGACTCACTCATCACCCTGGCTGAAGTCACTGAGGTGGTTGGAAAGCTCCTCGGTGGCAAGGCCCCGGGGGTGGATGAGATCCGTCCTGAGTATCTCAAGTCGCTGGATGTTGTAGGGCTGTCTTGGCTGACACGTCTCTGCAACATCGCGTGGCGGTCGGGGACAGTACCTCTGGACTGGCAGACCGGGGTGGTGGTCCCTCTGTTTAAGAAGGGGGACCGGAGGGTGTGTTCCAACTATCGGGGAATCACACTCCTCAGCCTTCCCGGTAAGGTCTATTCCAGGGTGCTGGAGAGGAGAATTCGACCGATAGTCGAACCTCGGATTCAGGAGGAGCAGTGTGGTTTTCGTCCCGGCCGGGGAACACTGGACCAGCTCTATACTCTCCATCGGGTGCTCGAGGGTGCATGGGAGTTTGCCCAACCAGTCCACATGTGCTTTGTGGATCTGGAGAAGGCATTCGACCGTGTCCCTCGTGGGGTCCTGTGGAGGGTGCTCTGGGAGTACGGGGTTCGGGGCCCTTTGTTAAGGGCTGTTCGATACCTGTATGACCGGAGCAGGAGCTGTGTTCGCATTGCCGGTAGTAAGTCGGACCTGTTTCCGGTGCATGTTGGACTCCGCCAGGGCTGCCCTTTGTCACCGGTTCTGTTCATTATATTTATGGACAGAATTTCTAGGCGCAGTCAGGGGCCGGAGGGGATCCAGTTTGGGAACCACAGGATCTCATCTCTGCTGTTTGCGGATGATGTTGTCCTGATGGCTTCATCAAACCGGGACCTCCAATGTGCACTGGGGCGGTTCGCAGCCGAGTGTGAAGCGGCTGGGATGAAAATCAGCTCCTCCAAATCCGAGGCCATGGTTCTCGACCGGAAAAAGGTGGTTTGCCCTCTCTGGGTGGGTGGAGAGTCCTTGCCTCAAGTAGAGGAGTTCAAGTATCTCGGGGTCTTGTTCACGAGTGAGGGGAGGATGGAGCGTGAGATTGACAGGCGGATCGGTGCAGTGTCGGCAGTGATGCGGTCGTTGTACCGGACCGTTGTGGTGAAGAGGGAGCTGAGCCAAAAGGCGAAGCTCTCAATTTACCGGTCAATCTACGTTCCTACCCTCACCTATGGCCATGAGCTTTGGGTAATGACCGAAAGGACAAGATCGCGGATACAAGCGGCCGAAATGAGTTTCCTCCGCAGAGTGGCTGGGCGCACCCTTAGAGATAGGGTGAGGAGCTTGGCCACACGGGAGGAGCTCGGAGTAGAGCCGCTGCTTCTCCATGTGGAGAGGAGCCAGCTGAGGTGGCTCGGGCATCTGTTCCGGATGCCTCCTGGACGCCTCCCTCGGGAGGTGTTCCGGGCATGTCCCACCGGGAGGAGGCCCCGGGGAAGACCCAGGACCCGCTGGAGGGACTATGTCTCCCGGCTGGCCTGGGAACGCCTTGGGGTCCCCCCGGAGGAAAAAAAAAAAAAACTACCTCTAGAACAGAATTGTTATTCAAATTCAGAACGAGTAAATCTGAATAACTTTTAAAATCTTGGACAGATCAGAGAAATTTGAGAATTTTCAGTGAACTGAAATGGGAGTGCAGGGGGCACAGTGGTAAAATGGTCCCATAGTGGAGCTTTAGGGAGTGCTCATACTGACTGCCTGCACATGGACGAGTGTAATCCGACTGCAAACGGATTGGGATCGCATTGAATTCATGTGCACAGGCTAAGGATCGTATAGGGATTGGTTTCCCGAATCCGATTGGAACCCCTGGTTTAGGCCGATAGTAATCCTCTTGGTGCCGCCTTGTGCACGATATCGGATCGGATTGGCGTACTGCGCATGCACGGAAATTTTTCACCTGGAAGTGGCAGGAGGCGCCAATGTAGTCATAAGTAGTGATTGTTGCCGGAAAAGTCAGACGAAATCATGGCTGCGAAGAAAGAATGCACAACACGTACACCAATGCTGCTCCGTCAAACTCCTCGAGCGCCATCTTTGTATACCGCCACATAGTTTGTTGTGTTTTTATTGAGTAGCCGTCACCCGGAAGTAGTTGGACTACAGTGCCACATAGCGTAGCGGAGGTCGCTGACCATTATCCGATTACATGAGTTTCATGTGCACTGGGATCTAAGGATAGACCACCCGCCGAGTAACAGGATCGGATTTGGAGAAATCCAATCCGATCCTACGATGTGACCGCAGTGAGTGTCATTTTGTTTATTTTTCGAGATATTTTTGAGCTATAAAACCACCTGTAATTAAATAAATGTAAGGTAGAGCTGTTTAATGTCGTACTGTGGAACATTCCAGGCAGAGCAATGACGTATCCATAGAAACAAGCAGGTGCCAGATCCCCAACCAAAAAGTTACATAGTGCCTACCTTTAAAATACATGTGCTTCGGAATGATCAGAATCTAGGGCTGTTGCCATAGCGAGTAACAATAACAATTTTAACAAAAAAATTACATCTTTTGAATGGGAAAAAGTCCTGACAACGTGCCCAAGATTCACATGTGACATTTACACTATTCACTTTTCAAGGACAAACCATTTTGGAAATAAAATGCCCTTTCTTTGAATCTAATCATGTGTTAGTCATGGGCTGATCAGAGAACAACTGATCAAATTAATGTTTATTTCATTCAAAATATAAATCTCGCTTTTTATCGTTTTAATACAGTTAAATCTATGGACATTTTGTAAACATAATCTGGAAACACACATTATTTTTGATCCATGCCGTGTGGGGCGTTCTATGTCCCGCACTCACACAGCGGAGCAATCACTTTAGCGAAGTTGGAATCTGGAGCAGATTCCAGATTCGGAATAGGGATTTATTTGACAAAAATAGCGAAATAAAAACCCCAGGATCATGTAGAGCAGAAAAAATGAGGAGGCTCACAGAGGCAGTTAGAGAGAGAAATTGGAGCCAGAGTCAATGGAGCTGGAATGGAGCTGGAAGCGTTCCTCAGGCTCACGTCCTATTTAGAACGCCGGGGTTAGCTGTGTCCATTTATATATACGTACACAGTTTATGGTCCTGCTGTGAAACTCCTTTGTGAGTTTACAGATTTAAAAACAGCAGGGAGCAGTGAGGGCAAAAGAGGACGAGTTTCTCTGGGTGTTTTGTAATTTATTTACCATTTTTATCGTGTGAGAAACATCAGCGCACATGAGCAACCTCCTCCGTGAGCACTCACTAAGGCGACGTTTATATGATGACGGTCTGAACGGAAGACGCAAAAGTGACGTCCTGTCTTCAATTTTTATTCTGCATTTAGACGAGCGTTTTTGGGAGGAAATCTGCTTGCATACAGTGATGCAAAAGTGTGTGGAATTCAATTGGGTATGCATGGCAGGCGGCTAGGTGGCGCTGTGATACATTATCACTATGACCATGCGCTTGCCTGGTTTACACCAGACCATATCACAAGTGAGATATGGTCTGGGAGCCACCTACTGAATATCTCGTAGCGGAGGTGTGGTTTACGATTGCCAACGGTCGTTTATTGGGCGTTACGAATGTCTGTCATTTGGCGTATACGTAGCCCATAGCCAATCATGTCACACACTACAAGCTTCCGTTTGTCGCGTAGTACGTGTCACCGTCTTTCCACCCCTCCCCGCGCTCTGATTGGCTCCCCCGCTCAGGATCCCTCGCTTAGTCTTGTTGCCAGGCTGTCTTTCAGATCGGAACGATTGTGCAAAGCAGCCTGGGATTTACCAGGTTATCCGCACGCATGTGTAGAATCTTCCTTCTTCTCATCTGCGCCACGAAAAGCAAAACAAAACATGGCTACCGGCAGCAAAAAAACATTTGTGTGGTCAGACGAAGAAGTTCAACTATTGCTTCAGACCACGTTAGACTACAAAGCAACGAAGGCGCAACAAGGTGTGGACTGGGAGTCCTGCCAAACAAAGTACACTGATATATGGACCGATGTGACGTAAACGCGTACACAACTTCAGCAGATTTGACCAGAGTTTTGCGTCTTGGGCAGTGTCGACGAAAACGCTACAGCAGAGCGTATTCACGTTTTCCACTTTGGAGGCCGGTTTCAGTTTTTTGTGTTTTTAAGCCCCCAAAACGCTGTCTAAACGAAAGACAATTCCGATAAAATATTTTGTTGTTTTTCCCCGTAAATGTTTTCGTGTAAACAGGGCCTAAAGCTCCACTACGGGACCTTTTTACCTCTGTGCCCCCTCCACTCCCATTTCAATTCACTGAAAATGTCTCTCAAATTTCTCTGATCTGGCCAAGATTTTAAAACTTGTAACTTGTATTCATCTTGTTCAGATTTACTCTGCATTTGATTAATTCTGTTCTAGAGTTAGTTTGTTTTAAGATCACTTGGACAGATCATTTCACTACTTTTAAGTTTTTGATAGATTTATATCTTTCATTTTTACATTCTTACACGTTTTTTGACAGTGACACTCCCTCTGCACACTGACATTGCTCTGTGCCATCTCTCCTGCACTTCTCCCACACCTGAACACACCATTCAAATCCACTGCAATCCACTTTGTATCGTACATCCAGTCCATTACCGCTAATACTCTCGCGGGTCATAAGAAACATACCCAAAGCTAGCAGCCCATGGGGAGTTTTTGGCCCCATTTGCCTCCCATTTCCTCTATTTTATTATATATAAGCTTTCAGTTTCCAGACAAAATGTGTTTAACGTGTGGAAGTGAGCGAGCGCAGCGCTGGAATAGACAAAAATGGTAAAAACGACCCCATGAAATGAAATGTGTTTGTTGGAGAAGTGAGGTGAAATGAGGTATTTAGTTACATTTTTCTTTCTGTTGTATTTTTTTGTCGAGTGTTCATGGGGTTCGGCTTCCTGTTTATTGATACTTTGCAGCTGATGTCGTCCATATTCAGTGGGGGTTTGATGCTAACTGAAGGCACTACTCGGTCATAAGCTCTGTTAGTATCACGCAGGCAGCCTGGACTCAAATGCAACACAAAAGAATCCAGTCAAATGCAAAGTTCAGCACAAAGTGTCCTTTCTTGGGTAACTTAGACTTAAACTTTATTGATCCACAAGGGAAATTATCTGAAGCTATTGTACCCAGCTGCCACTCTCAGGCGCTCAGGCATGAATGATCTTAATAAAGCTTTTTTTTTATTTTATTTATTTTTTTAATTCATTTCGAGCAGGTCAACACATAAATAAATAAATACAGGTAACCAATATACAGTCAAATACTTTTTTTTTTTTTTCGCTCGAAAACGAGTGGGAAGAAGAAAACTTATTAAATCCCACCTCTGTCTTCCAAAACATAACTTAAATTATTAATTAGCTTCCTTATCAGCTCAGTTGAAAGAAACACAAAAACAAAAAAAAAGGCAAATTCCATTCTTGTACAAAAAAAAACTACAGAAAAGTGCCATTTGACGATTTATTCAAACTCGTCTCTCTCTGTATTCAGACCAGACCACGTCTTTATACAAGAACTTACATTTGTGAATATTTTAATAATTAATAATAATTCATAGCATTTATATAGCGCCTTTCATGACACCCAAAGCGCTTTACAGTTCATTGTTCATTCACTCCACACTTGGTGGTGGTAAGATACTTTCTGTAGCCACAGGTGCCCTGGGGCAGACTGACGGAAGCGAGGCTGCCAATCTGCGCCATTGGCCCCTCCGACCACCTCCAACACTCATGCACTCTCCACTTTCATACTAGGCAATGTGGGTGAAGTGTCTTGCCTAAGGACACAACGACATTTTTAAGTACTAACCAGGCCCTGCCTTGCTTAGCTTCTGAGATCTGACGAGATCAGGCTTTGACAGGCAGGTATGGTCACATTTTGGCAGAGTTTTTGCTGTAAATCCAGAACATTCCTCATTTTTACCCCACATACAGTCACACAGAAACTTTTACGAGTGCTTCTAAAATAAGCAAAATGAAGTTTCCATAACCTCTCAGATTATAAATGTTCTCTTTAAGAGCAAAACATTTTTGCAGATTTTTTGACAATGGTTTATTAAATGCTTTAAAAAGCACAATCACTGTATAATATTTTACAAGGTCATTAAATTTTAATAACTTTGACTGAGTAAAAAGACCATGAGTGTGTTCTAAGAAGCCGACTTTATAAATGATCCGCACGGCCCTTTTTTGCAGAAGAAAGAGTGGATTAATTGAACATTGGTAATTATTACCCCAAACTTCAATACAGTATATAAAATAGGGAAGAATCAATAAACAATATAGAATACGAAGTGCATTGTGATCAAGGTTATGCTTAGCTTTATTTATAATTGAGAGGCTTTTGGCTATTTTTGTTTTTATGTGCCTGATGTGGGCGTTCATGATAATTTACTGTCCATAATTACTCCTATGAATTTATTTTCAGATACAGATATAAGCTTAATATGAGAAGCCAGGCTGATAAACAACAAAAGGAAGATATGATTATATTATGTGAACTACAATATCCTCCAAAACTGAGAAATTCTGTAATTGGGGAATAACTCAGATTCTTCAAACAGGAAACAAGGCAGAATTGCACAAACTGCAAACAGCAGATTTCAGATTCAGAGATTCAGATACAGAGCTCAAGAGTCTCTTGACTGGTCGACGATCTAGCAAGAAGTGACTGGGCAGAGGGAGTTTATATAAACCACCCCGGGATGATCAGAGGATGAGTGGAAGCTGCAGGAAAAATGGAGGAAGCAAAGATGGACTGGGGATAACATGTAAGCAACAGGCAAAACTATGACAATTAGACTAATCTGAGCTATATTTTAACTCAATCTGACCAGAAAGAGCTGGAACTACAACAGGTGAGCTGTTAAACAAGTCATTACACTTATAAGATAGCAAGTATTAGCCAACATTTTTTGTCAGTTAGTCACTCTCACCTGTTTAAATCCATTTTGTATTTTTTTTATTTTTTATTTTTTATTGAGTTCTTAAAGATCCCATGACATGGTACTTCTTGATGCTTTTATATGGCTCCTTAATGGTTTCCTAATACTGTAAATGAATCCTTCTTCAAAATCAACACAGTGCATGAGAAACAGAGATAAGATGAGAAAGAGTAATTTTTCTCACTCTGAACACTCTATAATGGGCGTTGTTGCTTGAATGCAAATGAGGAGAAAAGAGCTGGCCAATAGTAGAGGGTGGGGGCATGGCCAAATGCTCCGCTCTCTGCTGTAGCTCACAGCTGATCCATTTCCTTGTTTTTGCACGGGGGGAGAGATTTGAAGCGTTCCATTGAAAAATAAACACATTTCCACATAAAATAAAATTAAACCACTGCTGTTCAAAGGTCCAGAGGCTCAGATAAAGGACTTCCGAGCCTAGAAACACTCGGACGTGCCTCCAGGCAAATAAAAAAACGCATTTCGCATTGCCTAGCGCATTCGCAGTCCAAACGTGATTTACAGAGACGCTGAGTACAGACAGACGGGGGTGGAACTGCATTTGCATTTCTTTTTTCGATCTGACGTCAATAAGGTGCCTTGTTCAAACTCGCCCGTTTGAGCTCCGATTTTTTGTAATGCAGAAAAGGATCGCAAATGCTCAGTTTAGACATTTCGCAACTTTTAACCATGGGGGGGGGGGGCTAAACAGGGTAGGGGAGCTCACATTAAAGGGACAGTGTGTAAGATTTTTATCCATTAATTACTGAAATTGAAGATACCCATTCAAAAATACATTGTTTTCCAAGCCTTTTCACTTCCATCATGAAATCAAAGTATTCTTTTGGACTTAGATATAGTCACATAAAAGGGGGATCTTCCCCATATAGAGGCAGCCATTTTGAATACGAGAGCCGCAGAAGGACATTTGGGCTCATCCTTCGCCTAGCCTCCTGCTAGCAGCTGCTCAGCCGCTGCTAGCAGGAGGCTAGCAGCGGCTCCCACTCCCTCAGGCGCGCTGCCTGAGCGGAGGAGAGGAGAGAAGGGGAAGGGGAGGGGGGAACGGGGGAGCCTTGTGGTTTTGACAAGCATGCTGCCGGATCAGACGTCGTAATGGATCTAACACATGTTTTGGACTAAATTGTTTTACTGGATTTTATTCGCTGGATCCTTACGGACAAATTGAGAGCAAGTTTATGGTGAAATACAGAGTTTGACCTGTGCAAAGCATTCTAAGGTAAGCTAACCTCGTTTTGTGCTTTTCCGTATAAAAGCCCCATGTGCTCGGGGAGTGATTGTTGTGCAGGGAAATGAATTGCATAGTCAAAAAGAGGAGACTGTAAGGTTTCATTTGATGTGTAGAGTGTCATGGTAGACGATCAGGAATGTGTGTTTTCATGCGGAAAAAAAAAAAAAAAAGTGACCGCGGGGCCGCGTTTTATTTATATCGTAGTTCGCACAGCGCCGGGTGCGCGCAACAACGCAAGCTGTCTGCGGTACGGCGCGCCCGGGTGACCCTCGAGGTCTGCCGTAGCCAAAAGAGGAAGTGGAATAGCGATATCCACCTATGCGCCACGAATCCTACACACTGTACCTTTAACGTTCAAAAACCTCAGAAAGTGAAAATTTCATGCCATGGGACCTTTAAAACTTTTTGATTGCGTTTGCTAATTTAGACAAACTTTATTGATCCACAAGAGAAATTATTTCAATTATTATTTATATTATAACAATTATTTTAATGTGTGTCTACGTGCTGCTGAACATTCCACCATAGAGATACACGTAGAACAACCCCAGAGTCATGTCAGTGCAGAGTATCAGGTTTAGGTTTAGTTTATTTAAAAGGGGACAGTGCAATTCCATAAAACACATGATTACACATGGTTAAAAAAAAAGACAGAATTATCCAGAACGCGAGTTTTCATCTGTAGTCCCCTGGTCATGATGTAAAAAGGCAAAGAGCACACAATACATATACAATATAATACAAAATACATATACACACACTTACTATACCAGGGGTGTCAAACATGCAGCCCGGGGGCCAGACCCGGCCCTCCAAGACCTTTAATCTGGCCCTCGGCTGATTTTCTATTAAAACATTTAAATTTTCTAATATTGGTAATTTTCTGCACAGTTTAGCATAGCAGCATCTCCAGCACCTCTGTACGTGGCCCCTCCCACCAGAGCAGCACAAATGAAGACTCACCTCTTTCCAAACGCTCTTAAAGGACCATCGTTTTGACTGTTGACGTGACACCCTCATCAGCAAAATGTCAAAAATGCATTTATTTATTTATTTTAAATGTGTGTAGAATCCCTCAGTCGTCCAGGTAGAATCCACGGCAAAACGAGAAATTCAATTTGTCAACTGGACAAAAGTTTATTTGGTCAAATACGTTTCGCATTTTTCTTTTTTCAGGTTGTTCATAATATTATAATATTTTTTAAAGAAAGATTTCATCAAATAAAAAAGACTTCAGTAATAGATTTGTGTTTCTCTGGACAAATATTTGGACTTATTGCTATTTTTGGGGTATATATATACGTATATATATATATATATATATATATATATATATATATATATATATATATATATATATATATATATATACGTATATATATATGCCATGAGTTTTCTGATCCGGCCCCTTTGGGATCAAAGTAGGTTGGATATGGCCCCCGGATCAAAATGAGTTTGACACCCCTGTGCTATACAATTAAGAAAGAATATGACATCACAACAAAACATTTGATCAGAACATCACAGCAGGATTATCTTTTAGTGTTGGCAGCTGTAGGTGTTGATAAGCCACATTTTCAATTTTTTGTGTGAAGTCCTTGTATGTTGTGACCAGATTAACCTCCTCAGGCCTCCTCGCGCTCCTCACTGACCAGAACGACTCACTAAAAGTGCTCCTGCGCAGAGGAATGTAACAGTCGCCTCTGACAGAGCCTCGAGTGACGCTCAGAGCTTTTTCTTTGGCTCATGAACTCTGCCAGAGGATCTGGAGACAAATTATGCAGAACTTTATAAATCAATTTGAAGTCTGCAAATGTGTGAAGACTGGCCCAGTTTAAAATGCTGTATTTTTATTTTTTTTAATTGCGCAGTGATGATAGTGCTGAGGTTTTTTATCCATTACTTTAATTACTTAAGACTTCCAATGTTGTTGTTTTTTTTTGCTCTGCCCAGCCTGGGACCAGCTGGTGAGACAGTAGTTAAAGTGACTGAGAATCATCAAATGCAAGTACATTTTTGTAGCTCCAGTTGGCATTTCAATAGGCACCGTTTTGAAGGATTTTCAACATTCTTAAGAAATAATAATTTGTTTTGAATTCGTAATTGCTATGGCAACGATGCTAATCTGTCATCACTCTGAAACGCACAGTGAGTGAAGGAGATCATTTTTAAGTATATGTCAGGGATTTTTCCTAATAAAAATCAACAAAGGGAACAAATGAGAAAACAGACACAGAAGTAAAATACTCGTAACGAGGGAGAATGAGGTGTAGCATCTGTTAAGCAGAGCCACCTCTGCTTCCCTCCCAGGCCACACTCAATTCTCAAAGAACACTTCCTCGTTGCTTCTTTTTATTTAGAATCACATAGGCACGGAAAATTCCCAGTTCAAGCACTAACTTTCAACAAAGTTAATCTTTACCATACATACATCACTAATCAGCAGTTGCTTTGATTGTTTGTCTAAGCAGTTAATCAGTCTTTGTCCTTGTCTCGTCCTGTGGTTTCACAATAGGAGATGAACCAACACAAGGAAAACACTTTGATAATTCGGAAAAGGGACAGTGTGTAAGATTTTTACCCGTTAATTACCGAAATTGAAGATACCCATTCAAAAATACATTGTTTTCCAAGCCTTTTCACTTCCATCATGAAATCAAAGTATTCTTTTGGACTTAGATATAGTCACATAAAAGGGGGATCTTCCCCATGCAGAGGCAGCCATTTTGAATACGAGAGCCGCAGAAGGACATTTGGGCTCCGCCTTCGCCTTCGGCAAGACTCGTGGTTTTGGGTAAACAACACAAGCATGCTGCCGGATCAGACGTCGTAATGGATCTAACACGTGTTTTGGACTAAATTGTTTTACTGGATTTTATTCGCTGGATCCTTACGGACAGATTTCAGACCAAGCTTATGGTGAAATGCTGAGTTTGACCTGGGCAGAGCCTTCAAAGGTAAGCTTTGTGCTTTTCCGTTTTGTGCTTTTCCGTATAAAAGCCCCATGTGCTCGGGGAGAGATTGTTGTGCCGGGAAATGAATTGCATAGTCAAAAAGAGGAGACTGTAAGGTTTCATTTGATGTGTAGATTGTCATGATACATGATCGGGAATGTGTGTTTTCATGCGAAAAGAAAAAAAAAAAGTGAACGGGGGACCGCGTTTTATGTATACAGTAGTGGCGCACGGTTCTTGCACCGGTACGCGAGCTGTCCGCGTTACGGCGCGCCCGGGTGACCCTCGAGGTCTGCCGTAGCTAAAACAGGAAGTGCAATAGCGACTATCCACCTGTGCGCCACAAATCCTACACACTGGGGCTTTAAAGGCACTATATACAAATTTCTCTAACAGTACAGATTTGAAGATCGGCTGCCACCCCGCAGATCTGACCTGTAATGGAGTTGGTAGTGTCATATATACAAAAACGTTTGAGGAGGAACGCCTCAGGCAAATGTTCACATCTTTATATAGCGCTTTTCCACCTTCAAGGCACCCAAAGCGCTTTACAACAAGGAACCACTCACCCATTCACACACCAGTGTATGCAGACACTGGGGGCGAGGTGGGTTAAGTGTCTTGCCCAAGGACACAACGGCAGTATTCATCTGTGGGAGCTGGAATCGTACTCACTGGATCTGACCGCTCAACAACTGATGTTTCTTATGTCAAGAGCAGGATTTGAACCGCCAACCTTTGACAAACGCTTTACTAACTCAGCTACTGCCGCCCCATATGATAACAAATGATAACATCGCCATAGAAACAAGTGGATGAGTAGAAAAGTAACATAGTGCGGCTTTAAGTATACAATATAGGATTAGGGCCAAGCAAATAGTCTACTCAATAGTTTGAAGGGAAAGGTTGATGTTTTTTTTCCACATGTGAGTTATTTTTTAGACTCTTCCCTCTCGTTTCCGCCTCGATATTTTTTCTTTCCCATTTCAGTTCACTCCGGAGCACATATAATGACCCCACAAATGGAGGCCACTGTGTATCAGCTCTCCTCTTTAGACAAACAAGCCGTGTGCCTTTACAGCAGGTCGTGTGGTGTCTATCTTAGTGCTGCTTCTCCCAGAGGACGGGGCAGTGAAATCAGTGTATTGATGCAGGTTGAGAGGTATTCCCCGGCGCCCTCTTCCACTGCAGCGCTCAGCCTTTTAAAGCAGCCCTGTGTGTTCAGACTATCACCACTCATCGCCATCACCGAGCCACCCATGCGCACACCCGGCCGGGACCACACGGGCAGGTACACGAGGAAGTCAAAATGTAATTACACAAACATGTACAAGTCAAAAACAAATTGTATTGCAAAATAGCTAAAAACAGGATAATAACTTAGACACTTTTACAGATTTTATTGATCCACAAGAGAAATTATCTGGACACAGTAGCTCACTCATCACAATATAATATAATAACAGAGAGTAACAAAAACAGATGGTATAGCAACAAAAAAAAAAAAAAGAGCAAGAGACCAGTGTCAAATGAGACAAAAATAAATGGGTGATTCTCCAACTATCAAAGAATTTGTGTCTCAGGCAGAAATAAAAAAAAAACAAAAACATGTTTGTCAGTTTTTATTCATGCTGCACTTACTAGACACAAAGACGAACTTACAAAAAAATGATAGATAAGATGGATAAATTACTATTTTAATTATATAAAATATGGTTTTATATTGAGTGTTTTTGCTGTATGTCCTTTGTCCCTTGTCCAGGTTTTGGACTCTCAGTCCCTCATAAGACTGAAATTAAATTTGATTCAACAGTAACTTCTAGGGGTGTAAATCAGACACTTCATGCCGATTCGACACAATATCGATTTCTTAAGCCAACGATTTGATTATTTTCGATACTTGAGAATTCCCCACGATTCGATACGATTCGATTTAATGGTGCATAGTTTTCACTTTATGTATTAAAGGGACAGTGTGTAGGATTGATGGCACATTGGTGGATGGTGGGTATTACAATTCCTGTCCTAGCTACGGCAGACCTCGAGGGTCACCCGGGCGCGCCGTAACGTGGACAGCTCGGTGTAACCGGAGGTGGGTTCCGGCAGCCGTGCACATGTGTGAAGCGCACCCGGCGCTGTGCGCGGGTGGGGGGAATCGGGACCTGGACCGCGGAGGGCGGAGGTCGGTCTGAACCCGGGGTGCGGGCCCCCGCTGCGACAAAGCCCTAGCCGCGGTAGGAAATATGTCCTTCTCCTTTTCCTCTTAGATGAAGGTGCTTGCTCCTGCGATGTATGTGCGGAGTAAGTGTGATCTGGCAACATGCTTGTCGTTGTTTATCCAAACGCGTACTATCTCGTTGTGTGAAAACCACGAGCCCTTTGACAACTACTGTATAAAGAAAAGGCGAAGGCGGAGCTCGAATGTCCTTCTTTGGCTCTCGTAATCAAAATGGCTGCCTCTGCATGGGGAAGATCCCCCTTTTATGTGACTATATCTAAGTCCAAAAGAATACTTTGATTTCATGATGGAAGTGAAAAGACTTGGAAAACAATGTATTTTTGAACGGGTATCTTCAATTTCAGTAATTAACGGGTAAAAATCTTACATACTGTCCCTTTAATGATGTTTTGAATACATTTTATTACAGAAAAATTCGATTCGATTCTCTTGTGGACGCATCGATGGATTTAGATCGTCGGCTGTAGGATCGATGCATCGATACAAATCAATTATTATTTACACAACTAGTAACTTCATTAATAAATGGCACAGAAATTCCTTATTTTAATGAAAAATATCATGTGCTTGAAACATATATTAGTATTTTATTAGTAGTATTAGTAGTATTATTTTCATAAAAAGAACACCTGTCCCTAGGGATCACTGTCATTTCCACCACAAAATGTAACTTTTACCTTTTTTTTTAAACCTTTGTCTACTTGAACCACATCAGTTGTGATGTGACAGGAGCTCATGTTAGCATAGCAGCGTTAGCTCCATGGAAGGAAGAGAAACAAGAACAAAATCAAGATAAACCAAGAGTAGGTTTATTGGTCGTCATTTCCAAACACCTCATATTTCCTTTGAATGTATAAATACTGAGAAAAATATTTTATGCTAACTCTAAAACAGAGATTAGCATGCTAATATGTCATGAGATTTTAAAAGAAATGCTAAACATTGTCATTTCCACAACAGTCATTTCCATCGCTTTATTTATTGTTATTTATTATTATTATTGATTTAATATTTATGTCATTTCAATACAAACACTATCAGTTCATATTTCTACACATTGTGACGAAGTAGAACAAATCAAAATATTTCTAAAAATATGTGTTGGATTTTCTGAAAATATCATGACCAAATCTACCAAATCAACCAAAATAAAATGGTTTTCAGATTGTAAAATGTGATGTCAGAGCCAGCTTTTCAGCTTTTCTCATAGACTGTATAAAGAAGTGGACCAAGTGAGGGTTACAGGTCAGATCTGTGGAGAGGCGACCCCGCTCACAGACAGAATGTTATTTTTCTAGGTATTTTTGAGCAATAGAAACACCTGTAATAATTGAATAAATGTAAAGTAGAGCTGTTTAATGTCATACTGTGGAACATTCCAGGCAGAGCAATGACGTATCCAAGGTGACAGACCCCGAACAAAAAAGTTACACAGTGCACCTTTGAGAACAGAAAGTTATTTATGGACAAAATAGAGAAATAAAAACACCAGGATCATGTAGAGTGGGTTAATATGAACGTTTTAAGACCAAAATGAAGCTCACTGCAGCAGTAACAGAAAGAGGTGACAGTTTTTCTGTGTAAAGTCAAATGGAGCACTTTTGTAAAACATCTAGACAAAGTAATAATATATCCACGGAGACAAGCAGGTAGAAAAGTTACACAGTCCACCTTTAATTTGACCAATATATTAAAAAAATTAAAGGAAAATTAATTTTTTTTTTACAATCTGAGCCTTCTTTCGGCAATAAAACAAGTAGTTTTACTCACCCATAGCAGTTTGGTGTCAATTGGAGCAGTATCGCAGAACTTATGTTGAGCCGTTCTGTTCTACTAATGATCCCGTATCCGTTAGCGTGAGTGCTCGGGGCACTGATTTGCGGTGTCCAAATAACACAAACTTTAGCACTTTTCAAATCACAGAAGATCGCTGTGTCAGGGTAGACTTTTAGTAGATTCCAAAACGTCCTGAAACCCGATATCGCAACAGAAAAGTAAAGTTCAGAGCGGTGTTAGCTTCTTTCGGACTAGCGGTGTTTACAAAACAGCTGAGTTCACGCATGCGCACTGTCCTCTCTGATGACGTCATCAAATGAAACTATAGCTGCATGTCGGGTTTCAGGCCATTTTGGAATCCACTAAAAGTCTACCCTGACACAGCGATCTTCTGTGATTTGAAAAGTGCTAAAGTTTGTGTTATTTGGAGAGCGCAAAGTAATGCCCCGAGCATATGATACGAGCACTCACGCTAACGGATACAGGATCATTAGTAGAACAGAACGGCTCCAACATAACTTCTGCGATACTGCTCCAATTGACACCAAACTGCTATGGGTGAGTAAAACTACTTGTTTTATTGCCGAAAGAAGGCTCAGATTGTTAAAAAAACGTTACTTTTCCTTTAAGTTCAAGACTCCATGCACAGCTTCCAGGTGCTAGTAACAGTTGGAACATTCAATAATTCAAAAAAAAAGAGGTTTACCGCACACTCACTTGACTATTCTTTCGTGATGGAACCTGATGACGCTGTAGAGGCGAAACGCGTTCTTTGCTCTGGCCTAATAAAGAATAAAGTCAAGCGAGTGTGCGGTAAACCTTCTCTTTTTTTGGAATAAAAAAAACCAACATGTTAATTAAGAGAAAATCCAACAAATGACTACACATTCACGAACTCACATATTTTCCAATTTGGTTCATAAATACTAAAAGCAGTATTCAAGTATTCTGACTATAACAAATGTATTAGAAAAGCAGTGTAGTATGTTTCTTATATTGTTTTTATATTGTTTTTACTGATCTATATCTCTTTTTTTTTCCTTTCTACCAAAAAAACATGGCTGATTTTCATGGTTACACTGTTCTTTTTTAGTTTTTTGTCATTCCGTTGGGCGTTCTATCCAGTCTGGACATATAGAAGAGTATTCCATCATGGAGCTGAGCGATTTCACAGAGTTACAGCTCCTCTCAGGCTCTATATGTTTTATGGAGGGAGCCGTGGAGCAGCTCAGGGTCACACGGGCCACACCACAAACGTCACTCACATGAATCCACCAGCCCGGGACCAGGCTTCACACGCACGGAATAATATGAGGAGGGGACGGGTTCTTATGGACACTATATGTTTACTATCAGTACCTATATGGATATGTTTACTCCTTTACGAACTTGTTACACAATTACAGGTGTAACGTTTCTAGTCGGGGTCCATCACTTGCTTGTTTCTATGGTCATTATTCTGCCTGGAATGTTCCACAGTATGACATTAAAAAGCTCAACCTTACATTTACAGTGGTCCCTCGCTATATCGCAAAATTCAATTTTTCAACTGGACAAAAGTTTATTTTCGACCAAATAAACTTTTGTCCAGTTGACAAACTGAATTTCTCCTTTTGCCATGGATTCTACCTGGACGACTGAGGGATTCTACACACTTACTATGCAACTTGTTGTTTCCAGGGAGAACTGATTACTTACTAGGTTGAGGCAAAAATGAACTTTAAACTTTAGTTTAAACTTAAAGGTCTGTAGAATAAATTAAAGGAAAAGTAACGTTTTTTTTACAATCTGAGCCATAGCACTTTGGTGTCAATTGGAGCAGTATCGCAGAACTTATGTTGTAGCCGTTCTGTTCTACTAATGATCCCGTATCCGTTAGCGTGAGTGCTCGGGGCACTGATTTGCGGTGTCCAAATAACACAAACTTTAGCACTTTTCAAATCACAGAAGATCGCTGTGTCAGGGTAGACTTTTAGTAGATTCCAAAACGGCCTGAAACCCGATATCGCAACAGAAAAGTAAAGTTCAGAGCGGTGTTAGCTTCTTTCGGACTAGCTGTGTTTACAAAACAGCTGAGTTCACGCATGCGCACTGTCCTCTCTGATGACGTCATCAAATGAAACTATAGCTGGATATCGGGTTTCAGGCCGTTTTGGAATTCACTAAAAGTCTACCCTGACACAGCGATCTTCTGTGATTTGAAAAGTGCTAAAGTTTGTGTTATTTGGAGAGCGCAAAGTAATGCCCCGAGCACTCACGCTAACGGATACGGGATCATTAGTAGAACAGAACGGCTTTATTCGGTTTTATTGCCGAAAGAAGGCTCAGATTGTAAAAAAAACGTTAATTTTTAAAGTGATGTGTTTTTTTTCTTGACGATGCCAAATGACCAAAGAAATAAATGAACAAATTCACTCTCACAGGTATATTCCACAGTACGGTTGACCTAAATCTAAATCTATCTATCCACCAGGCTAAGTTACAGGTCAGATCTGTTGAAAAGTGAGTCCGCTCACTGTAAGAATGAATGTTTACTGGAGTGAAATTCAGCTTCTAAAACTTCAGATCGAAAGGATCTCTCTTCAAGTCAGAAAAATAAACTTAACACATGATTTAACACATAATATAACAACCATAACAAACTACATGCTCGATAGATCAGTTTAATGCCTTATAGCAAAACATTCATGGCAACAATATCTCCATGGAGACAGAAGTAACTGCCGAGCCCCCACCAGATAATTGGTATGAATGTTAAATTTACACATTTATCTGCCTATACGTTATGTTTTATGTTCCACTTGAAACAAAACACATGTTCTTGCCATATTGCGGAGGATTATAGCCAAATGAACCACATTTCCATGGAAACAAGACAGGAGGAGGCCCTTCCCCAGGCCAAATAAGAGTCAGATTTGTGGAGATGCAAGCCCACACAGTGCAGACATGTTTTTTCTGTTTTTCATTGCAATAAAAACAGACAAAATGAAACATGCTTTTATTTTAGTGTATTATTTTGCTAAAAAGTTACACACTGTGGCGTTATGTGTATCCTTTAGCCCATTTAATTACTTTATGTTTTGATATACAGTATAAATCAACTATAATTCTTTATCTATTTCACATTTTTTTCCATGAACGGACGTGAAATATTAACTTGTATAGCAAAGATAGTGTGAGGAGGACTCAATATTGCAAATGTCCTTAAGTCAATAGAACAAGTCTGTGTGCTTATTTCAGATATCTGAATCTTGAGCGTTCTCGTATTATTCCAACAGTGTTTTACCGACCTGCGACGGGAGACGGGAGCAGCATCTCATGGATTTTATGTCAGGTGAAATTAAGCCATAACCCGGTGTACCTCACAGCCTTGTACTTTTTATACGGTCAGACTAAACCAGGTGCGCAGCAGGGAATAAAACTGCCCCATGACACGCTACAGTAAGAATATGTAGTGAAGAGGTTGATAAAATAAGACTCAACTCCTGTTACAAGGACGATACTTAAAGCTGCATTGTGTAACTTTTCTGGTGGAGGGTTCGGAGGGTTCGTCAAATGCTTTTCTTCATGGAGATGTCATTGCTTTGTCTGGAATATTTCACAGTATAGTTCATAGTTTACTTTATTGTCGATAAACCATTATGTACATGACACATAGTGAATGAAAATTTCGTTTCTCCCGTAACCAAGTAGGACAGTGATAAAGCGGCTAGGAGAGATAACAGAGTGGAAGAGACGCAATTACAATCAATGACAATTATTCACAACATGTTTTGACAGAAAAACAACTGGACAGGTAACATACGGTGTTTTTTTCTTTGGTGACAGACGGAAGGGTGGGGCAAGGGAGCAGATCAGAAATCGATGAAATTGATTGAAAAAACTGAAGTAGAGGCAGACATTTCTAAACTAGACAGGGCAACATGTTTACATAATACATGTCAGTGTGACTGAGATTAGAATGCCAATGTTTATAATGTGCTGTGATAACAAACCACAGCTGTGACCTTGGGAGTGTTTGTGCAAAAGATCAAAGACAAAACACAAACCCGTTGATACCAGATTTTATCAGGAGACAAATTAATTACATCAGGGGCATTAATTTAGCATAATAAATACATTTTAGAGACCCAGGCAAGCGAGCAATTTAGCCAGAACCCTGGTTCTGCCAGACCCCCATCTTCATGTCACCCTGCAGAGTCGCTAAAGACCTAGACAGTTCCTCTTGGCACACAGACTGCTCTGCGCTGTTTCTGCACAGTTCTGTCAGCATGCTCATGATGGTATCCAAACGTCGAGATGTTTCCTCTGGTTGGAGATGTAACTCAACCTGTACCACTTTCTGATGTAATCCCTTCACCTCACAGAGGTGCCAGGCACATGTGCCAAGCATGCCCAGCGTCATTCGTGTATCCAGGAGTGCATGTACCATCGGGACAACCCGCTTCTCCCGCAGCGGTACTCCTCTGTGAAAAAAGCATGTCAATTGCGTTGAGAGACCAGCTTATCAATTCCATAATTTAGGATTTTGAAAAATCTGTTCCAAAAAGGAGAAAAACGATGAAAACAAGAGAAGGCACGCAAACAACAGAGCAGTGAGATAAGAGAGGAAGAGAAACACGTCTGCACTCTACGACAGCTAGAACAGAAAAAGTATGGCATTAAACCTTTCTATTTTCATTGAGACCAAACCAGACCAAGTTACAGGTCAGATCTGTGGAGAGGCGACACTGCTCACAGTCAGAATGTCTGTTTATGTAGATATTTTTGAGCTATAAAACCACCTGTAATTAAATAAATGTAAGGTAGAGCTTTTTAATGTTATATTGTGGAACATTCCACACACAGCAACGGCATCTCCATAGAAACAAGCAGGTGACAGACGCCCAACCATAAAGTTGTAAAGTGCACCTTTAAACCAGGTCTAAACCAGGACTGAACAGGATTAAAGGTGCATTGTGCGACTTTTCTGGTGGAGGGTCTGCTACATGCTTGTCATTGCTTTACCTGGAATGTTCAATGGTATGACTTTAAACAGATCCATCTAGCATTTTTTCATTATTGGGGTTTCTATTGTAGCAATGAAAAAAAAAAGGAGCTCAGTCACATGGGAGGAGCTCAGAGTAGAGCCACTGCTCCTCTGCTCCTCCACGTCGAGAGGAGCAGCTGAGGTGGCTCAGGCATCTGTTCCCGATGCCTACTGGACGTCTCCTTCGGTAGGTGTCCCGGGCATGTCCCACCGGGAGGAGGCCCCGGGGAAGACCCAGGACACGCTGGAGGGACTATGTCTCCCGGCTGGCCTGGGAACACCTTGGGGTCCCCCCCTGGAGGAGCTGGAGGAAGTATCCGGAATGAAGGAAGTCTGGGAGTCCCTGCTTAGACTGTTGCCCCCGCGACCCGGCCCCGGATAAGCGGAAGAAAATGGATGGATGGATGGTGTTTCTATTGCTCCAAAACACAGTAATTCCTTCTGTGAATAGGGACGACTCTCCACAGATCTGAATGGTAATGTAGCGTAGTGCTTTAAACTCCTTGTCTCCCTTGTGAAAAGATAGGTTTAATATATACTGTGAAACATTCTGGACATAGCGTTACAATTTCCATGGAGATGAGGAAGGGGCAGATCCTCTACTAGAAAAGGTTTTGAATTTCCCAGGATTGTTATGTCAAGGGTAAAAGTCCAAAGAGTCCCGTGATGACAAACTCCACTCTACGCTTATAAACTCATTCTGGTGAATAATTAGGACGCTCAGAATGCATAAGGTAAGTGAGGAATAACATTGGACCGTTGCAAAATTTAGTACTTCTGTTTTTCACGGTTTTAAGACTGTAAAAAGCACAGTTAAATGACAGAATTTTAGCACCACATCACATACAGCTTTGCATAATAGTTGTCAGAGTTTAATGTAAATTAATCTCACTCATTATCTCAAATTCAATTAATGAATTTGAGATAGTGAGAGGGAAAAAAACAATATAACATGCACTTGTCTGCAGTTTCAACCAGCCTCAAAGGAGTATTTGACTAAAGTGCAAATAGTGTGGGGAACATGAGACTAGATGCTCTAATTGCGTTCATTCACAGCTTGAACCAAGATTTTAGCAAGTGTTTTAATTGTTTAAAGGGCCCATATTAAACTATTTTCTATTTTTCTATTTTCTCTGTTATGTTGTTTCCTCATCAAAACGTGCAGTTGTATTTTGTTTTACTGCACACGTTTAGCTCTACTTTAAAGGGACAGTGTGTAAGATTTTTACCCGTTAATTACTGAAATTGAAGATACCCATTCAAAAATACATTGTTTTCCAAGCCTTTTCACTTCCATCATGAAATCAAAGTATTCTTTTGGACTTAGATATAGTCACATAAAAGGGGGATCTTCCCCATGCAGAGGCAGCCATTTTGAATACGAGAGCCGCAGAAGGACATTTGGGCTCCGCCTTCGCCTTCGGCAAGGCTCGTGGTTTTGAGTAAACAACACATGCATGCTGCCAGATCAGACGTCGTAATGGATCTAACACGTGTTTTGGACTAAATTGTTTTACTGGATTTTATTCGCTGGATCCTTACGGACAAATTGAGAGCAAGTTTATGGTGAAATACAGAGTTTGACCTGTGCAAAGCATTCTAAGGTAAGCTAACCTCGTTTTGTGCTTTTCCGTATAAAAGCCCCATGTGCTCGGGGACTGATTGTTGTGCAGGGAAATGAATTGCATAGTCAAAAAGAGGAGACTGTAAGGTTTCATTTGATGTGTAGAGTGTCATGGTACATGATCGGGAATGTGTGTTTTCATGAAAAAAGAAGAAAAAAAAAAAACGGGACCACGTTTTATTTATACAGTAGCGGTGTGCGGCTCGTGCCCGGGTGACCCTCGAGGTCTGCCGTAGCTAAAACAGAAAGTGCAATAGCACCATCCACCTATGCGCCACAAATCCTACACACTGGGGCTTTAACACAAACTCCTCTTATTTAGGCTGAGTTCTTCTCTCAAACTGAAAACACTCTGTTCCACCTTGTGATGTCATGTGGTAATACAGGAAGTGCTCCACTGTGTTTTTAAACTCCACACACCTTCACTAGAATCATTTGGATAATTTCAGACCCAGAATTGCCAATCTCCACTGAACTAAAGGTAAAAGGAGCTGTTAACTTGAAAACTACCACTACATGACATCACAAGGTGGAACTGAGTATTTTGAACATTGGAGACATAGGCAACGTTTGTATGATGACGTTCTGAACAGAAGACGCAAAAGTGGCGTTGCTTCTTCGCTTTTTATTCCGCGTTTAGATGAGCATTTACGGGAGGAAATGTGTGCATACGGTGACGCAAATGTGTGTGGAATTGGATTGTGTATGCATGCCAGGTGGCTAGGTGGCGCTGTGATACATTATCACTATGTCCATGCGCATGTGTAGAATCTTCCTCCTTAAGAACTGCTTAAGAATTTCATTTGTAAGAATTTCATTGTACAGGGAAACATGTTTCTTTACTGTGTATATGACAATAAAATCTTTGAATATTTAAATCTCTTCTCACCTGCGCCGCAAAAAGCAAAACAACTGGGAGTCCTGCCAAACAAAATACACTGATATATGGACCGATGTGACGTAAATGCGTATGCGACGTCAGCAGATTTGACCAGAGTTTTACGTCTTGGGCAGTGTAGACGAAAACGCTACAGCGGAGCGTATTCAAGTTTTCCACTTTGGAGGGCGGTTTCAGTTTTTTGCATTTTTAAGCCCCCAAAACGCCACAGTTTAAACGAAAGGCACTTGCGATAAAATATTTTGTTGTTTTTACCCGTAAGCGTCCTCGTGTAAACAGGCCCTTAGACAGACTAATTAACAATTACTCAAAACACATGTGAATGAAACAAAACACAACTCCAGGTACATTTTTGAGGAGGTAACAACATTATGGTTGTTTTCACACCTGCCGTGTTTGGTTCGTTTAAAATGAACCAGACTTCGTTTGCTCCTTTGATTCGGACCTTTTGGGCTGGTGTGAATAAAAACCAAAAATCTCCATCCGGAGCAAACAAGCGGACCGAGACCACCTAAAAAGATCGGTCTCGGTCCGGTTCCATACGAACTCTGGTGCGGTTAGTTTGAGGTGAGAATACAGACCGGACTCGATCCGACACAAGTTGGCTTTTTGTACTTAACGAGCTCCAGTCGTATGTCGAGCATTATGGGAAACCGAGGCTGACGAAACGAAACTAAACTAAACAAAACGAAACTTACGAGGCTTACTTACGTTTTGCGTGAAGAGCAAGAGTCAGAACTTGATGCTCACACATGAGCGCTGTCCTCCGTAGTCATCTTGTCCTGTGTCTTCGTCGTTTGGACATTGATTGTAAAATTGTGTAAACCTCACGATGCTGCTCAAACATTTGTCCGAACTGTAAAAACCGAGCAAACCATATCGCTAAGGCTAGATTGAAAACGGCAACGTAACACCGTTATTCTCCTCCTTCCGTGTTTGGACACGGTGTTTGGACAGGGCTCATGTTTGTCCAATGGCTGAGCGACCTCAGCACACGCGGTTTTGTTTATAGATGTTAGTTCGCTTGGGGAAAAACTGCAGTGTAAAAGCGAACCGCACCAAAATAAAAAAAATAAAAAAAACATTTGGTCCGGACCAAAGCAAATGAACTATCGGACTTTCCTGGTGTGAAAACGACCTATAACATGACTTAAAGCTCACTTTTATGTAATATAGGAACTTTAAATAACAGCTAAGCATTTTGGGCACACATTTAACTAAATAACTAACAAAATTCATCTTCCAGTTTTCCCAAATAATTCAAAAACTTCCTTTATACATTTGAGTCTCCTCCACACACGTCATCCCAATACAAAACTAATCAAGACTAATGATAATAATGCTATTAAAATTCAAAACAGTGTGACGTCACCCGTAGTGTTCGGAGATGTTATTGCTTTGTCTGGAATGTTTCACAGTATGGCATTAAACCTTTTTATCTTCATGGAGACCAAACCACACAAATTACAGGTCAGATCCGTGGAGAGGCGACCTCGCTCACAGTCAGAATGCCCGTTTTTATAGGTATTTTTGAGCAATAGAAACACCTGTAATTGAATAAATGTAAAGTAGAGCAGTTTAATGTCACATTGTGGAACATTCCAGGCAGAGCAATGACATCTCCATAGAAACAAGCAGGTGTTGGGCCCCTTTAACAAAAAAGTTACACAGTGCACCTTTAAGAATAGAAAGTTATGAACAAAATCGAGAAATATAAACGCCAGGATCCCACACACTCTCTCGCTCCATAAACGTCATCCCAGTCCAAAACTAATCAAGACTAATGTGCTCACTTAACGGGCGATAATAATGTTATTAAAATGCAAATTGTTAATTCCTTATAATTGGTTTGCATGAGTTACAATCCATCACGACATCTGCTGCGACCAGTGCTACCCAAATCTGTTCTCAATGTGGGGAAAACTAAAAATATCTCTGCATTCTGATTGTGGATTTGGTGATTTTTACAGTATGTCAAATCATTTCTTGCTAAAATGGTATACAGTGATCCCTCGCTATATCGCGGCTCACTTTTCGCGGCCTCGCTGTTTCGCAGATTTTTTTTTTTTGGCCAATTTTTTTTTATAGTGTATCAACGCGCATTGTGTTCTGCATCCTGATTGGCTAAGGGACTGTAGACCTTTGCCGATTTGTCCGTCATTCTCCTCCGTGCCGTGTCTCCTGTACAGTTACATGTACACATTTTGCATACCGAGCACTAGGGATGTCAACAATTAATCGACTAACGATTAATTGTCGATCAGGACGTTGGTCGACCAAAATGCATTAATTGTAATTAATCGCTAATCGCGGACACGCGCACCCGCGTGGTCACGAAACAAGGCAACCCCGCACCGCGCTGCGCCAAGCTCGTCTCACAGCCGGCCGCAGGCGCCAACGGCACTGCCCGGTGTGTGCGCGGGCCTCGTCCAGGGCTGCTGAGCACGAGATCAAACCGCGGCGCCCGGTGTACTGCCGAAATGCGTAGTCTCAGCCCGAGCCACAAACCAGCCGCACAAAACCAGCAGCGGCACGTGGTGGTTTAATCCTGGTTTAGTCCAGGTTTAGACCTGGTTTAGACCTGGTTTAGTCCAGGCCCAGTACAGCTTTAGACCTGGTTTAGTTCTGGTCTAGACCTGGTTTAGTCCACGTTTAGTCCTGGTCTAGTCTCTTAGCCAATCAGGATGCAGAACACAATGTTGCACTATAAAAAATTGTTACACTATAAAAAAAAAAAATTGAAAAAAAAAAAATCTGCGAACCGTGATAGAGCGAGGGGTTTCTGTATTTTGTTATTCAGCATCAATACATTTGTCTGATTTTACTAAGGAATAATTAATTGAGGAATATACAATATAATAATACTATGATATATTTATGACTCAGTGTTATGTTACTATAGCTTATATTCTTAAAGACCCTATTGAAACACTAAAATTCAGGTGAAAAACGCCGCTTATCAGTTAATCGTTAATCGATCGATAAGGTCAATCAACTATCAATTAATGAATTAATCGATAATTTGCATCCCTACCGAGCACGCATTTTGACCTCCTTGTTCGCTTGTACGCTTTGTTGTTCTAAAGTACGCATATGAATCTCGCATTTCGTCCGGTTCACTCAAGTTGTTACTGACGTTGATTCTGTCGCCGAGCCACAGATCCACAGAGATGTGCATGTAAACGGAGAACTTTCAGCCAATCAGAGCGCTTCATTTCCTCCCGACTCCCCGCTCTGCCTGACGAAAAGGCGCGGTCAGAGGAACTGTGAAATACACGCGTCACTATTAATAAATTTTTTTGTTGAAAATCTACTTAAGTTTGAGTGTTTAAACGAGAGAGAAATGTGAGAAAAGGTTAATGCCAGAAAAGTGTAGAATGTGTGTGGTGAGGCGTTTACAGCCTTAAAACATGTAGAATCTTTGTAAAATATAAAGCTGTCCTACTTCACAGATTTCACTTATCGCGGGTTATTTGTGACCGACCGCAGCAAAACAGGACACGTGTCATCCCGGGGGCATTTTGAGCTATTCACAGATTCTGAAAGTATAGATTCTAAGCATTCCAACGATGCCTTACACATGGAAATCTGACAGTCTGACCTGAAGTTGTGGCCATTTGAAAGCGGGACATCTCAAAATAACGATCTTGATGACCTGTCCTGGTTTAGTGCTGTTTTAGTCCTGTTTTAGTCCTGTTTTAATCCTGTTTTAGTCCTGGTTCAGTCCTGTTTTAATCCTGTTTTAGTCCTGTTTTAGTCCTGTTTTAGTCCTGGTTCAGTCCTGGTTCAGTCCTGCTTTAGTCCTGCTTTAGTCCTGGTTTAGTCCTGGTTTAGTCCTGTTGTAGTCCTGGTTTAGTCCTGGTTTAGTCCTGGTTTAGTCCTGGTTTGGTCCTGTTTTAGTCCTGGTTTAGTCCTGTTTTAGTCTTGTTTTAGTCCTGGTTTAGTCCTGCTTTAGTCCTGGTTCAGTCCTGTTTTAATCCTGTTTTAGTCCTGTTTTAGTCCTGTTTTAGTCCTGTTTTAGTCCTGGTTCAGTCCTGTTTTAATCCTGTTTTAGTCCTGTTTTAGTCCTGTTTTAGTCCTGGTTCAGTCCTGGTTCAGTTCTGTTTTAGTCCTGTTTTAGTCCTGGTTCAGTCCTGGTTCAGTCCTGTTTTAGTCTTGTTTTAATCTTGCTTTAGTCCTGCTTTAGTCCTGTTTTAGTCCTGCTTTAGTCCTGCTTTAGTCCTGTTTTAGTCCTGCTTTAGTCCTGCTTTAGTCCTGTTTTAGTCCTGTTTTAGTCCTGTTTTAGTCCTGGTTTAGTCCTGGTTTAGTCCTGGTTTAGTCCTGGTTTAGTCCTGTTGTAGTCCTGCTTTAGTCCTGCTTTAGTCCTGCTTTAGTCCTGGTTTAGTCCTGGTTTAGTCCTGTTGTAGTCCTGTTGTAGTCCTGCTTTAGCCCTGCTTTAGTCCTGCTTTAGTCCTGGTTTAGTCCTGGTTTGGTCCTGTTTTAGTCCTGCTTTAGTCCTGCTTTAGTCCTGCTTTAGTCCTGCTTTAGTCCTGGTTTAGTCCTGGTTTGGTCCTGTTTTAGTCCTGGTTTAGTCCTGGTTTAGTCCTGGTTTAGTTCTGGTTTGGTCCTGTTTTAGTCCTGCTTTAGTCCTGGTTTAGTCCTGGTTTAGTCCTGGTTTAGTCCTGTTGTAGTCTTGTTGTAGTCCTGGTTTAGTCCTGGTTTAGTCCTGGTTTAGTCCTGGTTTAGTCCTGGTTTAGTCCTATTTTAGTCCTGGTTTAGTCCTGGTTTAGTCCTGTTGTAGTCTTGTTGTAGTCCTGGTTTAGTCCTGGTTTAGTCCTGTTTTAGTCCTGGTTTAGTCCTGGTTTAGAACGTATGCCTGTGCTCTGGTGACTCTGGTGACTGTGAATGTGAACTGCCAACTGAATGTGAACTGCCAACTGAAGCTAATTAGAAAATGCATGAGTGACGTTATAAAACTGGACAAACAAAGAAGGAGGTAGGTGTTTTTATTATTTTTTTTTTATCAACCCGAAAGCTAATATATCATAGCACGAACCAGTCACCGTCTCCTGTCTGCTCCCAGCTAAGTTCAAGCCAATAAGACGCTTCATAAGAATTATCACAGCGCCTTTTGTGAACCCAGACCATCCATCAAAACGAGACTGACTCAACTACGGAGTCTAGTACAGGAGAAAGATGATGTACTCAAGGTTATCCATGTTTCAGAGTGATGAAAGCTCTGTTACCATAGCAATTAACGATTCAAAACCAAATATCAGAGCTTTTGAATAAGCAAAAGGTCTCAAACATCTCAGGTAACAAGAAAGCTGAGAACCCTGCTTGAATAGGTTTACACTCATTTACTAATTAATTTATTTATTTTTATTATGTATTATTATTTATTGAATAGTTTTACACTTATTAATTAACAACTTTTATTATGTATTTATTATTATTTATTGAATAGTTTTACACTAATTTATTAATTAACTATTTTTATTATGTATTTATTATTATTTATTGAATACATTTTACACAAATTTATTAATTAACTATATTTATTATGTATTTATTATTATATATTGAATAGTTGTACACTAATTTATTTATTTATTATATTTATTATGTATTTATTATTATATATTGAATAGTTTTACAAATTTATAAATTAATTTACTATTTATTTTTATGATATATTTATTATTTATTATTTATTGATTATTTTAAAACTAATTAATTTATCTATTATTTATTGAATAGTTTTACACTAATGGATTAAATAATGTATTATTTCTTATTATTTATTATATTACTTATTTGTTAATTTATTAATTAACTAATTTAACAGTGTGATATACAACTTTGTAATTGTAGATATAATTGCTTTGCCTGGAATTTTCCATAGTCTGACATTAAATTTAAAGTCTAAATGGAGGTTTATTTATGTTGTACATTTAAAACCAGACAGTAAAAATGGAATATGAGTAATACACAACTAAGAATGTGAATTAAATGCAATAAAACAAGGTTAAGAAGACATAAAAGTAAAGAAAATCAATGTGAGTTAAAAGCCAGTGTAAAAAAGTGCATTTTCCACAGAGCTTTAAACCTCTCCAGAGAAGTAGCAGCTCTGATGTGTAGTTTAGGTCCCATTACTGGCTCTATCTTCTCTTTAAATCTATCTGCACAGAGACAGGTGGACACAGTGTGGTCAGAGGTCTGATCAGTGGAGAGGCGAGCCAGGCTCACAGTATGAACAATGGATTTTCAGCGATAAAAACACCCGTAATGAAATATATGCTAACGAGATATGATTAAAGAAGAAGAAGAAGAAGTGAACTTTTATTGATCTCACACTGGAGAAATTCTTCTCTGCATTTTAACCCATCCTATATATATACTGTATATACATATATTAGGAGCAGTGGGCAGCACACATTAGGGCGCCCGGGGACCATCTCCATGATCTTCGTGCTTCGGCTTGGTCAGGACCTAAGCTGGAGGTACCTATGGTGCATGTTTTGGGTTGATGGGGGAAACCGGAGTGCCCGGAGGAAACCCACCCAGACACGGGGGGAACATGCAAACTCCACACAGAAAGGCTCGGGCGACCCGGGCATCGAACCCAGACCATGCATGCAAACTCCACACAGAACACACGGAAAGGTCTGGGCGACCCGGGGATTGAACCCGGAACCTTCTTGCTGTGAAGCAAGAGCGCTAACCACTCTGCTACCGTGCCGC
The DNA here is from genome assembly GCA_036785185.1 of Paratrypauchen microcephalus. Lineage (NCBI taxonomy): Eukaryota > Metazoa > Chordata > Actinopteri > Gobiiformes > Gobiidae > Paratrypauchen > Paratrypauchen microcephalus. The sequence goes on along the minus strand of JAVJIX010000225.1, from coordinate 435,118 downwards.
CCAACTGTGGAACATTTCAGGCAAAGCAATGCCATCTCCATGGCGACAAGAAGCTACCAGAAGTAGGGATGGGAATCGCGTTCCTGTTGAGAACCGGTTCCGTGTGTTTCAATTCCACGGAATCGATTAGCAGTTTATCTAACAATTCTCTTAACGATTCCAGCCAGCATGAAGTACGCACAAAAGTGGTGGGATTGATACGTGCTTTGCCGCTTCACTGATACAGAGCTGGTATACTATTTTCGCATGACGAGAAGAACGTTTGTGAAAATGGACTTTTAAATTCCAAATGGACACGTGACACATTCGGGACAGGTTCGGGACAGGTCTGTTTGTCCGGAGCTCATGTACAAAGTGCGGTCAGATACTTAGAAGCAGAAAGTCCGGGGATATAAGCAAATACGCAAATACACATGGAGACAGGCAAATTTTCCGACAACAGAACGACACGGGGTGAGTCGTATTATTATCATATTATTTCTGAATCAAATGGAGATATTAGGTGAAAGCAGCAGCTTGTGTCAACATTAACCTGTGCACTAAACCAGGACTAAACCTGGACTAGACCTGGACTAGACCAGGACTAGACCAGGACTAGACCAGGACTAAACCAGGACTAAACCAGGACTAAAACAGGACTAAAACAGAACGAAAACTGAACTAAAGCAGGACTAGACCAGGACTAAACCAAGACTAGACCAGGACTAGACCAGGACCCAACCAGGACTAAACCAGGACTAAAACAGAACTAAAGCAGGACTAGACCAGGACTAGACCAAGACTAAAACAGAACTAAAGCAGGACTAGACCAGAACTAGACCAGGACTAATACAGAACTAAAACAGAACTAAAGCAGGACTAGACCAGGACTAGACCAGCACTAGACCAGGACTAAACCAGGACTAAACCAGGACTAGACCAGGACTAGACCAGGACTAAACCAGGACTAAACCAGGACTAGACCAGGACTAGACCAGGACTAAACCAGGACTAAACCAGGACTAAACCAGGACTAGACCAGGACTAGTGCTAATCTTGGTGCTTATCAAACAGTTTGTTCATCTTTTTTTCCCCAAATTAGAATCGATAAGAGAATTGATAAAGAATCGAATCGTTAAGCAGTATCGATAATGGAATCGGAATCGTAAAAATCTCATCAGTTCACATCCCTAACCAGAAGTTACACAGTGCAGCTTTAAAACTATACTGACATTGCAGGTGTTTTTATTGCTTAAACAATATCTTGAGAAACATACTTTCTTACTAAGAGTGGGGGCACCTCCCTATCCATATCCTGACCTATAACTCGGCCTGGGGGCATCGGCTGCTTGTCTCCATGACGACAGATCCAAAATATATGTTTCATATATATTACAATTTAATTTTTAAGGCTCACATTTTTGAATCTTTCATTAAAAAACATATCTCCACCTTCCACTGGACCCAATTGTGAATGCGCAGTTATATTTATATAATTGGATCCAATGGTAAGCGACAGATATGTCTTTTTGGACACATTATTCAGTTGTATTGATTTCGGACGGTCCCCGGATGAGGCTAAAACATGATGCAATAGCAGAGATTTTAAGGTCATATCACGTCCAGGAAATAAACAGGTACATGTTACACCAGTATGTTGCTTCACATTCTTCCACTTTCTCTTCGAAAATGGAGGATTAATGAGGAAAAGGGTAAGGGCCATTTCAAGGGTTGTCAAAAGTATGGGTTTTTTTTTTATTATTATGTTGGCTTTATATTTCGTACAATGTGATGAAATGTACAGGAAAGGGAATTTACTGGGAGGTTTGACAGGTTTTGGATGACAGATGTGTTTTAATCAAGACTCTAAATAGCCAGTGTGAGTATATGATGATATGCCCCAGGTGAGTGGTGAATATTCTCATAATCCACCAACATACCTTGAAAATACCTTGAAAATCATGCATTCTTATCAGCCTGAGTTGACTCTCCATAGTCCTGGCCTGTACAGGGGCGTTCTTTGACGGGGTCCACCTGGGCAATTGCCCCTAGCGCCATCGTGGGGAGGGCACAGTGGCATGAAGAAAAAAAAAACAAAAAAAAAAGTGCGGAGCGCGCGCCCGCGGCGCGGAGCAAGGATCCACGTGGATCCTTGTGCGGGGGGTGGGGGGCTGGTGCTGTCTCGTGAAGACAGAAGACAGTGAAGACAGTTACGTGAAGACAGAAGACAGTGAAGACAGTTACGTGAAGACAGAAGACAGTGAAGACAGTTACGTGAAGACAGAAGACGGTAAAGACAGTTACGTGAAGACAGAAGACGGTGAAGACAGTTACATGAAGACAGAGTAGCGCGAAATGGTTCAGGTAGGACAGTCTGACTCTGACCTCTCGCACAGTACAGAGTTTGTTTTAGGGGGAGGGGCCAGGGGGGTAATCATTCGGATTTCGGTCAGTGTCTTGAGGAGGTCACGGTGTACAGTATGACAAAACAGTCGCAGTGATGGACCGAAAAAGATTGAAGCCATCAGGTGCCCAATTTCGAAAGAAATGGAAAGAAGAGGAGGAGAAGCGAGCAAAAGAAAAAGGTATGCTATCGACTAGTCTTCAAGTTTGACTTCATGATGATGATGTTGTATTAGTTAAACTCCCCTGATGTGATTGTTGATGCATGTTTGTCCTTCCCCCAAGCACGAAAATGTTGCTATCATCATTGCTTGGGTTAACGAAGGCATAAGCTGTATACATGGTCGTTCAAGAGTGGGTTTCGCTCAGGGCGCAAATCACTCTAGGAACGCCACTGGGCCTGTAACTAACCCATCACTATAATCCAGATAAAAAATATTGCGCTACTAATGAGTTAACGCAAAACAATTTTAACGCCGTTCATTTTTTTATCGCAAGATTAACGCTCTTTGTGACCCAGTCAACTCGTTTTTTTTCACAAACTGTGGCCACTGCTCATAACATCATGACATCCAAAAACAACCTCACACTCACTGATGTCCATGCTGCTTTCACTCTTGCACTTTACAAATTGCACCTTCACTTATTGCACCAACATTTCATTCTATCTCGAATTTTCCATCTTATTGGAGGACAAAATTATTAGCTCCCCCTATGAAATTTTAAGTTTTCCCCAAGATTTCTTTTTAATTTCTATGTGGAAAATAAAATAATGTAAGCACCCAAAATAAAACTAGGATGTCTAAAAAAGCTGTGTTATTATTATTATTATTATTTTTTGCTCTGGTTAAAAGCACTTTAGAAATACTTTTAAAACAATGACTATTTTGTAGGGGGGGTAATAATTGTGTCCTCAACTGTACCTGTTTGTCTTATGTAAATTTATTGTTGATGAGTGTAGCTGTGTGTGTGTGCCGTGTTTTTAGTTTTTTGTTTAAATTGCACATTTGGTGTCTGGTGAAACTCAATTTCAGTCCTCTGTGTAATGCCTGTTACACTGACTGACAATAAAGTACACTTTGACTTTGACTTTGTAACGTTAGAAAAATCACAGGATCCGGCTTTAAAGGAATTGTAACCTTTTTACTATCTGAACCTTATTTTGGTAATAAAACAACATCATTTACTCACCCATTGTACTTTGGTGTCAATTGGAGCATTTCCGAAGATTTTGTAGTTTAGCGATATCCGTAACATGAGTGCTCAGGGCACGGTGTTGCAGTCACCAAATGACACAAACTTTAGCACTTTTCATATGACAAAAGCTCAATGTTAGACTACAGTTTCGCTGGAGTCCAAAGTGTCCTGTAATACGATATCCATCCATGTTTTCGACTGGATGAGGAGGACAGTGTGCAGCTGATTTGCAGATAACACAACGCTCTCAGCTCTTGGTTACAGTCATAAACATCTCTGCTTGAGAAAACCCGAAATGGTGCGAACATGCATTTATCCCGGTTATAAAAACAAAATGACAGCCTGGACGAAGTTGAGTTTTCACAGGCTTCCTCATCACAATCCGGAGTTATTGAAGCTGTGGCTAGTTGCTTTGAGAATGGACCCAAATCGTATTACAGGCCGCTTTGGACTCCAGCGAAACTGTAGTCTAACATTGAGCTTGTGTCATCTGAAAACTGCTAAAGTTTGTGTCATTTGGTGACTGCAACACTGTGCCCCGAGCACTCACGTTACGGATATCGCTAAACTACAAAATCTCCGGAAATGCTCCAAATGACACCAAAGTACTATGGGTGATTAAATGACGTTGTTTTATTGCCGAAATAAGGTTCAGATTGTAAAAACGTTAATATTCCTTTAAACAGGAAGGAAATTTTGTACGAAACTGAGAAGTCCTGGATAGTGGAGATAGGCCAAAGCCGCCCACATGAGGTTAAAATGATGATTCCTGGGACAAAAATGTGCAAATGAGATTAATCCTGAGTTAACTATGACAGTCATGAGATTAATTGCGATTAAATATTTCAATCGATTTAAATAACAAATTTAAATACACCCAGACATTTCAATACATGATTCATATGACGCAGATATTTTCTGATCCTTACTTTTTGCCCCATGTCTGGCTAAATTCTAAAGAAGTGTTCTGGGCCTGTCCCGCCGAGAGGAGGCCCCGGGGAAGACCCAGGACACTCTGGAGGGACTATGTCTCCCGGCTGGCCTGGGAACACCTTGGGGTCCCCCCCGGAGGAGCTGGAGGAAGTGTCTGGGGTGAAGTCTGGGAGTCCCTGCTTAGACTGTTACCCCCATGACCCGGCCCATGATAAGTGGAAGAAAATGGATGGATGGATGGATGTACATATTCAAATTAAAATACCGCCCCATCTATTTCTATTTTCTTGCTCTTCTTAAACTGTGTTGCAACACTGGAATTTAAGTATAAAATGAACAAATAAAGGTTCTCTTATCTTTGTATGAATAATGCCTTGAACTTCATAATGTATTTTATTTCGTACGTTATGTAAGTTATGTATGATGTTTTTCTCTTGTTTTGATCAATGCTCTTTCTTACCCAAAGATAAATGTTAGGCTCTATTCCAGCTCTATGAAAGCTGGAATACATCAACACTATGAGGAATTTCACACCATTTAAATGCTCCCAACGTTCGCACTGTCCGGAGAAAAATAGGTCCAACCAAAGCACAATCAATAAACACAGTGCGGCGCGTATTAAATCCCACATGCCGATGACCTTCACCGTCGAAAACATATCAATGCGTCTTAAACGCTTTGGCCATCGTCCGTCTCAGTTCCGTGTTGTGTCCGGATCTCCAGTCTGAATCCTCAAGAGGCCCACAGCGTTCCGGCCAAATTAATCACAGCAGATGGAGATGGTAAATTTTATCTCACAGGACTTAAGTTTGAAAGTTCGATTTAAAGTTGGAAGCAGATGAACAATCTGTCAAGTACGAAATGTCCTGAATAAATGTAAAGGTGAAACGAAAACAAGAATGATAAGAGATGATTCATTTTGGTAGTTGATAGATGGAAGTTAGGAAGATAAAAATAATTCAAATATTACTTTTTATTCAATATACAGAACAGTTGGTATGACAGATTCATGTATCTTGGTGTGAAAAAACTAACTAGTTCTTTTTCAGTCTGCAGTTTCCTAAGTTATTCCTTATGAATTCAGGGCACCCTAATCATTCACCGCGATGAATTTATAAGCACTTTTCACAACCTCTACGGAGCCCTGGAAGTGTCATAGGTGAATAAATAAAATAACAAGCCGTGCGTACGAGTTAATAAGGTACCCCACGAGTTATAACCCGTGTGCACGAGTTATAAAGTGTGGGAACGACTTATTAACTCACTCCCACACCTTATAACTCGTGCGCACGGGTTATAAGGCGTGCACATGAGTTATAAAGCGTGGGAACGAGTTAATAAGTTGTACCCACGAGTTAAAAATAAGATATGCCTTTATTAGTCCCACAGTGGGGAAATTCCAGAGGTTATAAACAGCTTGAACAACACGCAACTGCTGCCTTCGATTCATCACTCTCTGTTAAGTTTTGTTTTCGTCGTACTAAGGTTACGCAGATTCATATCTGGTCTTCAACTGCCATCTACTGGTCACAAAGTGCAACAGCATCACATTAAAGCCAAAATAAAAGACACAGCTTACATAACAGGGCAACAAAAAGATGAGAATAAGGGATTATTCCCTATAATCATTACATTTTTGCATTGTATGAGATATGGGAAGGTAAAATGTGGATACTGTTTCTGATGTGGTCAGGTTGGGAAAATAAGTAAACATTAAACAACTTGGAGCACTCCGCGGAGTCGTAGAACACGTTAAAACTGCAGAACACACCACTTCAAACTGAAACATCTCACATGTGAATCTGAAAAGCCTGTTCCCCGTCTGTAAATGTCTCAAATTAATTATTTCAGTGTTTTAAATGAAGCTAGTCCCTACATTCTTCCCACAGCAGTTGTTTACCCCTTTTTATGGTGACGTCATGACATTGGCCGCAGAGCAGTGATATAGAACAGTGATTTACCTGTTGCCGGAACTACTTGTGCATTATGAGGTATTACCCATAGATAAACAGCTCTGGAAAAAAAAAAGAAAAAAAGAGACCACTGCAAAATGATCAGTTTTTCTGATTTTACTACTTATAGGTTTGTTTGGGCAAAAGGAACACTTTTGTTTGAGTCTATAAACTACTGACAACATTTCCCCCAAATTCCAAATAAAAATATTATCTTTTAGAGCATTTATGTGCAGAAAATGACAAATGGTCAAAATAACAAAAAAAAGATCCATGTTTTCAGACCTCAAACAATGCAAAGAAACAAGATCAAATTCATTTTAAAACAACATAATACTAATGTTTACACTTAAGAAGAGTTCAGAAATCAATATTTGGTGCAGTAACCCTTATTTTTAATCACAGCTTTCATGCGTCTTGGCATGTTCTCCACAAGTCTTTCACATTGTTCTTGGGTGACTTTATTCCACTCCTGGTGCAAGAACTGAAGTAGCTCAGCTTTGTGTTTGTGTTGGAATTCAACAGACGCTGGAATGGAATGGCTGTAAAACATGTTCCCTCTAAGCTGCGCGCCTGCGCAATTGCGCACTGCTCGCACATTCTCAGCGCGAAAGAAAACCTATGCAGAGCACTGTAAATGAATTAGATCTACCGTATTTTTCGGACTATAAGTCGCTCCGGAGTATAAGTCGCAACAGCCAAAAAATGCATAATTATGAAGAAAAAAACATATACAGTGAACCCTCGCTGTATCGCGGTTCACTCTTCGCGGCCTCGCTGTTTCGCGGATTTTTTTTTCCAATTTTTTTTTTTTTTTTTTTCCAATTTTTTTTATAGTGTAACTTTTTTTTACAGTGTAACATTCTGTCCTGCGCCCTGATTAGCTAAGAGACTAGACCAGGACTAAACCAGGTCTAAAGCAGGTCTAAACCAGGACTAAACCAGGTCTAAACCAGGACTAAACCAGGTCTAGACCAGGGATGGTAGGGACAGAGTCTCAGATGTCCTTCACGAGAGCGCCTGGGTGACAGGAGGTGTGGCCTTTGTTTAAGATAAGATAAGATGCCTTTATTAGTCCCCCAGTGGGGAAATTCCAGTGCCGCAACGCACAGATCAAGAACAGCACGAAAAAGTAACGTCGGCCTCTGCGCGTCCTCCGTAGCAGCTCCTCCGCACATAGCAACGCACATAGCAACGGTGAAAAAGTTAAAATCCAGAGAAAATAGAGGTTGAAATGGAGCAAAAACATCGCGTATCTGAAGCACTTAGCCTTATACACATAATCTTCAAAGTGTGCAAACGAACAAGCAGGTAAGAGCAGAAAAAAAGTTGGAAAATAAGGGAGCGCGTTGCAACCAGCTCCGGCTCTCGCCGCGCCAGATCAAGTACTTGCACGAGCCATGGAAGAGAGTGTGAGCCGGACCATGGAAGAGCCAAGAATCAACATGGACGGGCCTGGCGCCTGGCCGCGCGGCGTCCGGGGGAGCCGCAGCGGGGAGAGGACACTCGTGCGCACAGAGGAGACAGTGGCTCTTCCCCGTCACGCTGAGAGAACGAACTAGAGAGCTGTGGAATATTGGCGATGCATTGATAGCGGTCTGATTTTGGAGCCGGGGTGAAATGCAACCAACTCTTGTGAGCGCAGGTTGGTCTTACCTGGTCTTGTGGTGAGGACTGGTGCTCAGAGGCGTCTGTTAGCGGTTTTGCACTGTTAGCATTGGCTTGAGTCTTGCCCAAAATGATATCCAGGTCGCTTTCCACTCGACTTTCGCACATGGCATGGATATGTGGTACCAAAACAAACACACGTGTCCGCGCGCACGTGTCCGCGTGTCACGTGCCCCCCCCACACACACTATTAATATATTTTAATGAAAATCTACAAAAGTTTGAGTGTTTAAACAAGAGAAAAATGTTAATACCAGTCTCAGAAAGGTGTATAATGTGTCTGGTGAAGCGTTTTCAGCCTTAAAACATGTAGAATAATTGTAAAATATAAAATTGTCCTACTTCGCGGATTTCACTTATTGCGGGCTATTTCTGGAACCTAACCCCCGCGATAAACGAGGGTTCACTGTATAAGTCGCACTGGAGTATAAGTCGCATTTTGGGGGAAATTTATTTGATAAAATCCAACACCAAAAACATACATGTCATCTTTATTTATTTATTTATTTTAAAATAAAAATAAAATAGAGAACAACAGGCTGAATAAGTGTATGGAATACTAACGTTACATGACAGACATGCCTGGTAATGTCAGCAACGACGTAACATATTAAGAGTTATTCAGATAACTCTAGCATAAAGAACATGCTAACAAGTTTACCAAACTATTAGTTTCACTCTATATAATTATCAACACAAGCCTATGGCGCCCTCTTGCGGTTTAGTGTGAAAATTACATGTGAAATGATATAACAATATCATTTCACATGTAATGTTTCACACATAAGTCGCTCCGGAGTATAAGTCGCACCCATGGCCAAACTATGAAAAAAACAGCGACTTATAGTCCGAAAAATATGGTATATTTTTTTCTGTATCATTTTGCTGTGTAAGTGAGTGACAGGTGTCCAGCCAATCATACGATACGATTCACTTACGCTACGCAGCTAATCATGGCATTGACTGTACTTGTGTACGTGCCCTGCCCATACACGCTATAACAGTAATAACAGTGCAGCGGAGCTAAGATACGCTAATGCTAACCAGAGCTCCCTCTAGGTGCACGCCTGCAGCGCATAAAATCTAACCTGAACTGATAAACAAAGCGCTGGTTAGACGCACGGAACGACCAATCTGACCAATCTGCACACGTGAATGTGACACACGTCAGGGAGAAGCCAACTACAGACACATTTCGACTGCGTTTCTCTCGCTTCCTTCAGTAGTTGTAGTTGCACATCACCGCGGGTCAGAGCAGCAGGTCTGCCGCCCGCACACACTTCACGTAGGGAAGAACAGAAGGAGACAGTTTGAGCCATAATGTGATCTTCCCCTGTTTACTTTGTTTTCATAGTTTTTTGTGAGCCAAAAAGATGGGACTTTCTCAAAGTGTGAATCCTCTCCCCGGAACGTTATACCACAGAGCGCTGTCACTCATGCAAAATTACTGAAATAGGCTAATAATTAAAAAGATATATATAATAATTAAAAAGATATAAAGTGATAATAATTTATACTTATTTTGGGGATCATTATTTTGGGAAAGATTACCCATCTTATGGCCTATAGGTCCTACAATCCATTAAAAAAATCTGCAGCTATATGCAGGCTATATTTATCAAGCTAAAAAAATCTCTTAACGTAATTTTACAGATTTATACACTGCTCATTTATGGGCCGTAGCCCACATTTTTTTATTTGAAGTTATTTTAATTATTTGAGGTTATTTTTCAAAATATTGTACTGTTCAATGTTTCACTGACCACAGCAGGACCCTCACACTGATATACAACATATACAAAGCTCATGAACAGATTTTTCTCTTTGTCATTCTAAGTGGACCAAAAAAATCAGTGAAATTAAAAGTAATCTAACGGAAATAACTGCAGTAATTTGATGAATAAGCTGTAACTTGAGATGATCTCAGGTGTGATACTGGTGTGGCCACAGTGTGCATGTCGGATGTCACTCACAGGGGTCCAAGGAACACTCAGGTAGTGTTTGCTCAGATACATAAAAATTAGGGAGAACATTGGCTGTAATACATGTAGAGATGCTGATTTCAGAAAAAAATGCAGTGGTCTCTTATTTTTTTTCCAGAGCTGTACTTGTCCATTATGAGGTATTAGCCATAGAACAATAAAAAAAAATCTGGGAGATGATTGTGTTGTGTTGTTTTCAAAGGCCTGTGCTCAATGGCGCATGACCCCCAAAAATTATTTTTACTTGCTGAATACTGGTCAAACGCTGCCCAATATGTGGGGTCAGAAACGTGCAGTCCTGACCAATCAGAGCAGGGCTAGGCTAACGCTTACAAAGCGGACTTTTAGGTGTTTTGACGGTTTAAAACATTTTTAGTTCATATTGCAAGAATACAGAAGAATCCCTACAAAATCTGACCTTTATGCACGCCGTCGCTGCCCTGTCAGCTTAACACGGGCGGTTTGATTTCACAAAAAATGCATTTCGCTTTATGGGGGAATGTTTTCTGGGCTGGAGCTGCAGTACCTGGAGCGGCCACTAGTCGGTCTGGAGCCGGGATAGAGGGGGAACGCTTTATCCGGTCTTTATTATAGATCCACGTACGCCCCGGCAGTTAGCCATTGCAATTCTCACTGCCCGTGGTATAAAACAGGATAATGGCATTGTCACTAATTAAATAAAGGTCAAAGATAAACTACAGCCACAAGGGAAGAGATTAAAACGATAATTAGTTTTAGTGTGTGTAGATCCCCAACCACAACTGTTTCCATGGCCCCAAGCCCCAGAAGCAGCCACAGTAAACAATATATAAACATGTAGATCCAAAAATTATAACTAGAGTTGTCAAAAGTATCGAAAATCAGATTCTAATCAATGCTAAGACTAGTCTCGAAACTAAGATACTCTATTTGGAGCAGGTATCGGTACTAAAAAAGTCCCATTCACAACACATAGATGAGGGATTCACATCTAAAGGAAGGTTTTATTATTATTATTATTATTATTATTATTATTATTATTATTATTATTATTATTATTATTATTGTAGTATCGGTATTGAGTATCGAGTCTAGAAGTACTGAAATCAAGTTTGAAATTTTAGTATCATGACAACCCTGTTTATATCCAGTTTATATGACTTACTTAAAGGGACAGTGTGTACGATTTTTACCCATTAATTACTGAAATTGAAGATACCCATTCAAAAATACATTGTTTTCCAAGCCTTTTCACTTCCATCATGAAATCAAAGTATTCTTTTGGACTTAGATATAGTCACATAAAAGGGGGAACTTCCCCATGCAGAGGCAGCCATTTTGAATACGAGAGCCGCAGAAGGACATTTGGGCTTCGCCTTTGGCAAGGCTCGTGGTTTTGGGTAAACAACACAAGCATGCTGCCGGATCAGACGTCGTAATGGATCTAACACGTGTTTTGGACTAAATTGTTTTACTGGATTTTATTCGCTGGATCCTTACGGACAAATTGAGAGAAAGTTTATGGTGAAATACAGAGTTTGACCTGTGCAAAGTATTCTAAGGTAAGCTAACCTCGTTTTGTGCTTTTCCGTATAAAAGCCCCATGTGCTCGGGGAGTGTTTGTTGTGTAGGGAAATGAATTGCATAGTCAAAAAGAGGAGACTGTAAGGTTTCATTTGATGTGTAGAGTGTCATGGTACATGATCGGGAATGTGTGTTTTCATGAGAAAAGAAAAGAAAAGAAAAAAAAAACGGGACCGCGTTTTATTTATACAGTAGCGCCCGGGTGACCCTCGAGGTCTGCCGTAGCTAAAACAGGAAGTGCAATAGCACCATCCACCTATGCGCCACGAATCCTACACACTGGGGCTTTAAAATGTAATCAAATTTCTCTCGCTTCAGTTAAAAGGGCAGTAACTTTTTTGTTTTGAGTCCGTCACCTGCTTGTTTCTATGGAGATGTCATTGCCCTGTCTGGAATGTTCCACAGTACGACATTAAATAGCTAAACCTTTACATTTATTCAATTAAAGGTGGTTTTATAGCTCAACAATACCTAGAAAAACAAACATTCTGACTGTGAGAGGGGATTCCTCTCCACAGATCTGACCTGTAACATGGCCCGGTTTGGTGTCCATGAAGATAAAGGTCTAAAGCCATACTGTGAAACATTCCAGAAGCATTGGCGGACCTCCACGAGAAAAGTTAAACAACGCACCACTCACTGATTCTATAGAAAACCATCATATTTTTCAGTCCTTTTTTTCCTTGACTGACCCTGCCTGTCCCTGATTGGCTAATCCACCTGTCAATCACGCCGCTTTTGAACTCACATCTTCGTTAACGTATCGAAGTCATGTGTAATCCGGATCCCAGGCAAATGACTCAATATTCCTGGTGTTTCTCAAAAATAAAATTAAAAAACCTAAATTTTTGGAAGCCATTTCTTTCCGTTATGCTCCCTCTGAGATAAATTTGTTTGTCTTTGGACTGTGCATGAGCTGGGAAGTGCATTTTATTAAGTTTTTCGCTGTAAACACTTTATGTCCCTCCTCGATGTGATAAAACGTTTGTCTTATTTACCGTCTGGGTGAAAATCAGCCTGTAAGGTCTTTAGTATTGCAGCTATTATTTTAAATATGTGTCAATGTTTTCATGCAGCCGGCTTATTTTACACAGTTCATAACGCAGTGGAGCTTTTCACTTTGTTACACAGACGAAATAAAACAGGGATTACTAAAGCAATCGCTAAATTAAAAAACAAAAAAGAGAAATGAAATGTGGATGTTAAAGGCGCTGTACCTGATTTTTACCATCTTAAAAATATGAAAAACTGAACTGCACTGGTCCAAAGTTATTCCTGACTTAGCTTATGCATTCAGAACATCCTAATTACTCACCGCAGTTAAGTTTACAGCTTTCAGAGGCCAGTTTTGTCATCACCGTAATGCTAACAATAACTAGCACGCCAACAGTGCACTTCCAGATTCTTTTATCACAATGTGTACAAACATTAACTGATAGTGTTTGTAATGCAATGGCATAAATATTAAATAAATAATATAAAAAAATAACAATAAATAAAGTGATGGAAATGACTGTTGTGGAAATGACAATGTTTAGTATTTCTTTTAAAATCTCACGACATATTAGCATGCTAATCTCTGCTAATCTCTGTTTTAGAGTTAGTATAAAATATACCCAAAATACACAATATAAAATGGTATTTTTCTCATTATTTGTACATTCAAAGGAAATATGAGGTGTTTGGAAATGACGACCAATAAACTTTGACTTTTTTTTTTTTTTTTGCCTGATGAAGGCCTAGTGCCAAAACGTTGCATGTCTTAAAGGTCCCATGGCATGAAATTTTCACTTTCTGAGGTTTTTGAACGTTAATGTGAGCTCCCCTACCCTGTTTAGGCCCCCCCATGGTTAAAAGTTGCGAAATGTCTAAACTGAGCATTTGTGATCCTTTTCTGCGTTACAAAAAATCGGAGCTCAAACGGGCGATTTTGAACAAGGCACCTTATTGACGTCAGATCGAAAAAAGAAATGCAAATGCAGTTCTACCCCCGTCTGTCTGTACTCAGCGTCTCTGTAAATCACGCCCAGAGAGTTTGGACTGCGAATGCGCTAGGCAATGCGAAATGCGTTTTTTTATTTGCCTGGAGGCACGTCCGAGTGTTTCTAGGCTCGGAAGTCCTTTATCTGAGCCTCTGGACCTTTGAACAGCAGTGGTTTAATTTTATTTTATGTGGAAATGTGTTTATTTTTCAATGGAACGCTTCAAATCTCTCCCCCCGTGCAAAAACACGGAAATGGATCAGCTGAGAGCTCAGAGCGAGAGGGAGAGTTTGGCCACGCCCCCACCCTCTACTATTGGCCAGCTCTTTTCTCCTCATTTGCATTCAAGCAACAACGCCCATTATGATCTGTTCTGAGGGAGAAAAATGACTCTTTCTCATCTTATCTCTGTTTCTCATGCACTGAGTGTTGATTTTGAAGAAGGATTCATTTACAGTATTAGGGAACCATTAAGGAGCCATATAAAAGCATCAAGAAGTACCATGTCATGGGATCTTTAATAAATCTTACATTTTGCAAGTAAAACGGAGTGCGGGATTATTTTCTTCTTGTCTGAAAAATAAATAAAACACTAATATATCTTTCAAGCACATGATATTTTTCATTAAAACAAGGAATTTCTGTGCCATTTGTCAATGAAGTTACTGTTGAATCAAATTTAATTTCAGTCTTATGAGGGACTGAGAGTCCAAAATCTGGCCAAGGGACAAAGGACATACAGTGAACCCTCGCTGTATCGCGGTTCACTCTTCGCGGCCTCGCTGTTTCGCGGATTTTTTTTTCCAATTTTTTTTTTTTTTTTTTTTCCAATTTTTTTTATAGTGTAACTTTTTTTTACAGTGTAACATTCTGTCCTGCGCCCTGATTAGCTAAGAGACTAGACCAGGACTAAACCAGGTCTAAAGCAGGTCTAAACCAGGACTAAACCAGGTCTAAACCAGGACTAAACCAGGTCTAGACCAGGGATGGTAGGGACAGAGTCTCAGATTTCCTTCACGAGAGCGCCTGGGTGACAGGAGGTGTGGCCTTTGTTTACTTGCACGAGCCATGGAAGAGAGTGCGAGCCGGACCATGGAAGAGCCAAGAATGAACATGGACGGGCCTGGCGCCTGGCCGCGCGGCGTCCGGGGGAGCCCGCAGCGGGGAGAGCCGCATTCGAGGGAGCCGCAGCGGGGGGAGGACACTTGCGCGCACAGAGGAGACAGTGGCTCTTCCCCGTCACGCTGAGAGAACGAACCCGACCCCGTCCTAGAGAGCTGTGGAGTATTGGCGACGCATTGATAGCGGTCTGATTTTGGAGCCGGGGTGAAATGCAACCAACTCTTGTGAGCGCAGGTTGGTCTTACCTGGTCTTGTGGTGAGCACTGGTGCTCAGAGGCGTCTGTTAGCGGTTTGGCACTGTTAGCATTGGCTTGAGTCTTGCCCAAAATGATATCCAGGTCGCTTTCCACTCGACTTTCGCACATGGCATGGATATGTGGTACCAAAACAAACACACGTGTCCGCGCGCACGTGTCCGCGCGCACGTGTCCGCGTGTCACGTGCCCCCCCCCCCATTATTAATATATTTTAATGAAAATCTACAAAAGTTTGAGTGTTTAAACAAGAGAAAATGTTAATACCAGTCTCAGAAAGGTGTATAATGTGTCTGGTGAAGCGTTTTCAGCCTTAAAACATGTATAATAATTGTAAAATATAAAATTGTCCTACTTCGCGGATTTCACTTATTGCGGGCTATTTCTGGAACCTAACCCCCGCGATAAACGAGGGTTCACTGTACATCAAAAACACTCAATATAAAACTGACTCTGAACTTGAACTTTGAGGAGAGTTGTGTCTCTAGAGCAGGCGTCTCCAACCTATAGCTCCACCTCCTTCCAAGTAGCTCACCAAAGCATTTCTGAAATTACACCCATTGTGCTGAATAAGTAAAATTTGGTTGATTAAATGCCTATCACCATTGTATATGTATCATTTTGTACAATAATAAATAGATAATGGTTTAGAGGTAACTGTACCTCATCTAAGGCTCTTATTTATAAACTCAATATAAACTAGTACAGCTCTCTGGCATTTTCATTTAGTAAAAGTAACTCACCAGAGGAAAAAGGTTGGAGACACCTGCTCTAAAGTGTGTATATGACGTGAGAACAGAGCGTTGTGTATCTAAACAACAAGTTAAATCTTCTGTTACCAACCTTGGCGTCACTATTGACAATGATTTTAAGCTTAATAAGCACGTGAATGTGGTCGTCAAATCTGGCTTTTATCATTTAAGGCTTTTATTGGATCAAATCCGTTTTATCTTTTAAATCTTTCGAACAAGTCGTGCACGCTTTTATCTCTTCTCGTTTAGACTACTGTAATGCACTTTTCTCTGGCATTAGCCACCATGCACTTTGTCGTCTACAGCTAGTCCAAAACTCCGCTGCGCGCCTTTTAACCGGTACCAAAAAACGAGAGCACATAACTCCGATTTTAGCATCTTTGCACTGGCTCCCCGTTCGTTTTAGAGTTGATTTTAAAATTTTATTGTTTGTTTTTAAAGCTTTGAATGGACTGGCCCCGGATTACATCTCGGACCTCATCCAGATTTACACCCCCGCCCGCGCTCTGAGGTCCGAGGGCCAGCTCCAGCTCGTGGTTCCTAAGACGAGACTTAAAACCAGAGGAGACAGAGCCTTTTCTGTGGCTGGACCAAAGCTGTGGAACGCTCTGCCTCCTCACATCAAAACAGCTCCCACTGTGGAGTCTTGTTTTTACTTACTCCATGGTTCTGATTTGATTTTACTGGTTTTATTGTTTTGGGACTAGTGAATCATATACAGTACCTGATGTTTGTTGTGTCACTAGTTTTTCTGTCTGTACAGCACTTTGGAAACGGTTTATGTTTATGAAATGTGCTATAGAAATAAAGTGGATTTGGATTTGGATCTAGAGTCTGTGTGTGGATGGTGTGGTGTTGTTGTGTATCCAGAGTCTATGTGTGGATGGTGTGGTGTTGTTGTGTATCCAGAGTCTGTGTGTGGATGGTGTGGTGTTGTTGTGTATCCAGAGTCTGTGTGTGGATGGTGTGGTGTTGTTGTGTATCCAGAGTCTGTGTGTGGATGGTGTGGTGTTGTTGTGTATCCAGAGTCTGTGTGTGGATGGTGTGGTGTTGTTGTGTCTCTCCCCTTGAGCAGCAGCAGTACAAGTATAGCAGCAGATGATTGTCCATCTCTGTCGCGGTTCCCCTCGGCCCTGTCATGGGGAAAGGTTAGTGTTCGGCCTTTGACTCAAAAACATGGATCAAATGAATTGAACGGCGGCTTTACGAAAGGTCGCGGCCACCAGTGCCAGCCAAGCGTGCTTTGTTTTCCTGTTTTCAGAGACTCGCGGGCCAAATGGGACAACGCGGTGTGAATTATTCTGTATAATTTTTTAAAGATTGGACTAAGAGGTTAACAATGCAGTGATTTAAAGGTGCGCTTTGTAAAATGAACGGTGTGGCATCAGTTTGTTTCCATGGAGATGCTATTGCGTTGCCTGGAATGTTCCACATGCTTTGTTTTCTGGTTCGTTTGAAGACTCACAGGTCAAATGTGACAACAATGTTTAAATTATTCTGTAGAATTTTAAGTAATTAGGATAAAAGGTTAATAATGTAGTTGTGAATGCGCCAATGCGCCCCACTAGCCTCGGTCTCGATGTTTCTAGAAGTTTCTTTCCGACGCGTCACGTAAAGTAAATAAAGAGTCTTGAATCCAAGTTTGTCTTTTCTATCTTTACTAAAGTGAAAGGTCATACAGAGTGGGTGCAAATAAGGTGAATAAAGAGGGAAATGGAAAGATGAATTTCTGAGGTTTGTGGTTCTCCTATGTGTGTCGTGTTAGGCTCTGTATGTGTGGTGACGTTCTTCTTGGCGTCTTTGCGTGTCAAATAGCGGTGAGCTCCTGCCTGTCACTGGGAGACCGGGCTTCCTTGTACTCCGTGGCTCCCGACAGGACTCACCCTACGTTGCGTTGTCAGACGGTGCTACTGGTTCTTCTTTGCTGTCCGTACGTGCCTTGTAGCGTTGCGCGTTCCCGTCTGTCACCCGGGAGACGGCCGATGTCACTCTTGCTTGGTTCTTACACGACGTTTACGTGACGATACGTGACGATACGTGACGATACGTGACGTGACAGGCAGGAGCTCACCGCTATTTGACACGCAAAGACGCCAAGAAGAACGTCACCACACATACAGAGCCTAACACGACACACATAGGAGAACCACAAACCTCAGAAATTCATCTTTCCATTTCCCTCTTTATTCACCTTATTTGCACCCACTCTGTATGACCTTTCACTTTAGTAAAGATAGAAAAGACAAACTTGGATTCAAGACTCTTTATTTACTTTACGTGACGCGTCGGAAAGAAACTTCTAGAAACGAGACCGAGGCTAGTGATTGGCGCATTCACATAAAGTCAAAAGACTGTGTAGCTTCTGTGGTCCAGGACGTCCTAATTCCCCGTCATCTCGGCTCATCCGATACTCTATGGTCTCGGGGTATCCTCCTGGCCACCAGACCGCGGCTTCTTATCCACACTACCTACGTAGCGTAGTTGTTTCCCCGTCTTCTTGTGTGGGTGTGTGTGTGTGTGTTGGTAAGATGTGTCTTCTCCTTGTGTGTTGGTGGGATGTGTCTTCTACGGTGTCCGTGTGCTCTCTGTCTGTGTGACCCCTAAGGCCTGAATTTATAGCAGGAATGACCAAAGATGAAGGAACAAAGAATAAAGCGAGATCAAAGTCATCCAATCAGAAAGCATTCCCTGAACCTGAAGGCGGGACAAGAGCAGCTGCTATAAAAAGAGTATATATATATATATATAGAATGGGTTAAAATGCAGAGAAGAATTTCTCCAGCGTGAGATCAATAAAGTTACTTCTTCTTCTTCTTCTTCTTCTTCTACTCCAGAACACAGAACGTACGAAATGGCTCCTACATATCCCGGCCCCTAATTGGCTAAGCTTTAGCAAGTCAATTACTAACTTAAGAATTGGAGCCATTAACTAATTTACAGTTTTAAATTTAGCTGTTACATTTCTCGAACATTTTTCTTCAAAAAGGTTAAGGTTAAAAGGTAATTCTTCACTTTTTTACAAGTACGTATACTTTTCACAAATTACAGTTCATATCGGACGTGTAGTAGGTCCTTCTCTTCTTCAGTCTTCACCCTGTAAGAAACACAATTTGGTTATGGGTCTTTGTATGACACTCGTCGTCGTCCGGACTCCAGCGCTGCGGACCATCCCCTTGGAGTCTGGCATAACCTTGGTGATTCTGCCCAACATCCAGTCATTTCTTGCTAGGGATGGCTCAACGGCAGGACGACATCTCCGACCTTAAAGTCTCTCTTCGTTCCGAGCTACTTTTGCCGTTCTTGAAGCAATGGCAAGTAGAGAATCTGATTTCCGCCGCCGTGTCTTGTTTCCAGGTGGATGTGGTGAAGAATAAGGTGTGTTGTTCTGTGTTGTTTACTGAGTAGGGCGGGAAGCCGGCTTCCCCAGGCGTCGCTGATCTGTTCCGACGCCCCCCTACTCCAAACTTTTCTCTTTCTTTCTCTTTCTTCGATGGTACACCCGGTAGTGCGGCATGTACCATCCTCTTCGGCTCAGCTGTTCATCCGGGACTCCTGTGACGTACCCTCTCTCTAGGATTTTGGTCATCAAATCTCTGTGCTTCCGAAAGAAGTCTGAAATCCTGATGGGTTCCCTCCTCAAGGAGTCGAGTATTTGCCCGGCTATACCTCGGTTGCCTGGCATCTCCATGCAGACATCCCTCAGAGGTAGCTCGGTGCAGCAATGGCCATCCAAAAGATGTGCCGATGTGGCCACAGCGCGCACAAACTGCTTGTCGTGTTGAGATGGCCCTTGCTCGTCCTCACGCCGGCGTTCCGGAAAATCTGCTTCGCAGTGCATGACTTCTATGGTCGACACAGAGATGCGATTAACGAAGTTCTGTTTTTCGGCGTCATCGAATTCTTTCTCTTGGCATCCGCTAACAGGCCCGTTGACTACCCAACCTAGGGCCGCCTTCACGGCATGCGGTCCGTTGTTTTGGCCGTTGATTGTCTCCCACGGCTCCTTAACCTTGCGAAACCAGATGTTACATGACATGAAGCTCTCAATCTTCAAGCCTCTCGAGGCGAGATCGGTTGGACCCCAAGAGGTGTCAACCATCGAGATCCACTGAGCTCCTGTAACAGCCCTTCTGACAACGGAGACACGGCCCGCCACAAATGTCTTTAGACGAAAAGCGTCATTTTCAGTGTACCTTAGTACTGTCGTGCTATTCGTCCAGAAGACCAAATCCTTCAGGGGGAGTTGAATTTCTTCCTTCAACACCCGTTCAATCTTGACTGGGATCACTGCAGCCGACAATTCCATCTTAGGGATTGTAGCCTGCTTAAGAGGAGCGACCTGGGACTTCTCCATCAAAAGGCAGACATGTTTCTCCTCTTGCCCGTTCTTCAATAAGAGGTACGACTCAACCCCATATCCATCTTGACTTGCGTTTGAGAAATGATGGATTTGTGCGCCCTTTGTGGGCCCGACTGTGTTGGACTTAAAACATTTACTCACGCTGAGATCTGACAACTTGTCAAGGTCTTCTGGCTCCTTCTGCCCTGCCTGTTGTAGCTTCTTTGGAATGTCCTCATTCCCGGCCCCGGTTTGTTCACCGCTTCTACACCCTGCACGTACGAGAGCACCACACTCAACAGCCGTACCTGTTGAGTTGTCATCTGCTTTGGTCTCCTCCTGTGAGTGATCTTGCTTTATGACGTGCAAAATAGCAGGATGCCTATAGGAACCGTCAGGGCAAGAGCTCTTTTCCTTACAGTCCTTAGCCATGTGGCCTGGCGTAAGACAGCTGAAACAAAGCTCTTGAGATCTCAGGAAGTCAGTTCTCTCATTCAAAGGCCGCTCTTTAATCTTGTTGCACACATTCAACGCATGCTTCCCCTTACAGTACAAGCAGGGACTTTGGAAGGAGTTGGCTGACTGTACTGCTGGTGCCCTCTTCTCTAATTGTCCTCTCTCTCTCTCGCTGACCTCTCTCTCTCTCTCGCTGTCCTCTCTCTCTCTCTGTCCTCTCTCTCTCTGTCCTCTCTCTCTGTCTCTCTCTCTCTGACCTCTCTCTCTGACTTCTCTCTGACCGTCTGTCACCCGGGAGACGGCCGATGTCACTCTTGCTTGGTTCTTACACGACGTTTACGTGACGATACGTGACGATACGTGACGATATGTGACGTCGTGTAAGAACCATCGTGTCTCGGCCGTCTCCCGAATGACGAGCTGAGCACACGCGCTACAAGGCACGTACGGACAGCAAGAAGAACCAGTAGCACCGTCTGACAACGCAACGTAGGGTGAGTCCTGTCGGGAGCCACGGAGTACAAGGAAGCCCGGTCTCCCAGTGACAGGCAGGAGCTCACCGCTATTTGACACGCAAAGACGCCAAGAAGAACGTCACCACACATACAGAGCCTAACACGACACACATAGGAGAACCACAAACCTCAGAAATTCATCTTTCCATTTCCCTCTTTATTCACCTTATTTGCACCCACTCTGTATGACCTTTCACTTTAGTAAAGATAGAAAAGACAAACTTGGATTCAAGACTCTTTATTTACTTTACTTGACGCGTCGGAAAGAAACTTCTAGAAACATCGAGACCGAGGCTAGTGGGGCGCATTGGCGCATTCACATAAAGTCAAAAGACTGTGTAGCTTCTGTGGTCCAGGACGTCCTAATTCCCCGTCATCTCGGCTCATCCGATACTCTATGGTCTCGGGGTATCCTCCTGGCCACCAGACCGCGGCTTCTTATCCACACTACCTACGTAGCGTAGTTGTTTCCCCGTCTTCTTGTGTGGGTGTGTGTGTGTGTGTTGGTAAGATGTGTCTTCTCCTTGTGTGTTGGTGGGATGTGTCTTCTACGGTGTCCGTGTGCTCTCTGTCTGTGTGACCCCTAAGGCCTGAATTTATAGCAGGAATGACCAAAGATGAAGGAACAAAGAATAAAGCGAGATCAAAGTCATCCAATCAGAAAGCATTCCCTGAACCTGAAGGCGGGACAAGAGCAGCTGCTATAAAAAGAGTATATATATATATATATATATATAGAATGGGTTAAAATGCAGAGAAGAATTTCTCCAGCGTGAGATCAATAAAGTTACTTCTTCTTCTTCTTCTTCTTCTTCTACTCCAGAACACAGAACGTACGAAATGGCTCCTACAGTAGTGATTTAAGGATGCACTATGTAACATGAAGGGCATGGCATCTGTTTGTTGCCATGGAAATGTTATTACTTTGCCTGGAAAGTTCCACAGTATGGCATTAAAGGTTATATGTTACTCAAAATAGACTCTTGTGAGCTTTAAGCCATGTTATAATCACAAACATACCTGGAATTGTGTTTTGTTTCATTCACACGTTTAACCCTAGAACACTTTTGCTATAAAAAGTAACACCATCACTTCATTTTTACCCGATATAATATACCCAACAAAAAATACTTGTCATGAAAAATAGATCAAAATATGACAACACATGATAAATTAGAGTGGTTTTCAATTATTTTCAACTGTGGTATGTGTAACAAAATGGAGAAAAAAAACAAAGAAGACCCTAAAAACATTCTCCAAAATTACTGAAAAATGAGGAATTTGAGAACAGAAATATTCTTAAGTAATGGGGGCGGCAGTAGCTCAGTTGGTAGAGCGCTTGCCTAGTGATCCAGGGGTTGGCGGTTCGAATCCCGCTCTTGACGGGTGGACCAGCTCCCACAGATGAGCGCTGCTGTTGTGTCATTGGGCAAGACACTTAAGCCCACCTCGCCCCCAGTGTCTGTGGACACTGGTAGCCCCATGGCAGAAGATAAATCAAGGCCCGTTGTGACGTGAGCCGTCCTCCCACCACCTGCGGGAGGATACATGAGGGCTGGTGCATTGTGTTCTGGGCAGCGGAACACTGCTTGGACTAAAGCCCCCGTGACCCAGAGAATGGAAGAAGATGAATGAATAATGATACTGGAAACTTGGTGTGTGGTCCACCCATTCCTGAGACATGTGAGACTTCCCTGGTGAAGACTCCTCGACACACGAACAGTTGCAGGAGAGAGGAACAAAAAATAGTATTTTGTATTTTATTCAGTGGGTAAAAATGACCAGTTGACCAAAATATTGTTTTCACCATAAGAATTCCCTTTGAAATCACCACTTTGTGATATTTATTCATAACCACTGCACTAAATAAGGATAGATACACATTCCAGGACCACTCTTACTCACCTATTCCTTACATCCTCTTACATTAAATTCATTACATTCTTACATTCCTCTTTCACTGTCGCCGGGTGAAAATCAGCCTAAAGCCTGTAGGAAAAAGTGGGCTTTGGGGCAGGGAAACACCTTCAAAGATGTCAAAAACAATGGTGAAGCTCCCCAGGGACCCATGACACTCAGAAAAATGCAACATATTGAAAATCATGTAAATACTTGTGCTCGGGTGAAAATCACATGTAGATAGTGATCTAGGGTTAAGTAACACTTTATTCTTCTCTCTGTCTACATCTCCAAAGGTCAAAATGCTCTTTTCCACCTTGTGATGTCACAAGTAATAAAGGATTACTCAAATGTGTGTGTGAATGAAACAAAACACAAGTCCAGGTCTGTTTATAACATGGCTTAAATCTCACAAGAGTCAATTTTGCGTAATATAGGAGCTTTAATCTGCTTTTTAAATACAAAAAAAAATACAAAATTGTCATCCAACTCACTCACTAATGCTCCTTTCTGCTGTTGTCTGCCTTTAGCTTTGTTTAAAGCACATTTTAACACCACTGTTCTCATGTCTGGGAGCCATTTTAAAACTAAACCTTTTGAGGTTGTTTTGCTCGTTAGAATGGGATTTCGCCGCTGTTACCTTAGTGATCATGTCTTCTGGCTAATCGCAGCGCCGTTTGAAGAACTATAAACGCGCCTCGCATCTTTTTTAACCACTCTCCGGTGAATAAAGCGTAACCCATCGCTTTGAGCATTTCGTACACTCTTTTGTTATTTTTCTAGTGAGTGTTGCTCCCTTATCCCATGTGTCAATCAACTCGCCACTCCACAGACGCTAGTTCTTGGGGAGAAAAGATGGAGAGGAGCGTCGTCAGCTGCTAATTAGTCTGATAACTCCAGAAGCGACCAATTAAAGTCTTGCCTCGTGTCAATCAAAACACTTATCAATCAATGGAGCGCGTTTATGAGCGGATGGATCGCAGCGTCGGGGTTTTTGACAGATGAATCAGTCACGAGGACGAGAGCGGAGGAGACAGGAAGAAGAGCCATAAAAAGAGATTACACGGAGTAGGGGAAAGCTGTTGAGACTGTAAACAAATGAAGAACAGTACAGACAAGTAAATACACTCAATTATCGTTAGAAGACATACGCTAAGGCGACAGTAGCTCAGTTGGTAAGAGTGATTGAGGTTGGCGGTGCGATTCCAGCTCCTACAGATGAATGCTGCTGTTGTGTCCTTGGGCAAGACACTTAACCCACCTCGCCCCCAGTGTCTGCGTACACTGGTGTGTGAATGTATGAATGGATGAATGGATACTTGATGTAAAGCGCTCTGAGTGCCTTGAAGGTTGGAAAAGTGCTGTATAAACTAGTGCTGTCAGGCGATTAAATAAAATAATCTAATTAATTACAGGATTTGTAATTAATTAATCTAATTAATCACATTTTAAGAATGTGAGCGAGTGATCGAGCGAGCGAACGAACCCACTTTGCGAATGAGTTTGTCAGTTTTCATGTGGTCGCTTTGCTCATTCGTTTCTCAAATTCTGCGAGCGTGGTTTGGTGGTTTGGTGGTTTGGTGAAGTGCGCTCACGCTCGCTCTATCACCGGTAACGACGGAACTTGTGCGGACGTGTTTGTTGTTGAAATGATCTGTCAGCCTGGAGCAGTTTCGGTGATCGGAAAATTCTTTTTGACAAAAGCTTCAAATCAGCGCGTTTTTGTTGATCTTTGTTTGATCTGATCTTTGTTCTTTTTATAAATAAACTTGCCGTTCAAAGGCGCTGGCAGCGAATTGCTCGCCGGACACTAAATTTAAAATGCGCGCACATTGAACTGCCACTCAAACTTAATTGCATTAATTTTTATAATGCGTTAATTTGCAGTGTAATTAATTAATCTAATTAACGTGTTAAACTGAGAGCCCTAGTATAAATATGACCATTTACCATACTTTTTGTCTAGAACAGACCTGGGCATTGTCCAGCTCCCAGGACACATACGGCCCTTTGGTTGAGCCTGACTGGCCCCTTTAAGCTAATTTGGAATTACAAAATAAAACCATTTTATAATTTTACCTCATGCATGGACTAAAGCTGCATTGTTTTGTTTTAGAGGTGTTTTTTTAAATTACATGTTTTGTAAGGCATCCTCACTTTTTCATTATTTAGTCATAACATAAACTCTTCCCAGTCTTACCAGCTTGTCAAAACAACACTATTTACTGATTTTTATAAAGAAATACAATTAATATTATGCAGAACTGAGTTAAGCATTTTGGCCCAGCCCAGCCATTTTTTGTTTCTCATGTGGCTCCGTGGAAAAAATAATTGCCCATCTCTGGTCTAGAGCTTAGTATTACATTACATTATGGGGCATATATAGATAATTAATGTATGTTTTTTTCAATATTGACTGCAACAGTGATCTAAAACAGCTTAATAGAAACAGATCCCCCAACTTTGTGTTTAAAACTGCAGAAATGAGAATAAAAATGGCTATACTTTTTTTTTTAACCCTATGTATTACACAGAGTCTAAATTATTTAAAAGAAAACTCAAATTTAGTATAGAAAAGTGGGCAGATATAAGGGGTAGGTGATACATTTCAAAGCAGTATCAATACAGGATTACTCAAGGATATTGGCAAAAGGAGAAATTCAATGTGTCAATTGGACAAAAGTTTATTTGGTCGAATAAACCACCAAATAAACTTTTGTCCAGTTGACAAATTGAATTTCTCCTTTTGCCGTGGATTCTACCTGGACGACTGAGGGATTCTTCACACATCAAGGATATTGACAAATTATGAATTCAAAACAAAACAGATCTTGAGTCAGCTTCTTGGTTTGCCTTCATTTCTCCCAAAACCAACTAAACAATTGGTTCACTCCTCAGTGCACCAGCCGGTGAAGTGCTTGCGCCCTCTGCTGTCAAATTTGTGTCTAAGAATACGATAAGATAAGATAAGATAATCCTTTATTTGTCCCACAATGGGGAAATTACTTTATCTTATTTTGCAAACACACACCATTTATGGCTTAGGTTCTTAAGTAAATATATAAATGAGTAATTGATTCATATGTTCAAGATTCAAGATTCAAGATTGTTTATTTGTCATATGCAGAATCAACACAAGGTCAACAATGCAATGAAATGCTTAGGATCAGAAGAACCGTTGACTCGCTAAGATAGTCAAAAAGTACTAATAACTCCCAATAATAGTGCAGGGGAAGAAGTAAACAATATAATAAACAATATAATAAAATATGTAATAAAATGTAATAAAAAATACAAGGTACAATGTACAAGGTGCAGGTAGGATTAAAACAAGTATTTCACAGATTGCACATAATATGGTGTGGTGTAGGTGTTGCATGTGGATTTCGTATTGCACATAGTATGGTATAAATATTGCACATAGGTTATTGCACAGATTATTGCACAGGTAACAGTAATTTACAGTGAGGTAGTGACAAACATGATACATTCATACAGAGCAGCAGCAGTAAACATAATTATGCATAATGAAAGGTAGTTTAGTGCAGTATTATTGAGAGTTCAGTATTATTTAGAGTATTACCCAGAGTTCAGTAGTCTGACAGCTTGGGGGTAATATCTGTCTTTGAGTCTTTTTGTGCGTGCTGGCAGGCTCCTGTATCGTCTACCAGAGGGTAGCAGACGGAAGAGTCCTTGTGCCAGATGAGTATGGTCCTTAGTGATGCTGCGTGCCTTACGCAGACCCCTGCTGTGGTAAATGTCCTGGATGGAGGGGAGACTGCTGCCAGTGATGTCCTCTGCCGCTCGCACCACCCTCTGTAGTGCTTTGCGGCTTTGTGGTGCAGTTCCCATACCACACTGTGATGCAGCCCGTCAGCAGGCTCTCAATGGTGCAGCAGGCTCTCGATGTTTACTGTTTCCAACACAAACACAAAGCTGAGCTACTTCAGTTCTTGCACCAGGAGTGGAACAAAGTCACCCAAGAACAATGAGAGCATGCCAAGACGCATGAAAGCTATGATTAAAAATAAGGTTTACTGCACCAAATATTGATTTCTGAACTCTTCTTAAGTGTAAACATTAGTATTATGCTGTTTTAAAATGAATTTGATCTTGTTTCTTTGCATTGTTTGAGCTCTGAAAACATGTCTCTTTTTTGTTATTTTGACCATTTGTCATTTTCTGCAAATAAATGCTCTAAATTATAATATTTTTACTTGGAATTTTGGGGGGAAATGTTGTCAGTAGTTTATAGACTCAAACAAAAATGTTCCTTTTGCCCAAACACATATCTATAAGTAGCACAATCAGAAAAACTGATCATTTTGCAGTGGTCTCTTATTTTTTCCTAGAGCTGTAAATTTAGTGTTCCAAATAGGGCATGGGGGTACTTCCGGCTCCAACTGACTTTACATTGAAATACGTCAACCTTCTCTCTGTAACTGCTGCTGAGAGATGTCATTTGGGTCTTAAAATGGTCGTATTAACCCGCTCTGCATGATCCTGGTGTCTTTATTTTGCTATTCTGTCCTGCAAGCCTCAATGAGCTTTATTTGACTGGAGCCAATTGCTATCGTTGACGTCACACTCCCCTAGTCCACTTCTTTACACAGTCTATGATTATTACATAGCTAATGTAGTTTTACCTTTAGTGACTATCATTTTTTAACATGATTCTTTATAAGGAGGGTTGTAAATGTGCTGTATTAAAAAGAAAATTAAAAACACATTGAAAACGACATTAACAAACCTGTGCTAAATTTAGCCCGTTCATTCTGGCTGACTGCCTCCTCGTCCCCTTCACCTCTGCACATCGCCGTCAAGGCTACGATAACAGTGCGCTACTTTTTCTCCAGGGTCTCATATCAACGCTCACCTAAACCATTAATACCCCCACGGCCGACCCCCCTGCCACCGCCCGAGCGTGAAAAGCTGCCTCCGGGGGGCACTACCGAGCTCATGCCAGCACAGGGACTTATTAAGAAGTGAAATTACGATGTCAGGTTTAATATCGATTACACAGGGACGGCTTCAGAGGAGAGGTTTTAAGTAGACTCAGGCAGAAATACAAAGTCTCCAGGGGAAAGATGGAGGACAGATACTACGGCTATAACACTGGTCCAATGATTTCACTCTAGCTCTTGTATTAAAGAGCCGATGACAGGTTGGACTACACATTTTATAGAGCTGGGCGATATGGCCTAAAAATAAAATCTCAGATTTTTTTTTTACAAAAAATCCGATTTCCGATTTTAATCGATTTTTCTCTGCCCTACTCAAAAACAAATAACAGATGACAGACAAATGGCTCAAAATAATGCAACGTTCTTTTATAAAACAAATACATTACACCTTGCATCAGTTAAGCTGTTATTGTTTTAAAAAAATATATATCACTTGAAGACCCTTAACTATAGCAGGGCTCTCAAGTCTCACGCATTGAGAGTGTGACACACGCAATTTGACGTGTTCACACGCAACACATGGTATTTCCCACGCTGAAATTTAGTTATGTAAGTCAAGCGCAGCGCTTCTGTGCCCAGAAATCGGTTCAGGCACCACGCGGTTTCAGCGCCATTCGTCCCCCTCCCTCCCACCCCCCCCTCCTCCGCGAAAAAAAATAGTCACTCGCAACCCCTCCCCCCAGAAATCACGCAGTCACACGCACGACCCCGCTCGAAAGTTGAGAGCCCTGACTATAGCATTGTACAGTCTGTATACAGTTGTGGCAAGGCAACTTCAGAAAAATATTTGCGGCTTGGTAGCACATACTTCGGGTCCAAATCTTTCACCATGTTAATGAATCCGGGCTTTTCCACAGTATATATGGGCACCATGTCTTTTACAATATACATCGCGGTAGCGTGTGTGATTGCCTTCCATCGTGGGCTGTGCATATCATATGGCACACAGTTCGAAAATGTTTCAGGGACTGTTGCTTGTTTGACTTTGGACGGTGTGCTCGCGCTGTGGCTATTTTCATTCCGCTGCACTTCTCCCACTCCGCTGCGTGCTTTAGGCGCTAGAATAAATTTGTCGCACTGCTTCCTTTGGTTGCAACAGCTTTTGAACAGACCTTACAGCGAGCATTCGTTTGTTCTAAGTCCGACGCAAGAAAATCGAAACCAGTTCCATATAACAGACGTAGCAACACCTTTCTTTGGTACAAGTTCCAGCTTTCCCTCAGTCGCCGCCATGCTAGCTTGTACAATGTTTGGGTGCGCCCGCTAACTTACCCGTGTAGAACGTGGCGGCACATTAGTTCCGCACACATGTAAAAAATAATTAAAAAATCGATTTTCATAAAAACACATTGTCCTGAACTGTAAATTCGAATTAACCGATTTAATCGATAAATCGCGCACGTCTAACATTTTATTAAAACACAGTTAACATTGTTATATTTATCGCAAAAAGAGAAATACAATTTGTCAACTGAACAAAAGTTTATTCGACTAAATAAACTTTTGTCCGGTTGACAGATTGAATTTCTCCTTTTCCTATGGATTCTACCTGGACGACTGAGGGATTCTACACACATCATTATATTTAAGATTTTACAAAACATTTTACTCATTCTTTTCCAGTCTGGTCATTTTTTAGGTTTCAGATTTTACTTCCTGGAAATCATGAAATCACGCCAGGGAATTTCACGTAGCAACCATGAATTTTGGGTATGTATGACCTTTGGCCTCCCCTGGCGTTACCTCTGTCTCCTACCGGTTTTATTGTTTGTTATTCTTTATATAATTTGTATTTATTCAGCTTTGTAAAAAATTTAATAAAAAATAGAAGAGCAGAGTAGGTCAAAACTCCCCTAATGTACACAGATTATTATTTGATGAGTAAAATGATAAGAAAACACCATTATTTTTGTTTAAAGCCCCAGTGTGTAGGATTCGTGGCGCATAGGTGGATGGTGCTATTGCACTTTCTGTTTTAGCTACGGCAGACCTCGAGGGTCGCGAGCCGCGCGGTCCCGTTTTTTTTTTTTCTTTTCTTTTCTCATGAAAACACATTCCCGATCATGTACCATGACACTCTACACATCAAATGAAACCTTACAGTCTCCTCTCTTTGACTATTCATTTCCCTGCAAAACAATCACTCCCCGCGCACATGGGGCTTTTATACGGAAAAGCACAAAACGAGGTTAGCTTACCTTTGAACGCTTTGCACAGGTCAAACTCTGTATTTCACCATAAACTTGCTCTCAATTTGTCCGTAAGGATCCAGCGAATAAAATCCAGTAAAACAATTTAGTCCAAAACACGTGTTAGATCCATTACGAGTCTGATCCGGCAGCATGCTTGTGTTGTTTACCCAAAACCACGAGCCTTGCCGAAGGCGAAGGCGGAGCCCAAATGTCCTTCTGCGGCTCTCGTATTCAAAATGGCTGCCTCTGCATGGGGAAGATCCCCCTTTTATGTGACTATATCTAAGTCCAAAAGAATACTTTGATTTCATGATGGAAGTGAAAAGGCTTGGAAAACAATGTATTTTTGAATGGGTATCTTCAATTTCAGTAATTAACGGGTAAAAATCTTACACACTGTCCCTTTAAATCTTATTTAAATATCAGAAAAATGTATAAATTGTGCCTAAATTTTTTGATAGAATTCTCCCTGGTGTGATGTCATCAGTGTGGCGCTCTCTTTTTCAACATTTCTCATTTTCAACATTTTTCAACTTTTTTCACAAACTGCTTCTCGGTTGGTGTAAAACTATAATTTATATTTACAACAGGTATGATAGCACCAAATTATGTAGAAAATAGAGAATCATCAAAACCCGTCATACACTTTTTCTTATTCACTACAATGTGAGATGGGGAAAGAGACAGAATTTCCTTATTGAGAGCATTGGACTTTGCCATGAAATATCCAAAAGGTAAATTCCCAAATGTTTAATCTGACAGACTGTGTTGCTTTATACCAAAAATCTAAATTTAAACAATATTAATTTAAGCTGTCCCCATCTGTATGAAATATCATGATTAGGGATGCACAGATACCGATACTGGTATTGAATCAGTGACGTGTGGTGAGGGTCATGGCTGGTGAGGCACTGACGTCTTCACAATCAGATTTACAAATCTGTAAACCAGGGCCAGTTTCTCTCCCTGAAAGTGACTGGAGCTCGTAAAATTTTGGATGTGAAGCTGAAAATTAATTATTATTGTTCAGTGCATTTTCCAGAGTGCACCGAGTACCATCATAAATTAAAATAGCAACGTTTTTAGTGCGATCTGGCTCTGAATGTGAGCGGTGGACCGCTCATGTTTGAGGCTTCTTTGCAAATTTTTCAGGTCACAATATCCATCTGAGTCAAGACATCGTCACAGCAGGTTGAGAAAAGAAGGCAGGAAAAGCAGAAAAGACGTTTTCTTCCCACGCTGCCAAGAGCGAGTCTTTCGTCCCGTAGTCTGGAGCAAACCCTTTAGCTCCGGCGTTGGTCTTCCTTTAATTATAACCTCCTGCTTCAACCGAAAGTCCAGTTTAGAAAACTGCTTGAGCTTTAATTTTCCTGCATTTAAAAAGTAGCTCTCGACAATGGGTTGAGTGGTCGGATCCACTGACCTGTGGGTTGACGGTGCGATTCCAGCTCCCAAGCTCCCACAGATGAGTGCTGCTGTTGTGTCCTTGGGCAAGACATTCAACCCCACCTCGCCCCCAGTGTCCGTGCACACCGGAAGAGACCCCCGTGACACAAGTACATCAAGGCCAGTTGCATCAAGTGACATGGGGCTGTCCTCCCGTGGACCCACCACCCGCAGGGGGGGGATCCATGGGGGCTGGTGCACTGTGATCTGGGCAGTGGACCTGAACTGTTGCCCCCGCGACCCGAAAATACGGAGAAAGTGGAAGAAAATGGAAAAAATGGGTCTGTCAAATGCTTTTGTCCATGGAGATGTTATTGCTTTGTCTGGAATGTTTCACAGTATGGCATTAAACCTTTCTATCTTCATGGAGATCAAACCGGACCAAGTTACTGGTGGAGAGGCAACCCCGCTCACAGTCAGAATGCCTGTTTTTCTGCGCATTTTTTGGGCTATAAAATCACCTGTAATTGAATAAATGTAAGGTAGACTTGTTTAATGTCATACTGTGGAACATTCCAGGCAGAGCAATGACATCTCCATAGAAACAAGCAGGTGATTGACCCCCAACCAAAAAGTTACCCTGTGCACCTTTAACATTTTGCCTGTAGACACATGGAGATTGCTTCGATAGAGAACTAACTAGGAACAAGGTGTGTTTGGCTGCCATGATGGTATGGTAGCGTGAGTTGCAAGTAAATGGTTAATCACCATGGCAACGGTCCTATTTTTTTTAGTCATTCTGAAACCCATGGACAGTAAAACTCATTTACAGTACGAAAAGTGTCAGTGTGTCATTATGTTGCCACCATCTTGGGAAGATCACGAGAAATTCCAGTTGTACAAAGTCTGCAGTGGGTTACAGAGCAATGGAGCTTCAGACATTGAAATATTACATTTCCTGACCTGAAATCTTGACAGAACTCACTGAAAGAAACCCAACATAAGCTGATTTTATAATGAACTCATCTTTTACAGTGTGACAGTTACAGTCCTCTTGGCCCAAACTTTTCTGAGACTTTAGAGCAGACCCAGGGGAGCAGCTCGCCCTATTTCTTTCTTTATGTTGAATAACTAAATTGTGTGCCCTGAATCGGAAAAAGAGATTCTTAAGGTGTTTTTCTAAATAAATAATAGAAAAGATGCTCTGCTAAGATTAAATTACTCAGAAGTGATACCAGCTCATTTCATTTGCTTCAAACTCAGAGTTATTATGTGTGTAGAATCCCTCAGTCGTTCAGGTAGAATCCACAGCCAAAGGAGAAATTCAATTGACCACCAGCGTCTGACAGGAACTGAAGAAGCAGCTTGGATGAGCTGCGAAACGTATTCGACCAAATAAACTTTTGTCCATTTGACAAATTGAATTTCTCCTTTTGCCATCAAAGTTATTACCGTATTTTTCAGAAAATAAGTCGCAACAGCCAAAAAATGAAGAAGAAAAAAACATATAAGTCGCACTATAAGTCGGACTATAAGTCGCAGTTTTGGGGGGGAAATTATTTTAGAAAATCAGGATTTCATTTTGAAAGGTGTGTATTTCAGTTTGAAAGGCAATAGTAATAATAACAACAGAATAGAGAACAACAGCCTGTTAACGGAACATTAATATGTTACATTAACAGATACCTATAAAATAAATAACATACCGTAACAAGTTTTCAGATAACTATAAAATAAATAACATACTGTAACAAGTTTACCAAACTCTCCATCTCACTCCAAATCACTAAATCCACTGAATTCTTCATTCTCGGTGTCACTTCGGAGCAACTCTGCGAACTCTGAAGGTAAACATTTTCAGTGGTACAGAAGTAATAGTAGCAGATACTGACACAAAAGCCTGCAGCCACAAGAGGGTGCAATTTTAATATATAGCGATAGCTGTAATTTTCAAGTCAAACCACGAGAGCGCGCTCAAGGCTTGGGAAAATTTTAATATATAAGTCACCCCGGAGTATAAGTCGCAGGACGACCCCAACCATGAAAACTTATATAGATTTATATTGCATTCAGTAGTGTTTTAGCTGGAAGAGGACTAAACCGGAGGCAAACTTAGACATGTTTGCATTTAGCCAACAACAATAAAGGCCTGATGATAAAGCTCTTAAAGTGTTGCATGTTCTATTCATTAAAAGGGTGTGACTGGAGCACCCACAGAAGAGACACCTGGACAAGATAACCTGGAGAAAGCCAGCTTGATGTGTGCAGCTCTGAAATGAGATTTACACATTTATGAATCTGTAACGACTCTCACTGAAAGATTCAACATGAACTTTTCTGTCCCATGAGTGAGAAATTTGTATTGGGCTATCCACCCCTGCTGCCAGTGCCGTGCAATATATAAAAATATGGTCCAAAAATACAGAATACACTAAGAACACAAGTTGATTAGAATTCATCAGTCCATGATAAAGTGCTTCAACAATTACTACTTATTCAGTAACGTAATAGAGTGATCGAGAAAAACAATGTCCAGACAAATATTTGACTTCATTACAACAAATCAAACTGCTGTTAAATCCAGTCTAAGGGCCTGTTTACACGGTTAAAAACGACAAAATATTTTATTGGAATTGCCTTTTATTTAGACGGTGACGACGTTTTGGGAGCTTAAAAACACAAAAAACTGAAACCGCCCTCCAAAGTGGAAAACTTGAATTAGACCTGCGCGATTTATCGATTAAATCGATTAATTCGACTTTACAGTTCAGGGCGATGTGTTTTTTATGAAAATCTATTTTTTTTTTAAAGTTATTTTTTACATGCGAGCGGAACTAATGCGCGGCCACGTTTTACACGGGTAAGTTAGCGGGACGTACCCAAACATTGTACGAGCTAGCGCGGCTAGTGAGTGAGGGAAAGCCGGAGCTTGTACGTCTCTACATCTGTTATATGGAACTGGTTCAGTTTTCTTGCGTCGGACTTAGAACAAACGAGTGCTCGATGTAAGGTCTGTTTAAAAGCTGTTGCACGCAGCGGAATGGGAGAAGTGCAGGTCCGAACGGAATTAAAATAATCACCGTCCAGTCCCTAAAACATTTTCGAACTCTTTGCAGTATGATCAGCACGGCCCACGATGGAAGGCAATCACACACGCTGTTGTATGTTTTACCAAAAACATGATGTATGTTGTAAAAGACATGGTGCCCATATATACCGTGGAAAAGACCGGATTCATTAACATGGTGAAAGTTTTGGACCTGAAGTATGTGCTACCAAGCCGCAAATATTTTTCTGAAGTTGCCACAGCTGTATACAGACTGCACAAGCTAACATAGTGGCTCCCTCTTTTCTGCATCACTTGAGGAAAAACTAAAACACAACACTACCCACTCCAGTCCATCTTTCCCACAATCAGGGAATAATTTAGCTCCATAAAATGCTTCTTTATAAAAGAAAGATATTTATATAACTGTGATATATATATTTTTAAAAACAATAACAGCTTAATTGATGCAAGATAAGATAAGATAAGATTCCCGGGCCTTTCTGTGTGGAGACTGCATGTGCTCCCCGTGTTTGGGTGGGTTTCCTCCGGGTACTCCGGTTTCCCCCACCAACCTAAACATGCGCCATAGGTAAAATCCTCCAACTTAGGGCCTGACCAAAGCATAAATAACAAAACAAAATCATGGGGATGGTCCCCGGGTCAAATATAGAAACAACTTCTCCTGTGCGAGATCAATAAAGGTCAATCTTCTAATCCTTGACCACTGTAAGGCGCTTTGTGCTACAATTTTGTATGAAAAGCGCCTTATAAATGTTTGATTGATTGATTGATTGATAAGATAAGCCTTTATTGATCTCACACAGGAGAAATTTACTCGCCACAGTAGCTCCAGGACATTTGGACAAGAGGGAAAAAAAAGTGCATGCAGGCAGGGAGGGGATAAAGTAAGTAATAAATAATACAAATAGTAATACGTAATAATAATAATAATGGAAAATAGTAATAATGATAATAGTAACAACAAGCATCAACATGAAAAAGGAGGATATTGCCACGTCTGGCAAGGTGTAATGTATTTGTTTTATAAAAG
Source organism: Paratrypauchen microcephalus (assembly GCA_036785185.1). Lineage (NCBI taxonomy): Eukaryota > Metazoa > Chordata > Actinopteri > Gobiiformes > Gobiidae > Paratrypauchen > Paratrypauchen microcephalus. The sequence goes on along the minus strand of JAVJIX010000225.1, from coordinate 399,480 downwards.
AACGTTGCATTGTTTTGAGCCATTTGTCTGTCATCTGTTATTTGTTTTCGAGTAGGGCAGAGAAAAATCGATTACAATCGGAAATTGGATTAAAAAAATAAATAAATCAGAGATTTTATTTTTAGGCCATATCGCCCAGCTATAACTTGAATACGGTCCGCAGTAGCGTTTTCGTCTACACTGCCCAAGACGCAAAACTCTGGTCAAATCTGCTGACGTCGTGAACGCGTTTACGTCACATCGGTCCATATATCGCTGTACTTTGTTTGGCAGGACTCCCAGTCTTCGTCGTTGTGCCTTCGTTGCTTTATAGTCTAACGTGGTCTGAAGCAATAGCTGAACTTCTTTGTCTTTTTTTTTGCTACCAATAGCCATGTTTTGTTTTGCTTTTCGCGGCGCAGATGAGAAGAAGGAAGATTGTACGGATGCGCGCGGACATAGTGATAATGTATCACAGCGCCACCTAGCTGCCTGGCGTGCATACCCAATCGAATTCCACACACTTTTGCGTCACCGTATGCATGCAGATTTCCTCCCGAAAACCCTCGTCTAAACAAGGAATAAAAAAGTGTGGATTCGTTTGGGCGCTTCTTTGTCTTCCTCCCAAACCTCAGTGCTGCTCTGTGATTGGTCCACTGGAGGCCTGGGCCAGATAGATTCTCGATTCATCTCGCTGACCAGATTTTAAGACAAAAATAGAACGTCCTTGCTTTGATACAGATATGCTAACTATTGCAAAAAACATCCAACACTCCTCTTCGCTCCAGTGAATTCCTTGACAGAACTTTGCACACAAGTTTCTTTTCGCTGTCAGTCTATTCACAACGGGAGTTCTGAATGTGATAATGAGAAGTCTAATCCATCTGTCCGTTTTCAAATGAAACCTGATTTTGTCTGGTGTCACATGTCGCCTCTCCTCGTGCTCCACCAGGCTCTGATGGATGGGCTACAGTTATGAGATTTCTATTGCGTCACGCTTTGAAAACCCCGCAGTCAACGGCCTAAATAATTGAAGCCATCTCCAATAAAGCGTAATATGTCTTTTGGAAGATGGAAAAATGGTGCTTTTGTTGAAATGTATCAAACTGTTTTTGCAGAGGTCGACTGCGTTGGAGTGATACGGCGAAAAATGAGAAAATGGCTGCGTTTATTGAAATAAGTGCTGGTGTCAAAGAGGAGTGAATTTCATTTGTCACAAAAAGATGTTTCTATGGCTCTGTATAATGTCTGCGTATGTGTCGGATAAATAGGGAACATTTTCGTCCGTCATATTTGGCTTTTTGCGGTTAAAATTCATCTTAAGTGAACGATGTCTCAGGTTTAAACTTTGGGCATAGTCTGAAATTCCCGTTCCAATGCAATTCAATACAATAAAAGCATAAATAAAACTGTACTGTGTAACTTTTCAGGGGGACGGTATGTGATCTGTTTGTCTTCATGGAGATGAATGATGACAGAATGTTTCACAGCAGGGCATTCAATGTATCTGTTCTCATCAAACAAGCATCGGGTCAAGTTAAGAGTCAGATCTGTGGAGAGGCGAGTCCACTCACAGTAGAAACGCATGTTTTATAAGGTCATTTTGAGCAGAGAAAATACTCACAATGAAATAAATGCTAGATAATGCCACACTGTGTAACATTCAAAGTAAAGTTGACCCATTATTTGTTAAAGGAAAAGTAACGTTTTTTACAATCTGAACCTTATTTCGGTAATAAAACAAGTTGTTTTACTCACCCATAGCACTTTGGTGTCATATGGAGAATTTCCGGAGATGTTTTAGATTAGCGTTAGGCTAACGCCGTTAGCCTAGCGCAACTTATAGCCATAGCTCGGCGCATTCCCCGAGCATGTAATATGCCCCGTGCGGGCTCCAAATAACACAAAGTTTAGCACTTTTCAAATCATAGAAGCTCGATGTGTTAGTCTACGATTTCGTTTGAATCAAAAGTGGCCTGTAATCCGAGATTTATCCATAGTTTACAGCTATGCGTTCCATGTTTGGGTCCCGGGAGCTGAGAGTACACTCCGCGCATGCGCACTGGCGTCCTCATCTACTCGAAACTATGGCTAAATCTCGGATTACAGGCCACTTTTGACCACATGAAATCGTAGACTAAAGACATTGAGCTTCTATGATTTGAAAAGTGCTAAAGTATGTGTTATTTGGAGCCCGCACGGGGCATATTACATCATTGGCATTCCCCGAGCTATGGCTATAAGTCGCGCTAGACTAACGGTGTTAGCCTAACGCTAATCTAAAACATCTCTGGAAATGCTCCATATGACACCAAAGTGCTCTGGGTGAGTAAAACAACTTGTTTTATTACCGAAAAATAAGGCTCAAATTGTAAAAAACGTTACTTTTCCTTTAAGCTTAAAGTGTTGAAAATAAGATAAGACTTTATTGATCTCACATAGGAGAAATTTACTTGCCACAGTAGCTCCAGGCAGAGACAGTTTGAACAAGAAAGACAGTGCATGCAGGCAAGAATAAAATAAAATAAATAATAATAAAATAAGTAATAATAGAAAGCAGTAACTAGGAGAGTATGGAAAAAAATATTGCACATTTGGGCTATATGGTAGTATTATACAGTGTGTGATAATGTGTGATATTGTTGAATTAAGTCTCCTCAAAGTCATGTTTAAAGCAAAGTGCAATTTATTACCTGTAAATATTCAAAGTACTACAATTTAGAACTACAATTTAAAAGGAACCGACATGTTTAAAAAACCCAGATTCAGAACCGAGGTTATGGATCGAAGTGTCGCCGTGTAACAAGTTAATCTATGGCAAAGTCTTGACAAAAAAACCCCCAAAGGATCAAGGACAATAACGACATTTAAAAAATACATAAAATCCAGTGTCATGTGTAGGTATGAAAAAGAAAACCAAGTTGCTGCACATAAAAATGAAGCGTTCTGTTTACAACTGATTAATAATTGTGATTGAAATGGAATGTATTGATGAAATGTTTTATCGTCACTATCGGTGTTAATGTCTGGAAAAGGGAAGAGGGGCAGATGACATAAGATTACTCTTCTTTCTGCTCATTTCATTCAGTTATTGTATTGTTATCACACTGTTGATGTCTTTTTATACTTTATTAATGAAATGCGTGAATTTATTATTTATTAATGAAATAAAACAAACAAAAACATTTAAATGAAATAAAAAGAATTCTACTTTCTATGGTTGACTTTTTCAGTTTTAAACTGTTAAAATGTACCAAATAACTAAGAACAAGACCTCACCTTTTTCACATCTACATTGGTAGAATAGTACCTTTTATCTTGTTAAAGGGACAGTGTGTAAGATTTTTACCCGTTAATTATTGAAATTGAAGATACCCATTCAAAAATACATTGTTTTCCAAGCCTTTTCACTTCCATCATGAAATCAAAGTATTCTTTTGGACTTAGATATAGTCACATAAAAGGGGGATCTTCCCCATGCAGAGGCAGCCATTTTGAATACGAGAGCCGCAGAAGGACATTTGGGCTCCGCCTTCGGCAAGACTCGTGGTTTTGGGTAAACAACACAAGCATGCTGCCGGATCAGACTCGTAATGGATCTAACACGTGTTTTGGACTAAATTGTTTTACTGGATTTTATTCGCTGGATCCTTACGGACAAATTGAGAGAAAGTTTATGGTGAAATACTGAGTTTGACCTGTGCAAAGCATTCTAAGGTAAGCTAACCTCGTTTTGTGCTTTTCCGTATAAAAGCCCCATGTGCTCGGGGAGTGTTTGTTGTGCAGGGAAATTAATTGCATAGTCAAAAAGAGGAGACTGTAAGGTTTCATTTGATGTGTAGAGTGTCATGGTACATGATTGGGAATGTGTGTTTTCATGAGAAAAAATAAATAAATAAATAACCGGGAGGAACCTCGAGGTCTGCCGTAGCTAAAACAGAAAGTGCAATAGCACCATCCACCTATGCGCCACGAATCCTACACACTGGGGCTTTAAAACTGATCAAATAGTTTCTCATTGTGAATAATTATTATATGTAATTTGTGTTAAGAGTCTATATGGTTTCAGTGGACATTATAAAGTAAAGTAAGGTTTGATTTTAAAAAATGGAAAAACATCAAGCATTTGTCTGTTTTCACTGTTTTTTACGATCTGAACCTTATTTCGGCAATAAAACATGCTGATTTACTCACCCATATCACTTTAGTAACATTTGGAGCAGTTCCATAGATTTGGTAGGTTAGGATATCCGGGTAACGTGAGTGCTCGGGGCACGGTGTTGCGGTCACCAAATAACACAAACTTTAGCACTTTTCACATCACAGAAGCTCAATGTGTCAGCGTAGATTTTCGGTGGAGTCAAAAGTGTCCTGTAACCCGATATCCAGCTATAGTTTCATTTGATGAAGTCATCATAGAGGACAGCGCGCATGTGCGATTTCCCAGCTGTCAGATCTCGGTTACAGTCCGAAAGAAGCTAAGAAGACGAAAACATCTCTGCTTGAGAAAATGGTGCGAACATGCATTTATCCCGGTTGCGAAAAAAAAAAAGACATCTTGGACGAAGTTGAGCTTTCACAGGCTTCCTCATTACAATCCGAAGTTACTGAAACTGTGGCTACTTATTTTGAGAATGGACCCAGACATGAAAGGCAAAGCTGTAAGACGTTTGGACCATCGTGTTTGCACTACCCACTGCAGTCAAGACGATTTTTTACCAGCAAAGAAGGAAGGCCAGCGGATTCAGCGCACGATTCTGAGAAGTAATCCGATACCCATGGCTGTTATCCTGTGCGCTGCTCCTCAAACTGTCTCCGCTTCCTTCTTTCTAATACCTCCTCATCCGTTTACTCAGGCTCAAAACGATAGGGACGGCCATCATACTCAAATAAGTCCTCTTCAGTCTCAAAGTCCGAATCTTCAGCCATGTCTCGCTCACAACAGAAAAGTTCAGAGCGGTGTTTATCTGCTAAACAGCTGTGACTTCACGCATGCGCGCTGTCCTCTATGATGACGTCAACAAATGAAACTATAGCTGGATATCGGGTTTCAGGCCGCTTTGGACTCCACTGAAAATCTACGCTGACACGGCGAGCTTCTGTGATTTGAAAAGTGCTAAAGTTTGTGTTATTTGGTGAACGCAACACCGTGCCCCGAGCACTCACGTTACCCGGATATCCTAACCTACCAAATCTACGGAACTGCTCCAAATGTTACTAAAAAGCTATACTCAAACAATGTATTCTTAGTCTGGATGCCATTTATAAAACATTCTAATAAGAAGGAGAAGAAGGAGGAGGAGAAGAAGAAAAAAAGAAGAAAAATAAGTTACAGTGATGAATTGTATACAGAAGTAACATTTGGTGGCATTTGATTTGGTTTTCTGCCGTCAGCTACAAGACAGAGAACCTACATTTTTCAGATCTGTAATAAGCTCAATTGCAAAAACAGATTTGTTTTACTCTACATGTTTTCATATTCTACAGATATGATGAAGGAGGAATGGAATATTTGGATTTCCTTAAAGGTCCCATGGCATGAAATTTTCACTTTCTGAGGTTTTTGAACGTTAATGTGAGCTCCTCTACCCTGTTTAGCCCCCCCCCCCATGGTTAAAAGTTGCAAAATGTCTAAACTGAGCATTTGCGATCCTTTTCTGCGTTACAAAAAATTGGAGCTCAAACGGGCGATTTTGAACAAGGCACCTTATTGACGTCAGATCGAAAAAAGAAATGCAAATGCAGTTCCACCCCCGTCTGTCTGTACTCAGCGTCTCTGTAAATCACGCCCAGAGAGTTTGGACCGCGAATGCGCTAGGCAATGCGAAATGCGTTTTTTTATTTGCCTGGAGGCACGTCCGAGTGTTTCTAGGCTCGGAAGTCCTTTATCTGAGCCTCTGGACCTTTGAACAGCAGTGGTTTAATTTTATTTTCTGTGGAAATGTGTTTATTTTTCAATGGAACGCTTCAAATCTCTCTCCCCGTGCAAAAACAAGGAAATGGATCAGCTGTGGGCTGAGGGCTCAGTGCCCAGAGCGGAGAGTTTGGCCACGCCCCCACCCTCTACTATAGGCCAGCTCTTTTCTCCTCATTTGCATTCAAGCAACAACGCCCAGAATAACGTGTTTGAGAGAGATATTTATGACTCTTTCTCAGCTTATCTCTGTTTCTCATGCACTGAGTGTTGATTTTGAAGAAGGATTCATTTACAGTATTAGGGAACCATTAAGGAGCCATATAAAAGCATCAAGAAGTACCATGTCATGGGACCTTTAAAATACATTTGGCTTTGGAAAAAACATTATTAATGTTTAGTTAATAATGTTATTAATTATTATTAATTATTAGTCTGGATGCCATTTATAAAACATTCTAATAAGCCCTCGACAAAGCATTCAAAATAAAATAAAAATACAGATATGAATTTTCTAAAAAACGAAAAAATAAAGTTATAGACAAAAACCTCCCTGTACTGCAGTCATATCCATGTACATCCTTAGCCTTTTCTCATATTCCCTTTTATTACCACAGTGTCTCCTCACACACCTGTCCACAGTGTTGACTCCTGGGAGCTGCTGAAACACAGACTGACATTTAGAGCAGGTATGAGGTGTTGTACCTGAGTGGACTTAACCCCAGTGGCTCTGTCTGTGTGTGTGTGCCCTTTGACCTTTATTCTGTCTCTCAAGGACGATCTGATCTGCTCCACTAAACCAGCGGACAATAACTGTACTCTGAGGAGACGCTGAGTTGTGCTGCCGAGACTTTTCAAACAATATAAACAACTACCAGTCATTTTTACTACTGCCTACATTTGTAAACACAGAAGATGTTAAAGGAGAATTCATGTTTTTTACAATTTGAGCCTTATTTCGGTAATAAAACAAGTTGTTTTACTCACCCATAACACTTTGGTGTCATATGGAGCATTTCCGGAGATGTTTTAGTTTAGCGATATCCGTAACGTGAGTTCTCGGGGCAAATGTTTGCAGTCTCCAAATAACACAAACTTTAGCACTTTTCAAATCATAGAAGCTCAATGTCTTAGTCTACACTTTCGTTTGAGTCAAAAGTGGCCTGTAATCCGAGATTTATCCATAATTTACAGCTTTGCGTTTCATGTTTGTGTCCCAAGAGCTGAGAGTGAAATAAGATGTGACTCCGCACATGCGCACTGACGTCCCCATCTACTCGAAATTATGGATAAATCTCGGATTACAGGCCACTTTTGACTCAAACGAAAGTGTAGACTAAGACATTGAGCTTCTATGATTTGAAAAGTGCTAAAGTTTGTGTTATTTGGAGACCGCAAACATTTGCCCCGAGAACTCACATTACGGAGATCGCAAATCTAAAACATCTCTGGAAATGCTCCATATGACACCAGAGTGCTATGGGTGAGTAAAACAATTTGTTTTATTACCGAAATAAGGCTCAGATTGTAAAAAAAAACGTTAATTCTCCTTTAAATATATGAAGCAAGATAAAAGGTAAATGGCTACTATTTTGATGTTCACACTGAATGAGATGGTTTGTCCAAACTTTTGACTGTGTGATAAAATATTATGATCAACAGCACTGCCAAGACTCAAGTATGTGGGAATACAACATGGTCGGGTCAGCCAGTCTAATTACAGATGGACGCTTTAAAGGGATAGTGCGTTTTTTTTTTTATGTTAATCTGTATGGCTTCCCCTTCAACAGTTTCCTGAGATTAACACTGATTTACCCATGACAGCGTGATCTGACACCGGTTCTGTACCTCGTGAACGTAATTCCGGTAAGTTAGCCTGGACAGTTAATAAAGCTTGTTTTTCCTTCTCAAAACAACATTTGTCCAAAAAGCGATATATGTGCGTCACAAGCAGTTGTCCGCTAAAACTTCAGCAGCGTATTTCGCATATTTTCCTCTAGATTCGTATCACTGCGCCCATGTTAGCTGTATTGCCTGTTCGCTTGTAAACATCCGCTTACAGTGAACAGTCTAATACAGCTAACGTGGGTGCAGTGAAAATATGCTCAGGGCACTGTTTAAGGGGAAGCCATACAGATTAACATTAAAAAAAAAAAAAAAAAAGCACTATCCCTTTAAGCCGCAACATAAAACAATCATCCAAAATGTTACTACAAAATACCAAAAAACATCCATCCATTTTCTTCTGCTTATCCGGGGCCAGGTCACGGGGGTAACAGGGACTCCCAGACTTCTTCACCCTGGACACTTCCTCCAGCTCCTCCAGGGGGACCTCAAGGTGTTCCCAGGCCAGCCAGGAGACATAGTCCCTCAAGCATGTCCTGGGTCTTCCCCGGGGCCTCCTCCCGGGTGGACAACTGGGACATGCCCGGAACACCTCCCGAGGGAGGCGTCCAGGAGGCATCCGGAACAGACGCCCGAGCCACCTCAGCTGCTCCTCTCGACGTGGAGGAGCAGCGGCTCTACTCCGAGCTCCTCCCGTGTGACTGACCTCCTCACCCTGTCTCTAAGGGAGCGCCCAGTCACTCTGCAGAGGAAACTCATTTCGGTCGCTTTTATCCACGATCTTGTCCTTTCGGTCATTACCCAGAGCTCATGACCAAAAAGCACACAGCACCAGTCAAAAGATTGGACACACACTCTGATTTAATGTGTATTTTCTTAATGTTTACTTCTTTTTTACATTTTAGATATGAGTTATGAGTTATTTTGAGATGAAAAAGTGTCTCCAAACTTTTGACTGGCAGCGAGGTCTTGGTTCTCACACGCCCATGTAAACAGGGCTACTCTTTCATGATGGAGCGCTATGCTAATTTCCTGCCTGTATTTCCCGTCCCCTCCTCGTGTATCACTCCCCTCAGCCCTCTGTTTGTCGCTCTCTTCACACAGACAGCAGACAGCCTGACCTTCTCCTGTTTTCCCTCTGCTTGTCTCACACTGGAGTAATTAGGAGCAGTCTTCATTAATTACACATGCGCCTCTATAGCCCTCCTCCTCCTCCTCTGTGTGTGTGTGTGTGTGTGTGTGTGTGTGTGTGTGTGTGTGTGTGTGTGTGTGTGTGTGTGTGTGTGTGTGTGTCCGAGCAGGAGAATCTGTCAACACAATCCAATTCTGCAACCTCAACAAGTGCACGTTTGTTCAATCAAAATGCCACGGATCATTTGTCTTCTCTGCCATGTGGAGACTGGGGAGAGACAGAAGAGGAAGGAGAAGAAGGAGGAGGAGAAGGAGGAGGAGGAGAAGAAGGAGGAGAAGACAAGGGGGAGGGGGGAGAAGAAGGAGGAGTAGAAGAAGGAAGAGAAGGAGGAGGAGCCGAAGATGGAAGAGAAGAAGGAGAAGAAGAAAAAGGAGGAAAAGAAGGAGGAGAAGACGACGAAGGAGAAGAAGATGAAGGAGGAGAAGAAGGAGGAGAAGACGATGAAGGAGAAGAAGATGGAGAAGGGGAGAAGAAGGAAAATAATGAGTAGAAGAAGAAATGGGTGAAGAAGGAGGACAAGATGATGAAGGAGGAGGAGGAGGAGGAAAATAAGCAAAAGAAAAAGGAGGCAAAGAAGGAGAAGATGAAGGAGAAGGGGGAGAAGAAGGAAAATAAGGAGAAGAAGAAGAAAAAGGAGGCAAAGAAGGAGAAGAAGATTGATGAAGGAGGAGGAGGAGGAAAATAAGGAGAAGAAGAAAAAGGAGGCAAAGAAGGAGAAGATGAAGGAGAAGGGGAGAAGAAGGAAAATAATGAGTAGAAGAAGAAATGGGAGAAGAAGGAGGACAAGATGATGAAGGAGAAGAAGAAGAAGGAGGAGGAGGAGAAGGGGAAAAAGAAGGAAAATAAGGAGAAGAAGAAAAATGAGAAGATGATGAAGGAGAAGGGGGAGAAGAAGGAAAATAATGAGTAGAAGAAGAAAAAGGGGGAGAAGGAGAAGATGACGAAGGAGGAGGAGGAGGAAAAGAAGGAGAAGAAAAAGGAGGCAAAGAAGGAGAAGAAGATGAAGGAGAAGGGGAGAAGAAGGAAAATAATGAGTAGAAGAAAAGGGAGAAGGAGGATAAGATGATGAAGGAGAAGAATAATAAGGAGGAGGAGAAAGGGGAGAAGAAGGAAAATAAGGAGGAGAAGAAGAAAAAGGAGGAGAAGAAGAAGGAGAAGGGGGAGAAGAAGGAAAATAATGAGTAGAAGAAGAAAAAGGGGGAGAAGGAGAAGATGACGAAGGAGGAGGAGGAGGAAAATAAGGAGAAGAAAAAAAAGGAGGAGAAGGAGAAGATGAAGGAGAAGGGGGAGAAGAAGGAAAATAAGGAGAAGAAGAAAAAGGAGGAGGAGAAGATGACAAAAGGAGAAGAATGAAGAGAAGATGAACGAGAAGGGGGAGAAGGAAAATGAGAAGAAAAAGGAGGAGAAGAAGATGGAGGAGAAGAAGGAAAATAAGAAGGAGAAGCAGAAAAAGAAGTTACAGTGATGAATTGTACACAGAAGCAACATTTGGTGTCATTTGATTTGGTTTTCTGCCATCAGCGACATGACAGAACCTACATTTTCCAGATTTCTAATAAGCTCAATTGCAAAAACATGTTTTTATTCTACATATTTTCATTTGGATTTCACTAAAATACATTTGGCTTTGGAAAACATTAAAATGGCAAAGTGTCTGAAAAAGTTGCAGTAAGTCAGTGGTTCTTCAGGTATATGTAGTGTTAATAAAGCACTTATTAAGACATTAAAATCATGACGTCTAGTAACATCCACATGATGCTATAAAATCGGATTAAGAATAGGAGAACATTAATGGGGAAAAAACAAAAAATAAAGCACACCTATTCTGCAAAATCATCTTTTTAGTCATTTTTCATGGTCAGACTGTAATAAAACAAGGCTCAGATTAAAGTCTAAATTGGAGTACAGCGGTCCCTCGTTTATCGTGGTGGTTATTTTCTAATAATAACCCACAATAGGCGAAATCCGCAAAGTAGCAGCTTTATATTTTACAATTATTCTACATGTTTAAAGGCTGTAAACGCCCCACCACACACATTCTACACTTTTCTCAGACTGACATTAACATTTTCTCACATTTCTCTCTTGTTTAAACACTCAAACTTTCGTAGATTTTCAACAACAAAAAAAGCACAGTATTTATAGAATGAAACCAAAGAGCCAAACCGGTTTTCAGGCCCTAAACATATGTGAGTGTATGTCACAGTTCCTCTGACCGAGCCTCTTCGTCGAGAAAACTTGCAAACAAACAGCACTTCAGAGTCACACTGTTAGCAATTGAAGATTTATATAAAACAGGCTGAAGCATTCTGTACTGTACAGGAGACACGGAGGAGAATGACAGACAAATCGGCAAAGGTCTACAGTCCCTTAGCCAATCAGGACGCAGAACACAATGCGCGTTGATACACTTTGTGTCTGCGAAACAACGAGGCCACGAAAGGTGAACTGCGTTATAGTGAAGGACTACTGTAACAGAGCTTCAGACAAAGCAGTGTCTACAGTTAGCATCACACCCCCAAGAAATACATGTACATGACACCAACAGTAAGCATCTAACACTGTCCACTGTTATTCAGCCCAACCTCAACCAACGTCTTTTGTAAACTTCAGTAGATAAATCCTGTTTCCCATTGATTTTGCCTCTTTCAGCGACTGGTAATCACAACACACACGCACACACACCGTTCCACTGACGAGCTTTTAATTAAACAGTGAGCGAACGCAGCGGTGCAGCGGCTGCGCAGTCACAGAGCGTCAACACAACACTGACCAAAGGGGGCGCTGTGGGTTACAGTTTAGACAGGTATTAAGGCTGCATCCCATTTCTCAAGGCAAGGCAAGGGGTGTCCCAATTCTAATTTTGATCAAGGGCTCGGGCCACGACCTCGGGCTACATACCCCTAGAAACGAAGTAAGCTCTCGACCAGACTTGAAACAAAGGGGTACGACTACAAGCTCAGGCAGGTTTCGGGATCAGGATGACAGCGTCACATCGACCAGCCAACGAGTCTCATAAATGTATTTTCAGCAGTTGTAATTATCGATTAACAGTTTAGCAGGTTTACAATTATGACGCTTATGTTCTACGTTACTTTTAGTGAACAATTTTCACTTTATCAAAACCACGAACTAATGCACTGAAAGAAACGTTTCTCTAGAGCCATTTCTCACTGGAATGTGCTGCCACAACACATCATGCTCATACAAAATCATGCTGTTTTTACAGAATATGTTAAGAAATTACTATTTGAAAATGCTATAAGTTGAATGTTACATATTTAGTATGTGTTTTTGATAAGGTAACTTAAACTCAGTGTTTTGATTTGGCTGTTTTGATGGTGCTTAAAGATCCCATGACATGGTACTTCTTGATGCTTTTATATGGCTCCTTAATGGTTCCCTAATACTGTAAATGAATCCTTCTTCAAAATCAACACTCAGTGCATGAGAAACAGAGATAAGATGAGAAAGAGTAATTTTTCTCTCTCTGAACACTCCATAATGGGCGTTGTTGCTTGAATGCTAATGAGGAGAAAAGAGATGGCCAATAGTAGAGAGTGGGGGCGTGGCCAAACTCTCCGCTCTCGGCTCTGAGCTGTCAGCTCTGCCCTCTGATCCATTTCCGTGTTTTTGCACGGGGGAGAGATTTGAAGCGTTTTATTGAAAAATAAACACATTTCCACATAAAATAAAATTAAACCACTGCTGTTCAAAGGTCCAGAGGCTCAGATAAAGGACTTCTGAGCCTAGAAACACTCGGACGTGCCTCCAGGCAAATAAAAAAACGCATTCCGCATTGCCTAGCGCATTTGCAGTCCAAACTCTCTGGGCGTGATTTACAGAGACGCTCAGTACACACAGACGGGGGTGGAACTGCATTTGCATTTCTTTTTTCGATCTGACGTCAATAAGGTGCCTTGTTCAAAATCGCCCGCTTGAGCTCCGATTTTTTGTAACGCAGAAAAGGATCGCAAATGCTCAGTTTAGACATTTCACAACTTTTAACCATGGGGGGGGGGGCTAAACAGGGTAGGGGAGCTCACATTAACGTTCAAAAACCTCAGAAAGTGAACATTTCATGCCATGGGACCTTTAAAATGTATTAAAATGTATTCTATTTGAAATTGGACCCCAGGAAAACTAGTCTCTGCGTTTGTAGAGACTAATGGGGATCCTTAAATAAACAAATAAACAAACTGTTGTTGCGGTTTTAATTTTAGTGATGTCTGTTTAGCCAGCATTATCGTTTTCATCGAACTTTCATGTATAAAGCAATTTTTTTTGTCAAGCTGAGGTACCCGATAATCCTTGACATTTGTTTACGTTTGTTTGCGTCAGTTGTTGTCACCTCTGTAGACGTAGCAGCCAGGTAGAAGCAAGGGATGATGACGCAAACGGTAATCGAGCGGTGTCCCATTTATTAGGGGAACGTTCATACCCCAAGCCCTCTCAGCTCGGTATCGAGGGGCAAGACAAAGACGCAGATAAAGTGGAAGTGGAAGGGGTAAGACAGAGTAATGGGACGCAGCCTAAAGCACTACTGTGAGAACGGGGGCTAAGGATATTAAATCCATCGTAAATAAAATAAACCGTCATGTTCAAAGAAGATATGTTATGCTTGTTGAACTCTCATGGGTTTCAGAACGATAAAAAGGTGACTGTTGCCATAGCGATTTAAAACAAAATCCTATATCTGGATGGTGAAAGTCCTCAAAATGTCGCTTATTCAAAGGTTTCTGTGTTCTGATACAAGATATTCATCATAGTTTTTCAGCACTTAAATGAACTTCCTGGAGGTTAATCCAAACCTTAAAGAGGAGATATTTTACTTCTGTGGGGTTTTAACTGTGCTATACTAGAAAAGAAATATATAAATACTGTATATAAATTATAGGTCCCCCCTCAAAAAAAGGCACAACTAGCCTAACCTTAACCTAAACCCAAACTTACTTTACCCAGATGTGATGATTTAGTAATAAAGGATTTATTATAAGTCATGGGGACCTGTTTTTTGTTAGGAAAAGGAGTTGTACAGATTTTAGTCCCCACAGTGAGATAAAACACTCATCCGCACACACACAGTAGCGGGTTCATTTATAACCCAGGCGGAGGGAGACTCGGGCTTTTAGTAATCAGATAGTGGTTCAATAAATGCTGAGGTGAGTCCCCTGAGGACGCCGGTGAAGGGCCATTTACCACCAGACTGGACCCACGCCTCGGGTCTCTACACACCACTGTACAGAGGCTCAGTGGCACAAAGAACTAAACACATGCAGACTGTAGAGTTAGGACTGCATATTTTTAGTTTTCAGTTTGTAAGATTTTAACAATTAACACATTTTGCTAACACATTTCTGCCACTTCCAAACCAATTTAAAGGTCCTGTATGATGCAAAATTGACCCTTGTGAGCTTTAAGCCATGTTGTAATGCTGTTATCGCTGCAAAAACAGACCTGGAGTTAGAGCTGGGCGGTATGACCAAAAATTGATATTACGGTATTTTTCAAAATTATATCGTTGGCACGGTATTTTTTTTTTTCCATGCATGACTAGGTGTTAACCCCATTTCCCAAAAATTTAGAGAAAATTTACTGCAGTAAATTTGACTTGTTAAAAGCCACCTTTCTCAACAAGGCTAAGTGGTCCAATGTCTTTAGCGAAGTGGATAGTAATATCGTTGGTAATATCGTTCCATCGTTTGCTTTTCTTGTCGTAGGCAGTCCCCTTAGCAAACGTGTCTTTGAGTGACGTCTGAGTGGCGTTTTGTGTTGTGGCGCCAACTTGAACGTTCCCTGCAGACGTGGAAGAGGATGCAGATCTTAGTTTCGTGCGTTCTTCATATTCCAGGACATGTTTGTGACGGAGGTGGTGAAGCAGATCGCTCGTGTCGCCTTCTGCGGCTACAACTTTAGCCCGACGACATTTACAGCCGAAGTACTTCCACACGACTGACACGGCTCCACTTTTCGGTATAAGTTCCTCTGTGTCTGTACCATTTTCTCCGTCCATGTTGTTCACCGCTCAACACACACTGAGCTTCCACCGCTCTCACGCCACTGCAGAACAGTCCCCCTCTCAAACAATGTCCCGCGGCGCCACGTTCCGCTGCTCTGTCTTCCCGATGTTTTGTACGCACACACTCACCGGTATTGGGGTATATGACGAATTCATATCATTAAAAAATAAATAAATAAATAAACGGTATGAAGCGGTATACCCCCCAGTAGGGTTGGATGATCTATCGTTTTAGATCAAAAATCGCAATCTCAGACAACACGATTTTGGGTTTGTTCAAGTCGATTAAATTGTTAAAGATCATGAAGATCGTTAGTTTTTTGCAGTGCTCCTAACTGACCCAGGTTTTGTTTCGTCAACTATTTCACACATGTATGCCACCTGGCCCGCCTCCCTGCCACGCTGCTAAACTCACCAATCAGAAGCGGCGTGCTGCGCATGGACAGGTCACAATTCAGGGCTCTCAAGTCTCACGCATTGGGAGTGTGACACACGCAATTCGACGTGACACGTCACACGCCACACATGGCATTTCTCACGCTGATTTTTTTTTTTTGTGTGCCCAGAAAATCGTTCTGCGTGGCTCAGTTTATGCAGGCACCGCGCGTTTTCAGCGTCCCGCTCCCCGGAAAAAAATCAGCCAATCAGCGGTGATGATAAAACAAACTGAGAACCATCAGGTAATAACTTCATTTATATAACTCTCATTAGTTGCTTTGTAGTTTAAGTTTGCTCTTTAGACATTTACAGCAGGGCTCTCAAGTAGGGTGACCATTCGTCCGGATTTCGTCCGGACAGTCTGGTTTTAGAGCTGTCTGTCCGGCCGTCTGTCACGTGTCCTCCTTTTTTACATTTTGTCCTCCTTTCGGACCCTCATCGGCCACCCTTGCATAAATCTTAATCATAAAATCCCCACCCATTATTTACACTTGCTACTCTGCGATGTTGTGTCGTATGCAAACATTTGCGATGCGCGCCGCGTGCAGCTGATACAGCCCGTCAGCCCCTCGTATTGTCCGCTCTCTATCTGCACTATCAGCCACTCTTTGAGGTGCAACTTGGCTCCTTCTTCCATCTTCATCGCCTTATTACTGTCCCTTAAAAATGTGTTTTCTTTAGTGCCATGCGTAACAGGTTTCGCTTACGTTTCCTCTCAATGTAGACCGTTAAAATACGTTACAATATTTACATTACAGCTTTCATAATTGCAAATAATATTTTGGGGATTTTGTGCGAATTACACAAATCCAGGTAGCGAGATCTTACCTCTTAGTGAAATGCAGAACTACTAGTTCTGCATTTCTTCTTTCTTCTTTGCCATGGCATATGATGGCAGGGCAAAGACTGTGTTTTTTCAGTGAATTAGTGATATTGTTTTTTGTTCATATCATCTTGACCATAATTTGCCACATTTTTCTTTTTGATGGGTGTTCCATGTTAATAAATATATGTTGAGTCAGTGGTCACCCTACTCTCAAGTCTCACGCATTGAGAGAGACAATTCGACGCGTTCACACGCTCACACGGCATTTCTCACGCAATTTTCCCCCCGTCTCGCTCCTCGGAAATTACGCAGTCTCACACACGACCCCGCTCAAAACTTGAGAGCCCTGGGTCACATGTTCTCTATGTCATCTATTTCAGAAATGGCTTCAGCAAACGCGCCTACAAACACGGTGACCAAAGAGTCATTTAAAAGTCTCCTCTGCACGATAGATAAGGTGCCTGGTTTACACCTGGCCATATCACAAGTGATATATGGTCTGGGAGCCACCTTCCAAATATCTCGTAGCGGAGGTGTGGTTTACGTTCGCCAACGGCCGTTTATTGGGCGTTACGAATGTCTATCATTTGGCGTATACGTAGCCCATAGCCAAACATGTCAGTTGTCAGTTCAAACTCCAAGCTTCCGTTTGTCATATACAGTAGTACGCGTCACCATCTTGCCACCCCTCCCTGCTCTCTGATTGGCTCCCAGAATCGGGAGAGCTCGCTTGCCATAGTTGCCAGGCTGTCTTTCAGATCAGAACGAACGAAAGCAGCCTGGGATTTTCCAGGTTAATAAAAGACTGACCTTGCACCACTTTAAAAGACTTCTTTGGTCTATTTAAGACACAGATGCTCTTTTAGTTCTTCAGGTGTAATAACTGCAGTTGCTCAAGCGCTCAATGTAGACTATGTACAGCATGTTTCTTTTAAATAAACAGGACTACATTTGAAATAAATTATTGACTTTCTTGCACTACAGTTTAGTGGAATTTAGTGTTTGAATGGTATGATGTAAGTTTCTGTGATGTTTGCAGATGTTCATGTGCACTGAAAGCGCCTCTATTTCCTCCGCAAACTGAGGAGAGCTGGAGCCCCTCCACCCATTATGACCACCTTCTACCGAGGCACCATTGAGAGCGTCCTGACCAGCTGCATCACTGTGTGGTACGGGAGCTGCACTGAACAGAACAGGAAAGCCCTGCAGCGCATAGTGAATGCAGCTGGGAGGATCGCTGGTGTCTCTCTCCCCTCCCTCCTAGACATTTTTAACACCCGGCTCACCCGCAGAGCGTCCAGCATTGTGGGTGACCCGAGCCACCCCGCACATAGCCTGTTCAGCCTCCTGCCCTCGGGGAGAAGGTACCGGAGTCTCCGGGCCCACTCCACCAGGCTTTCAAACAGCTTCATCCACCAGGCTGTCAGGAGGCTGAACTCATACTCACACCCGAACTCCCACCTTACCCATCTCCCACCCCCCACCCCCCATATTGGCATAACCTGTATTCCATAAAAAGACCTATCACTCTAGACACTTTTAAAAAACTGCTGCTAAGGACTACTGTTGCACTGTTGCACATTTACATTTACTACTGGAATTTTACTCCTGTTGCACTGTTGTTTACTACTGTTATTGCACACTTACATTTACTACTGGAATTTTTAGTACTGTTGTTTACTCCTGTTATTGAATTTTACCCCCGTTGCACTGTTGTTTACTACTGTTATTGCACATTGACTACTGGAATTTTAGTACTGTTGTTTACTCCTGTTACTGCACTAGAATTACTACTGTTGCACATTTATTTTTATTTTATCTTAACTCCTATGCACATTCTACTGCACATGACCAAGTCACTGCTGTATCTTCCATTGCACATTTTTGATGCACACTGCACACTTTGGAAATCTGTATATAGTATAGTTTATTTATTATGTTGCACTGTTTTAAGATTTTAGATCGTAGACTTTAGTTTTAACTTAGATCTCTGTCTTAGATAGTTTTTTTGTTGTGTTTTGTCTTCATATTGTATTTTGTACACTGTCTTTTTGCACTACCTGGCCAGAGAGAAACAAAATTTCGATTCACTGTATGTTGAACACATATGGCAGAATTGACAATAAAGCTGACTTTGAACTTTTGAACTTGAACTTTGAAACTTAATTTGAAAAAAAATTGTGGATGAAATCGAAATCGCAATATCTGCCAGAAAAATCACAATTGAATTTTTTCTTAAAATCGTTCAGCCCTACCGTCCAGCCCTACCTGGAGTCGTGTTTTTTTAATTCACACATTTGAGTAACCCTTTATTATGAGTCTTTCTACACCTCCAAAGCTCAAGCTCAAAATGCTCTGTTCCACCTTGTGATGTCATGAAGTGGTAGATTCCAACTTAAAAGCTGCCTTTACTTTACTAGAAATTTGCAATTTCAGGGCTGAAATCATCTAAATGATTCAAGAGAAGTTGTGTGGAGTTTAAAAGACAATAAAGCACTTCTGTATTACCACATGACATCACAAGGTGGAACTGAGTGTTTTCAGTTTGAGAAAAGAACAAAGCCTAAATACGCAGGGTTTGTTTGTTAAACATGAAACAAAACACAACTCCAGGTCTGTTTGTGATGAGGAAACATTATAACAGAGAGGAAATAGCGTAATATGGGCTCTTTACAACAACATAATAAAAATAAAAGTTTGACCCGATAGTATTTTCAGTTTCCGCTGTATAAATGAGTGGAGGAGCGGTGTTCGTATCTGACAAAGCTCTGGAGGGCTACATAAAATAAACGTGGGAGGTGTAATGTCCGTATATGTGCATGTGCTTCTCCGTCGCCATGACAGCTGCTGCAGACTGATAGCTGATGCATTATGGGAAAACTAACACGCGGCAATCAAAGGCCTATTCCTCTCCCTCCGATGACAACTCAATTTGGCCAATGGGTCAATAAAAATACATTATGTTGTTGACCCTCCTGGTATCTCGTATCAATACACACCGGCTCAGATAGAATTATGAAGGAGCGGCCCTCACAGCAGATCCAGGTCACTATAAATATATGACAGGACAATAATATGTCTATACGTCTAAAGTGATGAATGAATGCATCTTTTCAAACTCAATATCTGCCTTTGCATTTTACTCCTTTAAGGCACCTGATTTTACTTCAGAAAATGAGCTGCTTATACAATATATACCAGTCAAAGGTTTGGACTTATATATATATATATATATATATAGTATAGTATTGGATAAGCAACAGAACAAACCGTGGTGGACGTTGCAATACCAAGCGATGGTAACATAAGGAAAAAGGAACATGAGAAACTAGAGAAATACCAGGGGCTCAAGGAAGAGCTGGAGAAGGCCTGGAAGGTGAAGGCATCAGTGGTTCCCGTGGTGATCGGAGCACTCGGGGCTGTAACCCCCAAACTGGAGGAGTGGCTACAACAGATCCCAGGAAAAACATCAGACATCTCAGTACAAATGTACAAAGTAGTAAACACACACACACATATATATATATATATGTGTGTGTGTGTGTGTGTGTGTGTGTGTGTGTGTGTGTGTGTACATTAAATACAGATATTTAATATAATATATTAATTATTAGCGCATTTTTAAGCTTCGTGGGAGGTTGGCTGACCCCAAATTGACCTATCAAAGAATCGTTATATCTCAAAAACGAACGCAGCACAAACAAAAGTTTTTGCAGCACAAAACAGCACAAACGAAGCACAAACGATTGATACCATTTTGGGCAATTTTAGAGCATTTTTAAGCTTTGTGGGGGGCTGGTTGACCCCAATTTGACCTATAAAAGAATCGTTAATATCTCAAAAATTAAAGCAGCACAAACAAAACTTTTTGCCGCACAAACAGCACAAACGAAGCACAAACGTTTGACATAGTTTTTGTGTAGGTGTGCGTTTGATGGGGGCCAACTTCAGGCAGGTGATAAATACAGGATCTCTCTTCAGTCTATGTTCTGGACCATTAGATGTCCGTCATTCCCGGACCGGCGCGTGTCTTTCTCTGACCGGAGCGCGTGGAGCTCATCTTACTCTCGCGCTCACGCTCCGGTACCGTGTCCCCGCAGACCCGCGCGTGTCCCTCGGACCCGCACACACACACACACACACACACACACACACACACACACACACACACACACACACACACACGCACACACACACGCACACACACACACACACACACACACACACACACACAGTTTCCCCGCGGTCTGGACTCTGTTCTCCCGCTCGTGCACATCTATGGTTCAGTGTCCACGCGCTCCTCACCTGGTGACGTCTTCACGTGGCTCTCGGGTCCACGGGCCAAACCGGAGCACTTCCGGATCACGCTGTAAATTGCGCTTGGTGGCGTGACCACCACAACACGTGACCACGGCCTAAACCATTATTGATAATTTGTGTATTTATTTACTGATCAATTGATTTTCTGAATTAATAAAGTATAGCTGTATGGAGGGTTATTAGGGTCATGTTTTTTATGTGAATATAATTTTCTTTATGGCTCATCAGTACACTTTGTTAAGTTAAACCCTATGATTGTTAATTGGTTAGTCTGGGGGAGGGGCTAAGGGCTATTTAAGGGGAGCTCTGGTCATTCTGGGGCAGTCCTTGGTCTGACGATGGGGGTATTGGAGAGCTGTGTAAGTCCTGTTTATATTATTTTATTCGCCCGCCATCCTGCAGTGTAAATATTTCACTTTTTTGTGGGACTTTGTTGTCAAAGCAATAATATCTCCATGGAAACAAAGGTGGCAGACCCTCTTCCAGAAAATATGCATAACGCAATCCTAAATACAAATTGACTAGTGATGGTGAGATGAAGCCTCATGAGGCATTGAACCACTTGAGCCAATTGGTTCGAGAAAAGGTTCATTTCTCGAAGCTTCATGTGCGCACGAAACCACCTACTGGCCGAGTGTGTAATGACAGGCAGCTGTATCTGAACCACAGAATGTGTGATGATTTTTGTGTCTGTTGGGAACAGTGGCATTCCTAGAGTGATTTACTCCCTGGGCGAAAGCCACCCTTTTTTTTTTTTGCTTCGCGCCACCGCAGCGCCCCCCACGCGATGCCGCTAGGGGCAATTGCCCAGGTGGCCCCCGTCAAAGAACGCCCCTGGTTGGGAATGACTATGAATTACAAAACATGTATGACCAAATACTTTCTATACATATATTATCACATATGTGTATATTAAATTTTGTATGCATTCTGTGTGTGTAAATTTTCCCAAAATGATCATATATGATTAAAGGACTACAGATGGAAATTCGCTTTCAAGCTATAATCTGGTACAAGCATCTCTGCCTTTGGCATTCAATCAATCAATCAAACAATATTTATAAAGCACTTTTCATACAAAATTGTAGCACAAAGCGCCTTACAGTGGTTAAGGATTAGAAGATTGACCTTTATTGATCTCGCACAGGAGAAGTTGTTTCTATATTTGACCCGGGGACCATCCCCATGATTTTGTTATTTAGTCTTGGTCAGGCCCTAAGCTGGAGGATTTTACCTATGGCGCATGTTTGTGGCATTATGTGGCTGCACATTGTCCTGTTAAATAAATAAAATGAAATGAAATGTTAAGCTGTTTTTCTGAAAATGGCATAAAAGCGCATAATCGGGCCTCGGCCCATTTCGTAACACTCTAAGTGACTGTTCATCTCTACAGTTTATCACAGTCACGTGTGATTCTGTGTGAGTTTTTAAACCAGATGCCCTTCATGTAACACCATCTATTATACAGTTACTGGAGAAGGCAGTGGGTTTGAAGAAGTCTTACCAGAATCTTCCATAAGAAAAATGGTAACGAACACATGCACTTGTTTTTCTTGAGATGTTTTTAACATACTGTGTTTATTTATTTATAATGAAAATGTAAAGTGTAGCGTTGATATGTATGTGGGTATGTGTAACTATTGTATGTATGTAACTATTTATGTGGATTGGCTGCTAACTTGGCCAGGTCTCTCTTGAAAATTAGATTTTGAATCTCAATGGGACTTCCTGGTTAAATAAAGGTAATAATTCACAAATACTAATAATATATTATTACTTATTTTTATTTTATTCTTGCCTGCATGCACTTTTCTTTCTTGTTCAAACTGTCTCTTCCTGGAGCTACTGTGGCAAGTAAATGTCTCCTATGTGAGATCAATAAAGTCTTATCTTATCTTATCTTACATAACTGGACGAGATTTGAACCTCTTATCTTCTGGTCAGAGGGTGAATTAAAACTTTGACTTCTTACCCAAATATTATATTTTGTACTCATATTTGAGAGGAAACAAGTGATACAATATGTTCTTTGCTATACCATTTATTTTTACTCTTTGTTATATTATATTGTGATTCTTGAGCTACTGGATCCAAATAATTTCCCTTGTGGATCAATAAAGTTTGTCTAAGATATGGAGCAGACCCTTGTGCATTTTCAAACACTATATATTTGTGTTCTATATTTCCCGTTCAGGTTTGACTTTCACACTGGGGTCATATTTATGTGTGATCTTACATTGCTTCTTTTCATGTTTTTCGAGTTATTAAAAGTGCGTGTTGTTAGAAATAAGCAGCGTTCAGATCTGGCAGAGGGGATTAGAGTCTCAAAGGAGAGCAGACGTAAATAGAAAAATATTCCACCAAATGCGTCAGGCTTTAATCGCTTTGTGCTGCGTTCACTGGCAGTTCAGGGTGGGAATGTTTATCTTTACTGAAACACCAGATAACGACAGACATTCCGAGGGTGCTTCCAGGGTCTAAATTTGGGGTGTTTTTTTCAAATGCCGGCCTTGATCAAAAGAAGAATGACAAAGCAGGATTTTTAGGGGAACACGACGAAATATGGAAACAGAAAATATGCATGGGGAACAACGCAAAAAATATAATTAAATCAAAATAAATATGAATAGATACTTCAAGTCTTGAATAGAATAGAATAGAATAGAATAGAATAGAATAGAATGCAATGCCTTTATTGTCACCATTCATATGTACAATTTATATCATACATACTCACAATGAGACTGAAAGCATCTCACTTCAGTGCAGACATTTAAGATATATACAACACAGGAGGATATTTACAACCCAGTATAAAAAATAGAGCAAAAATTAGTGTAAAAAAAGTCCTGTACTACACTTTAGTATAAAAATATATAGGTTTTCAATCAAAAGTAAAATTAAATTATAAAGAAACAATTTCTCTTTGTGGGGTTGTCCTCCTTGATCACGTTAAAAAGCTTGTATCTGATTTTTTTTTTTTAAATCATTATTATTATTGATCAAAGGAGAAGTTCAATTTGTCAACTGGACAAAGTTTGTTTGGTTGAAAACGTTTCGCCGCTCATCCGAGAGGCTTCTTCAGCTCACAGTGAAAAGTCCCTCAGACGACTGAGGGACTTTTCACGCATTATTATTATTATTATTAGGGCTGTCAGTTTAACATGTTACACTGCAAATTAACGCGTTATAAAAATTAACACAATTAATTATGAGTGGCAAGCCTTTGAACGGCAAGTTTATTTATAAAAACAACAAAGACAGGACTGTTAGCAAGAACGCGGTGATTTGGAGCTTTTGTCAAAAATAATTTTCCGATCACTGAAACTGCTCCAGCCTGACGGATCATTTGAACGATAAACACGTCCGGATAAGTTCCATTGTTACTGGTGATAGAGCGAGTGTGAGCGAACTTCAACAAACCATCAAACCACCAAACCACCAAACCACCAGACCACCAAAACCAACAGACCACCAGACCACCAAACCACCAGACCACCAAACCAACAAACCAACAAACCAACAGACCACCAAACCACCAGACCACCAAACCAACAAACCAACAAACCAACAGACCACCAAACCAACAGACCACCAAACCAACAGACCACCAAACCAACAAACCAACAAACCACCAAACCAACAGACCACCAAACCACCAGACCACCAAACCACCAAACCACCAAACCACCAAACCAACAAACCACCAAACCATCACCAAACCACCAAACCAACAAACCACCAAACCAACAAACCACCAAACCAACAAACCAACAAACCAACAAACCACCAAACCACCAAACCAACAAACCACCAAACCACCAAACCAACAGACCAACAAACCAACAAACCACCAAACCAACAAACCACCAAACCAACAAACCACCAAACCAACAAACCAACAAATCAACAGACCACCAAACCAACAAACCAACAGACCACCAAACCAACAGACCACCAAACCAACAGACCACCAAACCACCACACCACCAAACCACCAAACCACCAGACCACCAAACCACCAGACCACCAACCCACCAGACCACCAAACCACCAAACCAACAAACCACCAGACCACCAAACCACCAGACCACCAAACCACCAAACCAACAAACCAACAAACCAACAAACCACCAAACCACCAAACCAACAAACCACCAAACCACCAAACCAACAGACCAACAAACCAACAAACCACCAAACCAACAGACCACCAAACCAACAAACCAACAAACCACCAAACCAACAAACCACCAAACCACCAAACCAACAAACCAACAAACCAACAAACCACCAAACCAACAAATCACCAAACCAACAAACCAACAAACCAACAAACCACCAAACCACCAAACCAACAGACCAACAAACCAACAAACCACCAAACCAACAGACCACCAAACCAACAAACCAACAAACCACCAAACCAACAAACCACCAAACCACCAAACCAACAGACCACCAAACCAACAAACCAACAGATCCACAAATCACCAAACCACCACCAGGCCAGGAATATTAAAGAATAAACAATAAGATGGAGACAAGCAACTGATTTTTAAGTCATTTTTAAACTTTTTTAAAACTGATTTTAAACTTTTAGGCCATTGACAGCTTCAAAATGGCCATATCGCTATAACTATTGACACTTTGCAGCTGATTTCTTCACCGTTTCCTGGGGGTGTGATGTTAACTGGAGGCACTGCTCAGTCTGAAACGCTGTTACTCAATTAGACTTTAGACTACGACAATGCTCCTGGATTTTTTTTTATGCGGGTCGCGTCCAGACGAAAACGGAGCACTGAGTGAAAACGCTGTAATACATACGCCACACCGATATGTGGCGCTGTAAACAGGAAACAGCCAGAGCCACCGGAAAAGCAATACTACAAAGAGCGCATGCGCATAAAGTCCTTTCTCTTCCACAAACAAACACAAGATGATAATAATGTTGGCGAACACACACAAAAGCCGACTCTCTCGTTTGGACTGACGACAAAGTGGAGTTACTTCTACGAGTTACGTTGGATTACAAAACACGTTGGTATCAGCAGAACGTCGACTGGGAGTCCTGCCAAAGCAGATGATGACGGCATTGCGACGTCATCGTTTTCCAAAAGCTGCGTTTTGCTCGTCCACACGACAACGCGACCCCCGACGTTCTCAGATTTCTCCACTCCGGAATCTGGTTTTCAAAAAACACAGTTTTCACCCCCCCCAAAATGAATGCCAAGTGTGGACGAAAGGCCAAAACGAATACAAACTTCTCCGTTTCCACCAAAAAACGTCGTGTGGACGGGCCCTTAATCTGAGCTTCATTTGAACACAATCTGACCCACAGTTTTTCAGTCAGTCTCACCTTTTTTGTTGGAAATCAAACTCCTGAAAAAGTTAAAATTTGTCCTGAAAATGTACAGTGGTCCCTCGTTTATCACGGGGGTTAGTTTCTAGAAATAACCTGCAATACCCGCAATAATCTTATCTTATACGTGAAATCCGCGAAGTAGGACAACTTTATATTTTACAATTATTCCACATGTTTTAAGGCTGTAAATGCCTCACCACATACATGATACACTTTTCTCTGACTAAAATGAACATTTTCTCACATTTTTCTTTTGTTTAAACACTCAAACTTTCGTAGATTTTCAACAAAATGTATTAATAGAAGTGGGGAGTGGGGGGGCCATGGTCACGAAACAAGGCAAAGAGACCTGGACTTCTTACGGATCCAGTGACTCATGTCTCAGCTTCTTGTGCATCCGGCCCCGGAGCCCGGTGCAGCTCGGACTGCTTCTCATTCAAACACAGTGTGAGCACAGAGGGACGAGCAGGGCGCACAGTGCTCATCCAACGGCACTGCCACGTCCCGGCACGCGATGCACACCAACCCCTTGGAGAAGTGCGCGACACGTGCACCCCTCATCGTGGTCAAATCCGTGACAGAGCAGCACGACCGGCGCAAGGCCGCGCGTACACCCGGGCTGCGAGCACGAGATCAAACCGCGGCGCCCGGACCTCGTCCTCTCAGCCCAAACCACAAACCAGCCACACGAAACCAGCAAAGAGCGGCACGTGGTGGTTTAATCCTGGTTTAGTCCAGGTCTAGACCTGGTTCAGTCCTGGTTTAGTCCAGGTCCAGTCCAGGTTTAGACCTGGTTTATGCCTGGTCTAGACCTGGTTTAGTTCTGGTCTAGACCTGATTTAGTCCACGTTTAGTCCTGGGTCTACAGTCTCTTAGCCAATCAGGACGCAGAACACAATGTTACACTATAAAAAAAATAAATAAATAAAAAATCCGCAAAACAGCGAGGCCACGAACAGTGAACCGCGATAGAGCGATGGACCACTGTACTGCTTGAATATTTTTTCACACCATCTTAAATCAAAATGTTTGCTAAAGTGTGCATTGTGTCACCCCATAACTGCTGAACTTTCCTCTATAAAGATACATGTAGAACAACCCCTTTATGTCACTACAAAGAATCAGTGCAGATCAACCCAATGGCATTTTTTTCTGTTTAAAACTATTACTGCAAACCTCCTCGTTTCTCTCGTTATAAGTCAGGCTCTATTGACTCCAGGCTTCAGCAGGTGCTTCCATTTCCCCTTCACACTTTCCCTCTTCTGCTTTGACAATGACTTCAAATAAAATACTGTTTACGTGACACTTTTACCACCTGTGCACAAGGTGAGATCACACGTCTGCTGTTACCTCTGAGGGGGCGCAGCTTAGGAACACTTAACACTATGTATACGCTTCATCTTCTCCTTTATTTCACTGCAGAAAGCTTGAAAACTAGATGGGGAAATACTGTTTTGAGGGGACTAATGGGTTGTGGATACAGTAAAGTTATGCCAGAGGGGCCTGTGGTGGGCTACGTGAGCGTGGTGCGGTCTTTGGTGGCTTTTACTCGAGCGTGTGAGGATAAAGATGAAACGGAGAAGAAACTGGAAAAACGGAAAAGATTTTGGTTTGGAGGGAACGCCAAGAATCGCCAAGAAAAGGAGCATCTGCCTTCACAAAACCTCAGAGCAACTGGACACAGGGTTAAGACTAAAACGTATAAAGACAAGTTTGATCCAAGAGTCACTGCAAGGTATGTGTTTATTTGTTTACAAAATTACAGTGCTTTGATTTTTACTACTTTCTACATTTTTGCAAACATGCAGCATCAGATATATGAGGTAAGAGAGGTAAAAGTAGCCACTGTTTATAAAATATTTGGGGAAAAATGTACTATAATATGTAGAAAGTAGTACCAAAGTGTAAAGTGTATTTTGCTTTACGATAGCGAACAGTTTCTCCAGTAAACACCCAGGAAGCTTCTGCTGTTTCGGACATTTACTGAAGAGTTTTGTCCAGGGCTCCCTTGAAAAACAGGTTTTTAATCTCAATGGGATTTCCCTGGTTAAATAAACGTATAATAATAATAAGAGTTGACTGTAAAACTGTAACATTTGCTAAACTGTATGCATCACATCAGCTGCAAGATTTGTTCTGTAACTATGTCCGATTGCATTGTCCCTGCCAAATAAATATATCCTCCTGAGACCCACCCATTTATTTGTGTCCTTTATAGTGGACATATTTAAAGTTTTGAGATAGTGCAGCCACAAACTAGAGTCTATGATTTAACAAAAGAAGAATAAAATTAATTAATTAATTATTATTACTAATAATACATAAAAAATAAAACATATATAGGCCTAAAGTACATAAATAAGTAAGTAAATAAATAAATAAATAATACATGAAAAATTAAAATAAAACATAAAAAAATATATATAAATACATAAATAAATAAGAAATTAAAAAGGAGTCTAAAAACGTTTTGAGGCGACTGTAGAACCGACCGAAAAAATGTTTTTGATAGTTTTTGATAGTTTTAGGTTAGGTTAACTTAACACTATTACAGTCCGTTACAGAGGACATGTTACAAAAATATGAATACAAATAAAATTTAAAAAATGTAAATGCTAAGGTGTTCATTTACCTCCAAATAGAAAATTAAAATAATAATAATAATAATTTAGATACACTTTAAATAAATAAATAAACAGACAAATACATATTACAATTGTTTTCACATTCAGATGAACAGAGGATATGTAGAGTTACATAAAACAATGTAGAGCAGCTTAATACAGTTTAATAAATGCATAACAATAGCTTAACATTAGCTGAACATCTATAAAACAAGCGGTTAGCATGATGCTAACAATAATGGAAATTCCCATAGACATGCTAGCTCAATTAGCGTCCTACATTTTAGCCTGAATTTGAAGTGTAAAACAACTTATAGTACCTCATAAAAGTTTACAGAGTGAATTAACGTCTTATAACAAGACAATACTTACAGACAGATATTTTCATGGGCCAGATGACAGTTTACAGGATTTAAACACTGGCAATTAACAGAACAGTAGAAAAGTCTAGAACAAAACGGATAAACTCAAAACAAAAATATTCTTTCTCCACTGGGCAGAACAAGGTGTGTCCAAACTTTAAACTGATATTTTCATGAGGTCACAAAGATTATGAGGCTTTTTATTGTCTGGTCATCTGTAAATGCACATTAGCATGCTAGTTGTTGCTGTTGTTTAAAATCAAGTACAGCCTCTTCAACATTATGCTACAGTTCAAGCAGGTTAAGGGTTGAATTGTAACACATCGACTCCACGTGTTCTTTAGACGTACTGTGGAAACTTCCAAGCAAAAACAATGACATCTCCATGGAGACAAGCAGGTCCTCCCTTCCACTAGAAATGTTACAGAGTGTGAGTTTAATATGTTGCCAACTTTATGCATACTTCTACTTCTATTTTAGCCTTTACACTCCAGCCTAAAGAGATTATTCCACTGATAAGGGCAAATGAGAAAAAATGTATGGGAAATATATGTGTGTGCATAGCTTGCTTTGAATAATAATGCAGTTTGTTGACTTTCTGATAAAAAAGGAAATATTGAAAGGCTAAATAAACACTCACCATAAATCCTCTAAGATGTAGCTAAATGTAGCTTTGCAGTGCATAATTTACAAACAGCAAGTTAAAGTGATGGATTTATATGGTTGGATTTGTATGGAATTATTAGCAGGTAAAAGGATTCAGATTATTATTATTATTATTATTATTATTAATATTATTATTATTAGTAGTAGTAGTAGTCGTTGTAGTTGTAGTAGTTGTAGTAGTAGTAGTAAATACATAAATAAATAAAATTGATAGATAAATACAGAATTAATTACCTGGCCAGCCAAATGATATCTCTCTGTATTTGCTATACAGCGCGATACCATTTGGACACCCTCGCTCCACCCTCGCTCCCCAGTTAACAACGGACTCCGCGATTCTGATTCCATTCAGCTGTAAAATTGGTCTTAAATGACCTAAAACACATCGATTCCTTAAAACCACAGCAGCTGACAGCTCTAGAGGCCTTTCTTTTCAGAAGATAGAAGATACGTCAATTGTTGTGCACGTGAGCCGTCCTACCGGCTGTGGACCCACCACCCGCTGTCCGTTAACTGTTCATGGGGGCTGATTGATTCACTTAGCTGTCTGTCTAAGCGCAACGGCAGCTGCATTCTGGACCGCGTTACCAGACTGGAAAA
Source organism: Paratrypauchen microcephalus (assembly GCA_036785185.1). Classification (NCBI taxonomy): domain Eukaryota; kingdom Metazoa; phylum Chordata; class Actinopteri; order Gobiiformes; family Gobiidae; genus Paratrypauchen; species Paratrypauchen microcephalus. The sequence goes on along the minus strand of JAVJIX010000225.1, from coordinate 369,330 downwards.
GCGGAAGAAAATGAATGAATGAGTGAATGAATGAAATACAGAATTAATAAAAAATAAATATAAATTATTATTACACCGAAAATAATTACACCTAGCCTAAACCTAACAAAAACATTTTTTCGGTCGGTTTTACAGTCGACTCAAAAAGTTTTTAGACTCTTTTTTCATTTATGATTTATTTATTTGTTTATATTTATTATTTTTTGTTTTATTTTACTTTTTTATGTATTTTTGATTTTATTTATTATTATTATTATTATTATTATTATTATTATTATTATTATTATTATTATTAATAATAATAATAATCATAATAATAATAATAATAATGATAATAATAATAATAATAAATAATTTTAATAAATAATTAAACATAAATTAATTATTATTATGTATGTATTTATTTATTTATTTTTGTGTGGGGGGGTGTCTAACCAAGTTTTGGTATTATGACGTTAAAGGTGCATTGTGTAATATTTCTGGTAGAGGGTCCGTCACCTGCTTTTCTTCATGGAGATGTTATTTCTTTGTTTTAAATATTTCACAGTATGGCATTAAACCTTTCTTTTGTGTCTTTTTTTTTGTTTCTTGGTACTTTTGAGCTATAAAATCACCTTATTGAATACATGTAAGGTAGATCTGTTTGTCGTATTGTGGAACATTCAAAGCAGAGGAATGACATATCCATAGAAACAAGAAAGTGATGAAAAGTTACACAGTGCACCTTTAAGATGCATGTTCTAACTTTTGCTCTCTTTTCTATCAGGTACGATATCAAGGCTCTGATTGGCCGAGGCAGCTTCAGCCGTGTGGTGCGCGTAGAGCACAGAGGAACCCACCGGCCCTTCGCCATAAAAATGATGGAGGTGGAATTTCCCGAGGGCCGCGAAGTGTGCGTGACCGAGCTAGCCGTGCTAAAGCGGGTTAGCCATCCAAACATTGTCCATATGGTAGAGGTTTTCCAATTCCCCCATAGAGTTTACATGGTGCTGGAGCTCGCTACCGGCGGCGAACTCCTAGACCGAGTAGTTAGCAGGGGCCATTTTACAGAACGCGACGCCACCAGAGCGATCAAAATGGTGCTCGCCGCGATTAGCTACCTCCACAGTATTGGCATAACGCACAGAGATTTGAAACCAGAGAATTTGCTGTATTACCATCCAGGATCAAACTCCAGATTGCTCGTAACGGATTTTGGCTTGGCCACGTTTAACGATAAAAGGAGCGAGCATTTAGCTACCAGTGACAGTACGAGCGTGGATACTTCCTGGTCTTTGCGGACTACATGTGGAACGCCGGAGTACATGGCCCCTGAAGTCGTGCAAAGGAAACCCCATTGGAGCGCGGTGGATCTGTGGGCGACGGGAGTCATAGCGTTCGTTGTTCTAAGTGGGTCCATGCCGTTTGAAGACGAGAGTCGAAACAGACTCTCCCGGGCCATAATACGAGGGAAATACAGCTACAGCGGAGATGTAAGTATCGTGATTATTGTTCAAAGTGCTAATATTACATTATTTTCTGATATGTCTCTATGTTATAATGTTGTTTCCTCTTTAAAAACAGACCTGGAGTTGTGTTTTGTTTCATTTGCACATGTTTAACACTCAAACTGCGTATTTAGGCTGAGCTCGTCCTTCATTCTGAAAACACTCTGTTCCACTTTATGATGTCATGTAACACAGGAAGTGCCTCACTGTGTTTTTAAACTTCATGCACCTTCACTACAATAATTTGGATGATTTTATTTATTTATTTTATGTATTTATTTATTCATGTTTGCATCCAACGTTAAAGGTCCCATGGCATGAAATTTTCACTTTCTGAGGTTTTTGAACATTAATGTGAGCTCCCCTACCCTGTTTAAGGTTAAAATGGTTAAAAGTTGCAAAATGTCTAAACTGAGCATTTGCGATCCTTTTCTGCGTTACAAAAAATCGGAGCTCAAACGGGCGATTTTGAACAAGGCACCTTATTGACGTCAGATCGAAAAAAGAAATGCAAATGCAGTTCCACCCCCGTCTGTCTGTACTCAGCGTCTCTGTAAATCACGCCCAGAGAGTTTGGACTGCGAATGCGCTAGGCAATGCGAAATGCGTTTTTTTATTTGCCTGGAGGCACATCCGAGTGTTTCTAGGCTCGGAAGTCCTTTATCTTATATTTTCCATTATTATTATTATTATTACATATTACTATTTGCACTATTTATTACTTACTTTATCCCCTCCCTGCCTGCATGCACTTTTTCCCTCCTGTCCAATTGTCCTGGAGCTACTGTGGCGAGTAAATTTCTCCTGTGTGAGATCAATAAAGTCTTATCTTATCTTATCTTATCTTATCTGAGCCTCTGGACCTTTGAACAGCAGTGGTTTAATTTTATTTTATGTGGAAATGTGTTTATTTTTCAATGGAACGCTTCAAATCTCCCCCCGTGCAAAAACACGGAAATGGATCAGCTGAGAGCAGAGAGTTTGGCCACGCCCCCACCCTCTACTATAGGCCAGCTCTTTTCTTCTCATTTGCATTCAAGCAACAACGCCCATTATGGAGTGTTCAGAGAGAGAACAATTACTCTTTCTCATCTTATCTCTGTTTCTCATGCAGTGAGTGTTGATTTTGAAGAAGGATTCATTTACAGTATTAGGGAACCATTAAGGAGCCATATAAAAGCATCAAGAAGTACCATGTCATGGGACCTTTAAAAAGGACAAAAGGTACACAGAAAAGAAAAAGAAAATAACAGATCAGTGCAGGAAAGGTCAAAAAACCCAAAAGGCTTCGAAGATCAAGATCAAAGTCAGCTTTATTGTCAATTCTGCTATATGTGTTCCACATACAGTGAAAAGAAATTTTGTTTCTCTCTGGCCAAGTAGTGCAAAAAGACAGTGTACAAAATACAATATAAGACAAAACACAACAAAAACTATCAAAGACAAAATCTAAATCTAAAACTAAAATCTAAGATCTAAAATCTGAAAGCAGTGCAACATAATAAATAAATACCTATTTAGAGATGTCCAAAAGTGTGCAGTGTGCATCAAAAATGTGCAATGGAAGATACAGCAGTGAAATGGTAATGTGCAATAGAATGTGCATCGAAGTTAAGATAAAAATAATGGCTTATGAGTGACCCTCCTCTAAAAATAAGTGAAATTAAAAGGCGAAACAAACAAACACACAGGTATCCATCCATCTCACACACAAACACACACATTCCGACACACACAAACACACACTCACACATAAGCACACAATAGTAAAAACAAATAAAAACTATAACCGCCTCTGTTTACACACAAGGACATGGGTTTTACATGGATAAAGGACTGAAGTCTACACAATATTTTTGATTTTACTTGATTTTAAAAGAATATAAACTAAAACATGTTTCAGTAAGATACCGAATGTCATTCCACAGCTCTGCACCTTTGTGAACAAAAGTAAATTTAGCATCAGGCGCCCTACAGAAAGGAACTCGTAAACAGTGGTTTCTTCTTGTAAAAAGAGTATGAAAATAAGAATTAGACTGAAAATAACTTTGATAATAAACAGGAAAAGATGAAGGAAAACAAATGACTTTAAACATAAGAACTCCAGTTTGGTCCTTGTTCACTTCATATATCCTCCTAGGACCTGAAGAAAAAAAGTGTATCTAAATTATTATTATTATTATTATTATTATTATTATTATTATTATTATTATTATTATTATTATTATTATTATTAATTTAATTTTGTATTTGGAGGTAAATGAACACCTTAGCATTTACATTTTGTTCATTTTATTTTTATTCATATTTTTGTAACATGTCCTCTGTAATGGACTGTAATAGTGTTTAATAGTAATAGTGTTTAATAGTGTTATCAGCAGAACATCCTCTGTCACAGAAAAAACATGTATATTCCACTGAGTTGTGTCCTTTAGTCCGACAGAAGCTGAAGCATCAGCGACACAAGGAGAGAGTTTTCTTTTATTTATTTTTTCAGCGCTTTTAAAACCACATGGCTTATTTGCATAAACTAAGTTTCGTTTCTGTAAAATGTAAACAAATGTGCACAAATCTGCATTAAAAACACATTAATATTTGAGTCCTTAGTGCAAAAAGACAGAACAGTCTTTGTTGTAAGTTTCTTTTTGTTTTTAATGTTAATAAAGGATACAATGTTATGCAGAGGTGTACTAATAACAATTTTCTAGACAAATAATACTATTAATAGTCGCGTGCAGGGAGGGGGGCGTGAAATTTTTTCTTCCTAGGGGGGGCGTCACAGAAAAAATTTAGAAGCACTGAGTTAATTACCTGGCCAGCCAAATGATATCTCTCTGTATTTCCTATACAGCGCGATACCATTTGGACACCCTCCATCCACTCTCGCTCCTCCGGTTAACAACAGACTCCGCGATTCTGATTCGTTCAAAGATGGTGACGTCAGTGCACCCGCCTTTGCCCGCAAAGTCACTCTTAGGCAGCAGAAGTTCCTCCTCAGTTTTGAATCAAGATGGCGCAATCTCTGATTGGTTCACTTAGCTGTCTGTCTACGCGCAACTGCAGCGCATTTTGGACCAAGCGTTACCAGACTCACTCGCTGATACAGCGATGAGTCATGGATTCTTCCAGGCAACAGAGTTAACCTAACTTAAACCTAACAAAAATATTTTTTCGGTCGGTTTTACAATCACCTCAAAAATGTTTTAGACTCTTTTTTTTAAAGTAATTAATTAATTAATTAATTAATCATTTATTTATTTATTTTTATTTATTATTTTTTATATATTATTTAAATCTTTTATGTATTATTTATTTATTTACTTATTTATGTATTTTATGTTTTATTTAATTTTTTTAATGTATTTTATTTATATATGTTTGATTTTTGATTTGATTTATGCATTATTATTATTATTATTATTATTATTATTATTATTATTATTATTATAATTATTATTATTATTATTATTATTATTAATAATAATAATAATAATAGTTATAATAATATATTTATTTTATTATTATTCTTTTTTTCCCCTTTTTATCATAGTGCAGTCACAAACTAGAGTCTATCTCAAAACTTAAAAGATGTCCACTATCTCAGGAGGATATTGTGAGTAGATGCAGTTGAGAAAATAAAGGTTTGCTTGGGGCTAAATAAGAACAATGAGTTGCAATTCTTACAAAAGATTTTATCAATAGTTTCATGATGTCACAAGATGGAACAGAGCATTTTGAGCTTTGGAGACGTAGACAGACTAATGATAAAAGATTACTGAAACGTGTGAATGAAACAAAACACAACTCCAGGAGTGTTTTTGAGGAGGTAACAGCATTACAACACGACTTAAAGGTCACAACAGTCACTTTTGCATAATATGGGACCTTTAATGTGGCTTTGAGTGGCACACACACACACAGAAGCAGAAGAAGAGTCTCTGCAGCTTCCATTCATGCAAATGTGAGCCAATGTTTGTTTTTTTTTCTTTATTATCTGCAGGCAGTGCAGTGAAAGTAGGTCACCCACTTTCACACCACACTCACCCCGCTCTAGAGTATGACAGGCTATAATAACGTGCCTAGAATGATGTCTTTTAACTAGACCTGGAAATATAATGTACATTTGTTTATTAAAGAGGGACTATTATGCTAGTGTTGGCTAGTATTGATGTTTGGGAGCTTTCTACCACACTATAACATTGTCCTTTCATCAAAAACATGCCTGAAGTGGTGTTAGATGCCATTCACGCATGTTAATTAAGTAATTTAGCGATCTCTCCTGGGCCCTATTCAAACCCTCATTACAGTTCACAGTAAAATTACAGCTCTGGAAAAAAATAAGAGACCACTGCATTTTTTTTTTGTGAAATCAGCATCTCTACATATATTACAGCCATTCCATTCCAGCGTCTGTAGAATTCCAACACAAACACAAAGCTGAGCTACTTCAGTTCTTTCACCAGGAGTGGAATAAAGTCACCCAAGAACAATGTGAAAGAGACTAAACCAGGTCTGAGCCAAGACTAAACCAGGTCTAAACTAGGACTAAACCAGGTCTGAACCAAGACTAAACCAGGTCTAAACTAGGATTAAATCAGGCCTAAACTTGGACTGAACCAGGGCTAAACCAGGTTAAAAATGTGACTAAACCAGGACTAAACTAGGATTAAACCAGATCTGATCCAGGAGTAAACCAGGTTAAAACAGGGACTAAACAAGGACTAAACTAGGACTAAACCCAGTCTGAACCAAGACTAAAGCAGGTCTAAACGAGAGCTAAACCAGGTCTGAACCAGGACTAAACCAGGTTAAAACAGGGACTAAACCCGGTATAAACTAGGACTAAACCAGATCTGAACTAGGACTAAACTAGGGATGAACCAGGACTAAACCAGGTTAAAAATGGGACTAAACCAGAACTAAACTAGGATTAAACCAGACCTAAACTTGGACTGAACCAGGGCTAAACCAGGACTAAACCAGGTTAAAAATGGGACTAAACCAGGTCTAAACTAGGACTAAACCCGGTCTGAACCAAGACTAAACCAGGTCTAAACTAGGACCCAAGAACAATGTGAAAGACTTGTGGAGAGCATGCCAAGACGCATGAAAACTGTGATTAAAAATAAGGGTTATTGCACCAAATATTGATTTGTAAAGTGTAAAGTGTAAATATTATAGTATTGAAGTGTAAATATTAGTATTATGTTGTTTTAAAGGGATAGTGCGTTTTTTGTTTGTTTGTTTGTTTGTTTTTTTAATCTGTATGGGTTTCCTTCTAAAAGTGTCGTGCGTTAACACCGGCTTACCTCTGACAGTCTCGTCTCAGCCCGGTTCTACTCGGGTTCTGGAGCTCACGCAAGTAGGTCCGGTAAGTTTGCAGGGACAGGAAATAAAGCTTGTTTTTCTTCGCCAAACAACATCCAAAAAGTGATATATATTTCCGTCACAGGCAGTTGTCCGAAAAAAATCCAGCTACCTAATTCGCATGGTTTCCTTTTCTCTCAGAATTGTATCACTGCGCGTGTAGCCTAGCCTATAGCCTGTTCACTTGTAAACATCCGCCGTCGCCGTACCGCATCTGCCGTAACCATCCGCTTACAAGAGAAAATATGCGAATGCGAAATACACTGTTGGATTTTTAGCGGACAACTGTTTGTGACGCAATATATCAAATGTTGTTTTGAGAAGAAAAACAAGCTTTATTAAATGTCCCCGCGAACTTACCAGAACTACGTTTAAGAGTTACATTAACGGAGGAGAACCGGGAGCAGATCACGCTGTCATGGGTAAATCAGTGTTAATCTCAGGACACTGTTGAAGGGGAAAGCATACAGATTAACATAAAAAAACAAAACAAAACAAAAACGCGCTATCCCTTTAAAATGAATTTGATCTTGTTTCTTTGCATTGTTTGAGGTCTGAAAACATGTCTCTTTTTTGTTATTTTGACCATTTGTCATTTTCTGCACACAAAAAAAAATGCTCTAAATGATAATATTTTTTATTTGGAATTTGGGGAAAATGTTGTCAGTAGTTTATAGACTCAAACAAAAATGTTCCTTTTGCCCAAACACATACCTATAAGTACAGTGGTACCTCACCTTACGAAATTAATTCGTTCCAGAAGTGGTTTCGTAATGTGAATTTTTCTTAAGTTGAGTAGCTATTTCAATGGAAAAGGCCTGATTCGTTCCAAGGTTGTTGTTTTTTTATAGTGTAACATTTTTTTTATAGTGTAACATTGGTTCTGCGTCCTGATTGGCTAAGAGATTAGACCAGGACTAAACGTAGACTAAACCAGGTCTAGACCAGAACTAAACCAGGTCTAGACCAGAACTAAACCAGGTCTAGACCAGGTCTAAACCTGGACTGGACCTGGACTAAACCAGGACTGGACCAGGTCTAGACCTGGACTAAACCAGGATTAAACTACCACGTGCCGCTCTTTGCTGGTTTCGTGCGGCTGGTTTGTGGCTCGGGCTCCAGAGGACGCGGTCCGGGCGCCGCGGTTCTATCTCGTGCTCGCAGCCCCGGTGCCGGTCGTGCAGACCAGGACTAGGGGTGCTCCTCGTGCGGTGCCGTGCTCCTCGCGCGGTGCGTTCATGTCTTCGCGCTGCTTCCGGAGTCGTGTCTCCCCCCACGCTTCACTATTTAATACATTTTGTTGAAAATCTTGCGTGTTCGGTGCTAGAGCTAAGAGGCCAAGAAAGGTGCTTTTTGAGCGGGGATAACAGCGGGGCGTGCATCTGAGCGTGCATTATTCGAATTTTTGAGATTTCGCATTTCGTAACTTGAATTTTCTTTCCTATCTAGAGACCAAAATTTAACGTGAAGGCATTTCGTAACTTGGATTTTTCGTATGTAGGGTCTTTTGTAAGGTGAGGTACCACTGTAGTAAAATCAGAAAAACTGATCATTTTGCAGTGGTCTCTTATTTTTTATTATTATTCCAGAGCTGTATGTGCAATATTCAGCCCACAGGCCTGTGTCACCCATGCTCCCACACGACAATTCTAAATATAAATAAACAAAACTGTACACAACAACCTGACAAACCTGATGTAATGTGCAGGAGTTTCATCGGCGGGATGCGCACAGATTGTGTCGTGAGAGCGCTCTGAAAGGGGAGTGACTTCATTCCGGGTTTTGGTCCTGGTTTAGTCCTGGTTTCGTCCTGTCTGTGTCCTAATGTAACTTGATACTATGTCCTGGTTTAGTACTGCTTTTTTGACTTGGTTTTGATCCTGGTTTAATCCTTGTTAGTCCTGGTTTAATCCTGGTTAGTCCTGGTCCTAGTCCTAACATGACAATTCCTGGTTTAGATTGGTTTTAGCCCTTAGAGCAGTTTTAGTCTTCGTTTTGTCCTGGTTTAATCCTGGTTAGTCCTGGTCCTGGTCCTAGTCCTAATATGATAAGTCCTGGTTTAGACTGGTTTTAGCCCTTAGAGTTTAGTTTAGTTTTCATCTTGGTTTTGGTCCTGGTTTAGTCCTGGTTTTGACTTAACGTGGAGAGCAAAAAGGAGGGGGGACGCGATACTGTTTTGAGAGACTGACTAGAAGGTCCTAAATTACGCAAAATGTACTCTCATTAGCGCTAAATTACATTAGAAAGTTGTTACCTCCTCAAAAACATATTTTATTATTAGTCTGTCTACATCTCCAAAGCTGAAAATGCTCTTTTCCACCTTGTGATGTCATGAAGCGATAATTTCAACACACTTTTACCTTTTGTTCAGTAGGGATTGGCAATGCCAGAGCTGAAATGATCCATATGATTCTAGTGAAGGTCTATGGAGCTTAAAAACACAGTGGAGCACGTCCTGTATTACCAGATGACAACACAAAGAAGAAGAACTTAGCTTAACATCGTAAAATAGATCAGAAAATAGCATAATATAGGCGTAATAGGCCATGTGCTGTTCGTTTTTCTGGGCATGTACACTACAGCTACAATCACAAAATCACATATTGTCAAACTGCATTTCAGTCGAGGTGCATTCTAGTTACTTCTCCCCTGGGTTTTTTATTGCTTTGTAAATCCAGTTTAGAAACTATATATTCCCACATATGTTTGTTTGCTTCTGTTCTTTTCCATCACACAAGTCTATAACAGCTCTTCATTTTCTCCACACTGAATTTCCATCTTGTTCTTTCCACGCCGATTACGCATAAATCAGGATTATTCTCCGGGCTTAAACTCCAGTTGTATTGTCCAAAACGCTGATATTTGAGGCTGGCAACATGCGTCTTTCACTGTGAAGACCCCATTATCATAGACCAGAGACCACCGGCCGAACAATACCCCCATAATCCCCCTGGGAGTGTGCCCAGGATTATATATGGCCCTGGATTTGGTCCAGCTCATGTGTGTCTCAGTCTGACGACACAGAATTACCGAACCTTATGCCTTATGCCGTCCCAGGAGAGGGAGGCACAGCGGCTAATGAAGAGATGGTGTGAAAACCTGCAGAGACAAAATGAATAAGAGCATTTAAAGGTCCCATGGCATGAAATTTTCACTTTCTGAGGTTTTTGAACATTAATGTGAGCTCCCCTACCCTGTTTAGCCCCCCCCCCCCCCATGGTTAAAAGTTGCGAAATGTCTAAACTGAGCATTTGCGATCCTTTTCTGCGTTAGAAAAAATCAGAGCTCAAACGGGCGATTTTGAACAAGGAAACTTATTGACGTCAGCTTGAAAAAAGAAATGCAAATGCAGTTCCACCCCCGTCTGTCTTTACTCAGCGTCTCTGTAAATCACGCCCAGAGAGTTTGGACTGCGGAGGAGCTACGCAATGCGAAATGCGTTTTTTTATTTGCCTGGAGGAACTTCCGAGTGTTTCTAGGCTCGGAAGTCCTTTATCTGAGCCTGTGGACATCTGAAACAGCAGTGGTTTAATTTTATTTTCTGTGGAAATGTGTTTATTTTTCAATGGAACGCTTCTCATCTCTCCCTCCGCGCAAAAACACGGAAGTGGGTCAGAGCGCACAGGGCACAGCTGAAAAGGAAAGAGTGGAGAGCTTGGCCACGCCCCCACCCGCTACTATAGGCCATCTCTGTCCTCCTCATTTGCATTCAAGCAACAACGCCCATAATGGAGTGTTCCAGAGTGACATTTATGACTCTTTCTCATCTTATCTCTCTTTCTCATGCACTGAGTGTTGATTTTGAAGAAGGATTCATTTACAGTATTAGGGAACCATTAAGGAGCCATATAAAAGCATCAAGAAGTACCATGTCATGGGACCTTTAAAGATTTATTAAAGGTGTAGAGTGTAACTTTTCTACTGTAGTGAGGGGCCTGCTACTTGCTTGACTCCATGGCGGTGTTATCGATTTGCCTGGTCACCCAAAAATGCCCGTTGTGACCCTGAATGGTTCTGCTAACAAGACCCCACACTCCCAATGCATATTGAATAGGCTTACCTAACTAACAGAAACTGACAACAAATAGGGGTGGTAGTTTCAAAGTAGTAGTTAGCTCCTCCCTTCAGGCAGATTAAGGGTGTTTGTTCGTTTAAAACGAACCAGAGTTCGTTTGCTCCTTTGAGTCGGACCTTTTGGGCTGGTGTGAATAAAAACCAAAAATCTCGATCTGGAGCAAACAAGCGAACCGAGACCACCTAAAAAGCTCGGTCTCGGCACGGTTCCATTCGCACCCTGGTGCGGTTCGTTTGAGGTGAGAATGCAGACCGGACTCGATCTGACACAAGTTGGCTTTGTGTACTTAACGAGCTCCCGTCGTATGTCGAGCATTATGGGAAAGCGAGGCTGACGAAACTAAACGAAACTTAACTAGGCTTACTTACATTTTGCATGAAGAGCAAGAGTCAGAACTTGATGTGCGCACATGAGCGCTGTCCTCCGTAGCCGTCTTGCTCTGTGTCTTCGTCGTTTGGAAATTGATTGTAAAATAGTAAACCTCAAGATGCTGCTCAAACATTTGAAGAAGAAAATAAAATAAAAAATTAGATCCGGACCAAAGCAAGTGAACTATCGGACATTCCTGGTGTGAATATGACCAAAGGCAGTGTCCACCAGCATCTGACTAGAACTGAAGAAGCAGCTTGGATGAGCTGCAAAACGTATTCAACCAAATAAACTTTTGTCCAGTTCACAAATTGAATTTCTCCTTTTGCCTTTGCCTGGAATGTTCCACAGAATGGCATTAAACTTGCTATTTTTGGGGATGTACTAATACAACACTGGTATTGGAAATTGGGGCCAATACTGAACATTTTGTTGGACTGGATATCGACTTTCAAGATTAGTTACAAAACTCTTTTAGTCCTGGGTTAGTCCTTTATTTAGTCCTGGGTTAGTCCTGGGTCAATCCTTTGTTTAGTCCTGGGTTAGTCCTTCGTTTAGTCCTGGGTCAGTCCTTCATTTAGTCCTGGGTTAGTCCTGGGTTAGTCCTTCATTTAGTCCTGGGTTAGTCCTTCGTTTAGTCCTGGGTCAGTCCTTCATTTAGTCCTGGGTTAGTCCTGGGTTAGTCCTTCATTTAGTCCTGGGTTAGTCCTTCGTTTAGTCCTGGGTCAGTCCTTTATTTAGTCCTGGGTTAGTCCTGGGTCAATCCTTTGTTTAGTCCTGGGTCAGTCCTTTGTTTAGTCCTGGGTCAGTCCTTCATTTAGTCCTGGGTTAGTCCTTCATTTAGTCCTGGGTCAATCCTTCATTTAGTCCTGGGTTAGTCCTTCATTTAGTCCTGGGTTAGTCCTTCGTTTAGTCCTGGGTCAGTCCTTTGTTTAGTCCTGGGTCAGTCCTTCATTTAGTCCTGGGTTAGTCCTTCATTTAGTCCTGGGTCAATCCTTCATTTAGTCCTGGGTTAGTCCTTCATTTAGTCCTGGGTTAGTCCTTCATTTAGTCCTGGGTTAGTCCTTCATTTAGTCCTGGGTCAATCCTTCATTTAGTCCTGGGTTAGTCCTTCATTTAGTCCTGGGTTAGTCCTTCATTTAGTCCTGGGTTAGTCCTTCGTTTAGTCCTGGGTCAGTCCTTTGTTTAGTCCTGGGTCAGTCCTTCATTTAGTCCTGGGTTAGTCCTGGGTCAGTCCTTCATTTAGTCCTGGGTCAATCCTTCATTTAGTCCTGGGTTAGTCCTGGGTTAGTCCTTCATTTAGTCCTGGGTTAGTCCTGGGTTAGTCTTTCATTTAGTCCTGGGTTAGTCCTTCGTTTAGTCCTGGGGCAATCCTTCATTTAGTCCCTCTTGAGTCCTGGTGGTTTAGTCCTGCTTTAATCCTGGTTTAGGCTGGGTTTATTTGTGGTTTGTTCTGTCCCGGTTTAATCTTCCTGCCTTGATTAGTTGTGCTTGACTAATTGATTACTGATTGAGATTTAGTCCTGGTTTAGTCTCAGTTTTGTAGTTTAGTCCTGTTTCTTTCACTTTTAGATTCAAGAGATTCAAGATCTTCTTTAGTCTGGCTTTAGTAGAGCTGGTTAGTGTCATACTGTGGAACATTTCAGGCAGAGCAGTGACATATCCATAGAAACAAACAGCTGATAGACCTTCAACCAAAAAGTTACACAGTGCACTTTTAAAATTTGGTGTCTAGACAGTTTAATATTTGATAGTAGGCCCGAACATAACGATACCAGTGTAAATGCCAATCCATCTTTTAACTGTTTTATCCAATTCAAACTGGAGTGTTCTTCTTCTTCTCTAAACGCAGAGCATCACGGGGACTTAATGACAGCGGGTTCGGTTTGATGGATGGGCCGTCACTTTCCATGTCGACAACACACTTAGTCTCCCTCAAGTGTGACGATCTATCCTCCTGATAGACATCTCTCTCTCCTCTCAAAACACCCACAGAATAATGCCGAACCTGTCTGCAAGAGGAAGAAAAGGACCGTTCAGGCTGTGGTTAGGCCGGTTTGGTCCTGGTTTGGTCTTAGTGTAGTTCTGGTGTAGTCCTCGTCTAGACCTGCTCTAGTTTTGTCTGAGTTCTAATGTAACTTAATAATATGTCCTGGTTTAGTACTGCTTTTTTGTCCTGGTTTAGTCCTGGTTTAATCCTGGTTTAATCCTGGTTAGTCCTGGTCCTAGTCCTAAAATGACAAGTCCTGGTGTAGACTGGTTTTAGCCCTTAGAACAGTTTTAGTCCTGGTTTAGTCCTGGCTTAGTTCTGGTTTGGTCCTGGTTTGGTCCTAGTGTAGACCTGCTGTAGTCTTGTAGTTTTGTCCTAATGTAACTTGATAATATGTTCTGGTTTAGTAGTGCTTTTTCGTCCAGGTTTAGTCCTGGTTTAGTCCTGGTTTAGTCCTGGTCTAATCCTGGTTTAGTCCTGGTTTAGTTCTGGTTTAGTCCTGGTTTAGTCCTGGTTTAGACCTGGTTTAGTCCTGTCTGAGTCCTAATGTAACTTCATAATATGACAATGGTTTAGTACTGCTTTTTCGTCCTGGTTTAGTTCTGGTTTAGTCCTGGTTTAGACCTGGTCTAATCCTGATTTAGTCCTGGTTTAGTCCTGGTTTGGTCCTAGTGTAGACCTGGTGTAGTTTTGTCTGAGTCCTAATATAACTTGATAATATGTTCTGGTTTAGTAGTGCTTTTTTGTCCTGGTTTAGTCCTGGTTTAGACTTGGTTTAATCCTGGTTTTGTCCTGGTTTAGTCCTGGTTTAGTTCTGGTTTAATCCTGGTTTAATCCTGGTTAGTCCTGGTCCTAGTCCTAAAATGACAAGTCCTGGTTTAGACTGGTTTTAGCCCTTAGAACAGTTAGACTTGGTTTAATCCTGGTTTAGTCCTGGTTTAGTCCTGGTTTAGTCCTGGTTTAGACCTGGTTTAGACCTGGTTTAGACCTGGTTTAGTCCTGGTTTAGTCCTGATTTAGTCCTGTCTGAGGCCTAATGTAACTTTATAACAAGTAATGATTTACTGCTTTTTCATCTTGATTTTGGTCCTGGGTTAGTCCTGGTTTAATCCTGGTTAGTCCTGGTCCAAGTCCTAACATAAAAAGTCCTGGTTTAGACTGGTAGCAGTTTTAGTCTTGGTTTTGGTCCTGGTTTAGTCCTGGTTTAATCCTGATTTAGTCCTAGTTGTTGCGTTTGATTTGAGTTTGGCGAACTTGATATGTCCGAGTTGATCTACTTGGTTTAGACCTGGTTTAACCTTTTAGTCCTGGTTTAGTCCTTAGAACAGTTTAGTCCAAGTTTTAGTCCCAATATATTCTTGATGTAGAACCCTTTAGTCCCATTTTAGTCCTGGTTGAGTCTTGGTCTTGGTATAACCCCAGTTTAGTCCCGGGTTAGTCCTGGTTTAGACCTGGATTGGACCTGCTTTAATCCTTAGAGTTGGTTTAATCCTGGTTTAGGCCTGGTTTTATTTTCATTGATTTTCCTTGGTTGATCTTGGGTTAGTGCTAGTTTAGTTCTGCTATAAGTCTCAGTCCTGGTTTAGTCCTGGTTTATAACTGCATTCATCATGACTTTGAATTAGTCTCAGTTGAGTCTTATAAGCCACATTTTAGTCCTGGTTTAGTTCTGCTACAAATCACGTTTTAGTTTATCTTGTTTTAGTTCTCTGTCAGTGCTTAAAAAAAAATCCTCAGAAAAAGACTCAAGTGACTAAGTGAAAAAATCAAAATCTCATAATTAACCCCTCCTCCGCCATTTCCCATCCTCCGCCATCTCGAGGACCCTTCATGTGGGTTTAAGAACACTTTTGTTTCGCAGAAGGTCCGACAGGCCGAGGTGGAGAGGCTCTGTACAAATGGACCGTCTCACCTCCGACATGAATCACAGAAACCTGATGGAGCTGACAACACTTCAGTCCAGTTTGGTTTAAAACTGTTTTCACCTAATAAATTCCTCCAGTAACTGTACTACCAGGTTAGACCTGGTTTAGACCTGGTTTAGACCTGGTTTAGACCTGATTTAGACCTGATTTAGACCTGGTTTGGACCTGGTTTAGAACTGGTTTAGAACTGGTTTAGTCCTGGTGTAGACCTGGTTTAGTCCTGGTTTAGACCTGTGTTAGTCTTGGTTTAGTACTGGTTTAAGCCTGGTTTAGTCCTTGTTTAAGCCTGGTTTAGACCTGGTTTAGACCTGGTTTAGTCCTGGTTTAGACCTAGTTTAGACCTGGTTTAGACCTGGTTTAGACCTGGTTTAGTCCTGGTTTAGATGTGATTTAGATCTGGTTTAGTTCTGGTTTAGTCCTGGTTTAGAGCTGGTTTAGTCTTGGCTTAGACCTGGTTTAGTCCTGGTTTAGTCCTGGTTTAGTCCTGGCTTAGACCTAGTTTAATCCTGGCTTAGACCTGGTTTAGACCTGGTTTAGTCCTGGTTTAGTCCTGGTTTAGACCTAGTTTAATCCTGGTTTAGACCTGATTTAGACTTGGTTTAGTCCTGGTTTAGACCTGGTTTAGTCCTGGTTTAGACCTGGTTTAATCCTGGTTTAGACCTGTTTTAGTCCTGGTTTTGTCCTGGTTTAGACCTAGTTTAATCCTGGTTTAGACCTGGCTTAGACCTGGTTTAGTCCTGGTTTAGTCCTGGTTTAGACCTAGTTTAATCCTGGTTTAGACCTGGCTTAGACCTGTTTTAGTCCTGGTTTAGTCCTGGTTTAGTCCTGGTTTAGACCTGTTTAGACCTGGTTTAGACCTGGTTTAGTCCTGGTTTAGTCCTGGTTTAGAACTGTTTAGACCTGGTTTAGACCTGGTTTAGTCCTGGTTTAGTCCTGGTTTAGACCTAGTTTAATCCTGGTTTAGACCTGGTTTAGTCCTGGTTTAGTCTTGGATGAGCTGTGTGTGTATTCAACCAAATAAACTTTTGTCCATTTGACAAATTGAATTTTCTTTTTGTCAAACATTATGACATGAGAAAAAGTGTATCTGGGCCCTTTAATGGTTTTACTTAAATCGTTCAAATTTTAGTCTGAATAACGTTTCTTGTGTCACGTACACACAGAACACCCCACGCACCATGTCACGATAAAGTATCAATATTTATTTCCTTGAGTCATTTATTGTGGAAATTTGTAATGAATCCAAAGCACGGATGAACAATACTGTGAACTGAAGAAGATCTTAAACTTCTCACATGAGGATTCTGCGTTAATCAATACTTCGGGTCGTTTGCTCGTAAGACGGACTCATCGACCTCCGGTCAAAAATTACAGTTTATTCTAGTCTGCGCCATCGTCATGGAAACGGAGCAAAACTAAAGGCACAAAAACATCCGGTTTTAGTGTAGACGTGTGGAGTCCTGGGTTAGTCCTTCGTTTAGTCCTGGGTTAGTCCTTCATTTAGTCCTGGGTTAGTTCTGGGCTAGTCCTGGGTTAGTCCTGGGTCAGACTTTCGTTTATGGCCGGTTAGCTCAGTTGGTTAGAGCGTGGTGCTAATAACGCCAAGGTCGTGGGTTCGATCCCCGTACAGGCCACTCCTCTTTTACCGGCTGGTTAGCTCAACTGGTAAGTCACTGACTTTCCCCGGGGGGATGTGGGTTCAAACCACTCCCCCCTCCCCGGCAATGAGTAAGCCAGTGTGGGTCCTTGGGCAAGACCCTTCACGGTACTGCCCCCCTGGGCGCTGGAAAAAGATGGCTGCTCACTGCTCCTGAAAAAAGGATGGGTCAAATTTGTCCCGTGTGTCATTGTGTGTGAGACCAAATAAAGACTTAATCTTAAATCTTAATCTTAAAGGTCCCATGACGTGGTACTTCTTGATGCTTTTATATGATGCCTTAATGGTTCCCTAATACTGTAAATGAATCCTTCTTCAAAATCAAGACTCAGTGCATGAGAAAGACCCATGAACACAGGTAGGGTCAAAAAATATGTCTCTGAACACCTCATTATGGGTGTTGTTGCTTGAATGCAAATGAGAAAGACAGAGATAGGCCAGAGCAGCGGGGGGGGGGGGCAAAACTCTCCACTGTTTCCTCATTTAGCGGTGCGGTGTGCGCTGGCTCCACTTCCGCGTTTTATGCGCGAAGGAAGAAAGGAGAGGCGTTTCAATGAAAAAAGCAAATTTTCACAGAAAATTAAAACACTGCTGTTTCAGAGGTCCAGAGGCTCAGATAAAGGACATCCGAGCCTGGAAACACTCTCACGTGCCTCCAGGCAAATAAAAAATTGCATAGCTCGTTTGCGGTCCAAACTCTGGCCGTGACGGTGGGTAGATATCCAGACGGGAGGTGGAACTGCATTTGCATTTTTGCTTCAGTGTGACGTCACATAGTTTCCTTGTTCAGAATCGTCCGTTTGAGCTGTTTTTTTTTTTAAACGCAGAAAAGGACCGCAAATGCTCAGTTTGCAACACATTCTACACATTTTGCAACTTTTAGCCATGGGGGGCCTAAACAGGGTAGGGGAGCTCACATTAATGTTCAAAAACCTCAGAAAGTGAAAATTTCATGCCATGGGACCTTTAATCCTGGGTTAGTCCTGGGATAGTCCTGGGTTAGTCCTGGGATAGTCCTGGGGTAGTCTTGGGTTAGTCCTGGGTTAGTCCTGGGTTAGTCCTTCGTTTAATCCTGGGTTAGTCCTGGGCTAGTCCTTCATTTAGTCCTGGGCTAGTCCTGGGTCCTTTATTTAGTCCCCCTTGAGTCCTGGTGGTTAAGTACAAATTTAGTCCTGGTTTAATCCTGGTTTAGGCTGGGGTTGTGGTTTGTTCTGTCTCAGTTTAATCTTCCTGCTTTATCTTTGATTAATTGTGGTTAAGTAACACTAATTGATTATTGATTGAGATTTAGTCCTGGTTTAGTCTCAGTTTTGTCGTTTAGATCTTCTCTAGTCTGGCTTTAGTCGTAACGGAGGTCTAGTTTAGTTCTGGTTTAGTCCTGGGTTACTCCTCGTTCATTTTGGGTTTAATCCTGATTTAGATGTTGAGTTGAGTCAAGGTTTATTAAAGCTTTTTTATTTCTTGTGTAATTCCTGGTTTAGTCCTTCTTTAGTCTGGGTTTAGTCCTGATTTAGTTCTGGTAGTCCTGGTTTAGCAATAGTATTTTTATCTGCCTTAATTAATCCAACTCCTGTTATATAATCCATAATATTCTCCATTTTATACCTGGATTTTAAATGTTGGGCTGTGTACTAACTGGGGGGTTACTGCTCATGTTTTAGGTTGAAAGGCTGAAATAAAACAGATAAATATACGATAAAAATTTAAAAAAAAGTCATATTCCTTTCACTGGGATGAGATTGTGACATAAAGTGGTGCAGGTGAACTGAATCTGCAGAAATCTGAGAAACTAAAGAAAAGAGAAATCCAACGAACCTAAATTTACTTTTCACCTTGGGGCCTGTGACACTGGAGGGATGGATGAGAGAAGAGAGAGAAGGAGAGGAGGAAAGGAGGAGAAAGAGAAGGAGAGAGAGAGAAGGAGTGAGAGGAGGAGAGAGAGAAGGAGAGAGAAGGGGGAGAGAGAGGAGAAGAGAGAGGAGAAGAGAGAGGGGGAGAGAGGAGGAGAGAGAGAGGAGAGGAGAGGAGGAGAGAGAGAGGAGGAGAGAGAGGAGAAAGAGGAGGAGAGAGAGAGGAGGAGAGGGGGGGGAGAGAGGAGGAGAGAAAAGGAGAGAGAGGAGGAGAGAGAGGGGGAGAGAGGAGGAGAGAGAGAGGAGAGGAGGAGAGAGAGAGGAGGAGAGAGAGGAGAAAGAGGAGGAGAGAGAGAGGAGGAGAGAGGGGGGAGAGAGGAGGAGAGAAAAGGAGAGAGAGGAGGAGAGAGAGAAGGAGAGGGGGAGGAAAAAAGAGAGGAGGGGAGAGAACGACAGGATGGAGAGGGGGAGAGGAGAGAGAGAAGGAGAGGAGGAGGGAGAGTAGACAGGAGGAGAGAGAGAGGAGGAGAGAGAGAAGGAGAGAGAGTAGAGAGGAGGAGAGAGGAGGAGAGAGGAGGAGAGAAAGGAGGAGAGAGGGAGAGAGGAGGAGAGAGGAGGAGAGAAGGGAGAGAGAGGAGGAGAGAAGGGAGAGAGTGGAGGGGAGAGAGAGGAGGAGAGGAAGAGAGAGGAGGGGAGAGAGAGGAGAAAGAGGAGGAGAGGAGGAGAGAAGGAAGAGAGAGGAGGAGAGAAGGGAGAGAGAGGAGGAGAGAAGGGAGAGAGAGAGGAGGAGAGGAGGAGAGAGGACGAGAAAGAGAAGGAGAGGAGAAGAGAGAGAGAGGAGGAGAGAGGACGAGAGAGAAGGAGAGGGGAGGAAAAAGAGGAGAGGGGAGAGAGAGAGGATGGAGAGAGGGGGAGAGAGAGATGGGATAGAGAAGGAAAGAGAAGCAGAGGAGAAGATGGAGCGAGAGAAGGGGGAGGGGCTGGATGGGGTGAAGGGGAAGAGAAGGAGAAAAACGAGAGAGAGAAGGACGCTAGATAGAGAGCAATAGAGGTCATAGAAGTATGGAAAGGCATTAAGAAGGAAGGTGTGGGCGGCATAGAACGAGATTGGGAGAGAAAGACATAGAGGAGATGTAGAGGGTGGTGCGAAATCATATAAGGTGAAAAGGGGGAGAAAGAGGAGAGATGGAGGAAAAGGAGAGGGAAGAGAGGGAATAGAGAGAGTTGAAGGAGAGAGGAAATGGGAAGAGAAACAGAAGAACAGAGAAAGGGGAGAGAGATAGGAGAGGGTTGGAAGAAAATGGGAATGAAAAGAGAGAATAGAGAGCATGAGGGGGAGAGAGAGAGAACAGGGACAGAGAAAGAGATGACAGAGAGAGAGAGGACAGAAAGAGGGGGAGAGGGAGAGAGGAGATAGAGAGGACACAGAGAGAGAAGACAGAGAGAGAGGATAGATAACATAGAGAGTGTACAGAGAGAGAGAGGTTAGAAAGAGGAGGAAAGAGAGAGATCACAGAGAAAGAGAGAGAGAGGACAGAGAGAGGGGGAAAGAGAGAGAGAGGGTAGACAGATGGGGGAGAGTGAGAGAGGAGAGAAAAAGGGGGGGATGGCAGAGAGAGGGGTTAGACAGAGAAAGAGATGACAGAGAGAGGGGGAGAGAAAGGAGAGACAGAGAGAGAGAGAGAGAGAGAGAGAGAGAGAGAGGTTAGACAGATGGGGGAGAGTGAGAGAGGAGAGAAAGAGGGGGAGATGGCAGAGAGAGAGGTTAGACAGAGGGGGAGAGAGAGAAGGACAGGGACAGATAGACAGAGTATAAATTGGAGCGAGAGTTTAGCCTTGAGGCAGATCTCGTCCTTATCGCTCCGTCTTGTGTCTCGGTCGTGACGTGAGCTTCACTCAGTGAGTCCAGAGAGACAAACACCACATCTGAAACTCAACATTATTTTATTATAGAGAACGAAACAAGGCCGTGAGCTGACGTGTGTGACGGCCACATGTACAAACAAAAACTAAACAAACAAACAACAACAACAAAGAGAGAGAAAGAGACAGAGAGGGAGAGAGAGGATATATATATATATATATATATATATATATATATATATATATATATATATAGAGAGAGAGAGAGAGAGAGAGAGAGAGAGAGAGAGAGAGAGAGAGAGAGAGAGAGAGAGAGAAGGATTATATTATTACAAAGAACAAAACAGAGCCGTGAGCTGATATGAGACATGGACGACTCTGAAATGTTTAACGACAACTGTATAAACAAAAACAACAACAACAGAGAGAGAGAGAGAAAGAGAGTACAGAGAGAGGATAGAGCGAGAGGATACAGAGAGAGGATAGAGAGAGGATAGAGAGAGAGAAAGAGAGGACAAAGAGAGAGAGGACAGAGAGAGAGGAGAGAGAGAGAGAGGACAGAGAGAGAGGACAGAGAGAGAGAGGATAGAGAGAGAGGGCAGAGAGAGAGGATAGAAAGAGGACAGAGAGAGGGGATAGAGAGAGAGGACAGTGAGAGGGGACAGAGAGAGAGGATAGAGAGAGAGAAAAAAAGAGGACAGAGAGAGAGAGGACAGAGAGAGAGGATAGAGAGAGGACACAGAGAGAGAGGATAGAGAGAGGGGATAGAGAGAGAGGATAGAGAGAGAGAGGACATAGAGAGAGGACAGAGAGAGAGGATAGAGAGAGGACAGAAAGAGAAGATAGTGAGAGACGAGACAGAGAGAGAGGATAGAGAGAGGAGAGAGGAGAGAGAGAAGGGGTAGAGGTGGGAGAGAGAGGGAGAGAGAGAATAGAGAGAGAGACAGAGAGAATGGAGTGAAGAAGGGGAGATATCAGAACATGGAGTGAAGGAGGGGAGAGAGAGAGAGAGAAAAGAAAGTGAAGGAGGAGAGAGGAGGTAGAGAGGGAAACGATGTCTCTATCTTATCAATAAATAAATGACATAGATAAAAGGAAATCGGGCGGTTTGATTGAGTGTTCGCTGCAGTGTGGGTGTAGTTTTTAATTTGGCGTTCACTTGTGCGTTTCATTACAGATGCGACATATGCTGTAGCTTTCAGTTTGGAGAGAAAAAAAGAAAAGAAAAAAATGCTTTATTTATAGAACTGTTAAAACATGAAAAAATGCTCTCGGGAGGTGTTTATCTTTTTTTCTATATCGCGTTTCAAGACACACAGAGTGCTTCCTGTTGCACACACCACTGTCATACCAGG
Source organism: Paratrypauchen microcephalus (assembly GCA_036785185.1). Lineage (NCBI taxonomy): Eukaryota > Metazoa > Chordata > Actinopteri > Gobiiformes > Gobiidae > Paratrypauchen > Paratrypauchen microcephalus. The sequence goes on along the minus strand of JAVJIX010000225.1, from coordinate 347,393 downwards.
CCATGTGAGGGAAGTGTCTTGCCTAAGGACACAACAATAACGTCTTTTTTGTGCGGTACACGGCATTCCCACCAAAACGTCTCTAGAATCGTCACAGTACAAAAATGTCAAACTCATTTTGGACGCTAAAGGGAGTGGACTTGATGCTGGAAACTGATACCAAAATGATAATTACTAGTCGGGGAAAAGCCTCAAAAGCTCAATAAAATGGGTTGAACCTTTGTGTCTGTTTTTTTGTTGTTGTTGTTAACTTTGACCCTAAGGACCAATAAATGGAGGGTCTGCTCTGCCGGAAAGACGAAAAAAAAAAAAATTGTGGCCATTTTAGTGGATGAACCCTTCATTTTTCAATAGAAAATTTCGAAAACATTTTCTGAAATCCTCAGTGGATTGGGTAAACTGTCAATAAATGTATTCCAGATGTAAAGAACACGTAAAGAACAACATTCAGTGAAAAAATACTACATGATTACTACACAATTTAATGCAAAAAATAAGGCGTTTTCTTACTTTTTTCCAGTATTTTCATCTTTACCTCATTTACCTCATTGTAACCCACAAACACTTTGAATGCCCCAGTCTTTTCCTTATAAAGCTTTATGTCTGACCTGAACTCATTAGCCGTGTCTCAATTCGCAGTGTGCACAGTTCGGAGTGTGGTTTTAAGGGTACTCAGGACTGTGCATACTTGCACACTCCGCTGACCGCATGGGCGTCGGCGAAATGCGATACGTATTTCGCAACTACCAGCTGCCGACTCCAATTTCTCCCACAGAAGAAGTAGCGTGCAGTGCATGCTGGGATATATGAGTGCGTGAAGTGTGCATTTTCACGCAGTTGGTCCACGCCCCGATTTCCATGGAAATAACTGAGGTTTTCAGACTGCATTTTAACTGTGCATGGGACAAAAACGAAATGGGAGAGCAGTTGTCGCGCTGGAAGTTTCTGGAAAGTTTCCATGGAAACTTTAGTGTGGGAATTTTGGGAATTTTCAAATTGGTAACTTTGCACAGACGTTTTGGGAATTTATGGGAATTATTGTGAGTCATATACTAACATAAATATAAACATTTTATTTTGTCATCAGCAGCATTATTGTAAAAAGGAGACAATTAAAACGCATGACTCACATGATTTATTTGTAAGAAGAACTTTATGAATGCGTATCTCCTGAACTGAACAACAAAACATGAACATTGGCTAAAATGTGTCTTATAATTAAAAATTTGTCCAAAAACCTGAATTCAAAATGTAAAATGAAAGCAGCTTTCCCCTCTGAAAAGTCTTGAATGTCAAATAAAGTCTTTCGTCAATCAAAATATTTACCCAAAGCTTCTCAAGCCTGGTTTTTGCATGTTCTCCATTTTGCCAAACACTTTCAAGCTTCTTCCTCAATGTCCACAGTGTTCACTTCCTCAACATCTGACTCGTCATCTTCTTCAAATCTAGTTTACCAGTAAGCTAGCACTATATTTATTTTTTTCTACTTTTCTACTTTAATATTCTTTAATATATAGATCTTGTGGCTGTGTGGCTAGCGCTCATGCTTCACAGCAAGAAGGCCTGGACCCTGTCATCTGGACCCTCCCTGGACACTGCATTGCCCATGTTTTCCCCCAGACCCCCTTTCTTTACCTGGGATAATCCCTTTGGACCTCCTCACTCCCCCTGTTTTCCTTCTCGGCCCCCTTGTATTTCCTCCAGGTACCTTCAAGTCCCTTAGCCCTTGTACCCAGTGGTGTTTGTTCCCATGCCCACGTCCCCCAATGTGTCTTTAGAGTGCTTTGTGAATGTTATTGTGGTTTTGAAACATGTAACTTTAATAATAAAAGATTATGGTCCCTGGGCGCAGTAATGTGCTGCCCACTGCTCCTAATAACAGGATGGGTTAAATGCAGAGAAGAATTTCTCCTGTGTGAGATCAATAAAGTCACTTCTTCTTCTATATAGATCAAATATAATCTACTTCATGATATCCTCAAAATGTACTTGACTGCATGTACTTGACTCTTGCTGAAATGTCTGGCCTCTGTCGTCTGTATTTGCTGTGAGCTCATAAAAGTAGCTTTAGCTCTTCAGAATTCTAGAAGTTACTGTGCATGTGATAAAGAAGTGACAGGATGGTTAAATGCAGAGAAGAATTTCTCCTGTGTGAGATCAATAAAGTCTCTTCTTTATCACATGCACAGTAACTTCTAGAATACTGAAGAGCTAAAGCTACTTTTCTGAGCTCACAACAAATACAGACGACAGAGGCCAGACATTTCAGCAAGAGTCAAGTACATGCAGTCAAGTACGTTTTGAGGATATCAAGTAGATTATATTTGATCTCACACAGGAGAAATTCTTCTCTGCATTTAACCCATTCTGTTATTAGGAGCAGTGGGCAGCACATGACTGCGCCCGGGGACCATCTCCATGATCTTCTTGCTTTGGTTTGGTCAGAACCACAGCTGGAGGATTTTACCTGGAGCATATTTTGGGTTGATGGGGGAAGCCGGAGTGCCCGGAGGAAACCCACCCAGACACAGGGAGAACATGCAAACTCCACACAAAAAGGCTTAGGGATCAAACCCGGAACCTTCCTGCTGTGAAGCATGAGTGCTAGCCACTCAGCCACTGTGCCACAGGAATGCAAAATGTATGTAGAGGGTGTGGCTCGATGGCTCTGCATTCACAGATATTTGATTATTTTAGCCAAGATTATGCCACAATATTTTTTCAACCAACTATACTGATGCCCCTAACCTTCAACTTTGATAATTCCCAGTTTATTCCCATTAATTCCTGAAAATTCCCATGGAAAGTTTCCAACTTTGAAAATTCCCAGAATTTTGCAACCCTAATTCAGACTGACTTTTAAAGATCCCATGACATGGTACTTCTTGATGCTTTTATATGGCTCCTTAATGGTTCCCTAATACTGTAAATGAATCCTTCTTCAAAATCAACACTCAGTGCATGAGAAACAGAGATAAGATGAGAAAGAGTCATACATATCTCTCTCAAACACTTTATTCTGGGCGTTGTTGCTTGAATGCAAATGAGGAGAAAAGAGCTGGCCAATAGTAGAGGGTGGGGGCGTGGCCAAACTCTCCGCTCTTAGCTCTGAGCTCTCAGCTGATCCATTTCCGTGTTTTTGCACGGGGGAGAGATTTGAAGCGTTCCATTGAAAAATAAACACATTTCCACAGAAAATAAAATTAAACCACTGCTGTTCAAAGGTCCAGAGGCTCAGATAAAGGACTTCCGAGCCTAGAAACACTCGGACGTGCCTCCAGGCAAATAAAAAAATGCATTTCGCATTGCCTAGCGCATTCGCAGTCCAAACTCTCTGGGCGTGATTTACAGAGACGCTGAGTACAGACAGACGGGGGTGGAACTGCATTTGCATTTCTTTTTTCGATCTGACGTCAATAAGGTGCCTTGTTCAAAATCGCCCGTTTGAGCTCCGATTTTTTGTAACGCAGAAAAGGATCGCAAATGCTCAGTTTAGACATTTCGCAACTTTTAACCATGGGGGGGCTAAACAGGGTAGGGGAGCTCACATTAACGTTCAAAAACCTCAGAAAGTGAAAATTTCATGCCATGGGACCTTTAACCATTGTTGAAATGAAATGTAGTGGCACTTTGCACAATTTGGTGTTATAAAGGGCTCTATAAATAAAGTTTGATTGTCTTTTATTAGTTCTGATAAAGCTCGAGGTCATTATAAAACCAATACCTGCTCGAATTTGCATTTGCAGGTATAATTAGTATCGTTTAGTATCTGATTTCGAAAGCCCTACTCTAAAATTAAAAAAAAAGATATGTGGAAAAAAAAAAAAGAAAACACAAGACTGCACTGAAGATAAGCTATTTTGCGACACATTTTTATGCTGTTTAGGAATCTCCCACTGCTCCTCCAAACATTTGAAAGCAGCCAAGTCAATCTGCCTAACCGCATTCACAGCCTGCCCCCTGGTGACCGAACCGGGAACAGATCATCCATCACGCTTATTACTTCAGCTTACAAAACGCAGCTTTCTCTCTGCGTTTGCGAATTGAAATTTAAATCACCGCTTCGCCATTTGGACTCATTATCTCGTAGCTAATTTAAACCTGGCGCGAACGGCCATAAAGAACGGTTGCCAGATCAAAACAAAGCCAGACTTAAGCGGCTCCCAGATCTGTTATTTTCAAATTAGTTCAATCCAGCCTCGTACTGCAAGCTCTATTTGTTGCAATTACAGCCGAAAAGAGGTGGCGAGCTCGGGTTCCTCATTCACTCTAACTAGATGTAGCTCAATAAACGAAAGCCCCGCAGGATTCTCCGCCGTCTGCCCCCCTCGCCGTGATGTATAAGGGGATAGCTGGCGTTCCTCTCTAAATGTAATAAACTCTGTGCTGTTGTTTTGACGTGAAAAATGTAGAGAATAAAAGAGAAGAGAAAGTGCCCCAGGTGAGTCGGTCATATTGGTCAGGTGCGAAACGGTGACAGTGTTTGTGAAGGCTCACGTGTGTCAAGGATTTTTTTTTTTTTTTTAAGGAAAAGTAATGTTTTTTTTACAATCTGAGCCTTATTTCGGTAATAAAACAAGTTGTTTTACTCACCCATAGCACTTTGGTGTCATATGGAGCACTTCCAGAGATGTTTTAGATTTGTGATCTCCATAATGTGAGTTCTCGGGGCACTTGTTTGCGGTCTCCAAATAACACAAACTTTAGCACTTTTCAAATCATAGAAGCCCGATGTCTTAGTCTACGATTTTGTGTGGTCAAAAGTGGCCTGTAATCCGAGATTTAGCCATAGTTTCGAGTAGATGAGGACGCCAGTGCGCATGTGCGGACTGTGCTCTCAGCTCCCGGGACCCAAACATGAAACGCAAAGCTGTAAACTATGGATAAATCTCGGATTACAGGCCACTTTTGATTCAAACGAAATCGTAGACTAAGACATCGAGCTTCTACGATTTGAAAAGTGCTAAAGTTTGTGTTATTTGGAGCCCGCACGGGGCATATTACATGCTTGGGGAATATATTATATGCCCCGAGCTATGGCTAGAAGTCGCGCTAGGCTAACCGCAAATCTAAAACATCTCTGGAAGTGCTCCATATGACACCAAAGTGCAATGGGTGAGTAAAACAACTTGTTTTATTACCGAAATAAGGCTCAAATTGTAAAAAAAAAAAAAAAAAAAACATTACTTTTCCTTTAAATTTATTTTGGGCAAGTAAGCAATTTACATTATTTTAAAAGTGCAATAAGAGAAATAACAATAAAAAAAACAAAACAAAAAAAAAACATTTGCACAAAAAGGAGTGGGAAGAAGAAAACTTACACTGGTCTACAAGCAAAATGCTTCCGGAACAAAAGTAGTGAATTTTTTCTTGGTTTATGTCACTAATAAAGAAAAAGAGAGTCAGAAGTGCTGATTGGCTATAGTTTCCAAGGTATAGTATTGAGTCAAAATAGGAAATTTATGCAAAATGAGGCAAAAACTGTAGTTTATCAGAAGGTACAGTGTGTCTACAAGCACCAGTTCTATCTGAAAGCCTGTCTGCACTTTCACATACATTCATTTTAATATGTCGAGAGTTTTAACATCAAATATTTTTTTGATTTCACTAAGAGAGATGCCTCGAAATTGTGTGCACCTGATGTCTTAAGATATTTCTTGTTTATTTCTTGATGGATAAAGAAGGCATTTCAAATACTGACTCTCTGACTCGCGGGCTGCGAAAGGTTGCTTGGAATTAAGAAAATAAAACCTACTATCAAAATTGTACATAATGCATTTGTACTGATGATCATCTGTCGGACTTCACATCTCCACCTCAAACATGAACCTGACTTTGATGCACTTGTTAAAGCTCAACAGAGATATGTTTATAAAACAACTTGAATTTATGGATATTTTGGCATTTCTTCAGTCTTGTATTCAGGCTGTTCCAGAGTTTTACACCACATATAGACACACAGAAACGTTTGCGGGAAGTTCGAACATTTGAACAATTTGAAATTTCCATTCCCTCTCTCTCATTTTGAACAGGTTTTGTAGATAACTTGGTAGTAAATTGTTGAATGCTTTAAATAATATTATCAGTGTATGATATTTTACAAGGTCAGGAATCTTTAGGAGCTTGGACAGAATAAAAAGTATAAAAATTATGGGTGTGTTCTGAAAAAAAAAAAAAACAACTTTAGGGATGATTCGCAAAGCTCGTTTTTGTAATGATCACCACACTTCACTTCACACTTCTCCACCTCAAACATGAACCTGAAGTTAAGAAAGTTAAACTCAGCAGCACTGTGGGGTTAATGTGACTGAAAAAGAGTACGTAGAAATAAAATTAATAACCAGAGTTGACTTCAAACTTTTGGCCCTCCACAATATTTTCTGCTTCTCATTTGGCCCTTGGGGAAAAATAATTGCCCACCCCTGGTATAAACAGATGCCATTTTGATGTAAAACAATATCATTAAATATCTTGAATACATTAGCTAACCAGCACAGTTATCAATTGATTTTCAGTTCATCTTATCAATATAAATGAGATTTAGCCACTTTTATCTCGGAAGCAGATCAAGTCCAAAAATTTGTAGACCAGTGTTATTAATCCCACCCCCTTGTCTAATTTAACATAATGAGTTTTCTTTTACATTTCTTTTATATTCTTCGGACATTTTACATTAGATTTAACTATTTACAAAACAACACCAACAATGGATAAAGTAATGTAATGGACAGAACAAACCAACAATGGTGCGGAAACAACAAATATAAAGCAGAACTACAGAAGTTTGTTCTAATATTCAGACCCACTCTCTATAAACTGTGACCACACCATATGTTTATAAAACAAGTTGAATTTGTGGATATTTTGGCATTTCTTCAGTCGTGTATCCGGACTGTTCCAGAGTTTTACACCACATATAGACACACAGAAACGTTTACGGGAAGTTCGAACATTTGGCAATTTGAAATTTCCATTCCCTCTTAAATTATGAGTTCTCTCTCTCATTTTGAACAGGTTTTGTAGATTACTTGGTAGTAAATTGTTGAATTTATTCTCATTTACATTTTCAGTTTGGACACCATCAGGAAATCTTGTCTCTCTCTCGTTCTTTCTCCCTCTCGTGCTCACTCTCTCCTCCATCCCTTAGTTTCACCCTCTCTCTCTCTCTCTCTCCTTCATAAAAGCTTACTACAGTACCACTCTCTCTCTTTTTCTCTCTCTGCATCTCTCCCTCTCACCTCACTTTTGCTCTCTCTCTCTCTTGCTCTTTCCATCGTCCCTCTATACCTCTTTCTCCTCCATCCCTTTCTGTCTCCCTCTCTCTCTCTCCCTCATAAAAGCTAACTACAGTACTCCTCTCGCTCTTTCTCTCTCTCTCTCTGCATCTCTCCCTCTCTCTCTGTCTCTCTCTCTCTCATTCTCTCTCTCACTCTCTCCCTTTCTCTCTCCCTCTTTCTCTCTGTCTGTCTCTCTCTCTCTTTCTCTCCTGCTCTTTCCCTCTCGTGCTCCCTCTCTCGCCTTCATAAAAGCTAACTACAGTACTCCTCTCGCTCTTTCTTTCTCTCTCTCTCATTCTCTATCTCTCTCTCATTCTCCCTCTGTCTGTTTCTCTCTTGCTCTCTCTCTCTCTCTCTCTGTCTCTCGTTTTCTCTCTCTCTCTCTGTCTGTCTCTTGTTCTCTCTCTCTGTCTGTCTCTCTTGTTCTCTCTCTTTCTCTCTCTCTCTCTCGCCCTTCCCATTTTTTCTCTATAAACATTTCTCCCCCATCTCATCTGTTTCTCTCTTCTTGACAGTATACTCTCACTTTCTCTCTACCCCCCTCTTGCTATCTCTCTCTCTCTGTGTCTGCCTCTCTCTCTCTCATTCTCTCTCCCTCTTTTTCTCTTCCTCTCTCCCTCTCATGCTCCCTTTCTCTCCTCCATCCCTTATTCCCGCCTTCTCTCTCTCTCTCTCTTGAAAGCTAACTACAGTACCTCTCTCTCTCCCTCTCTCTCCCTTTCGCTCTCACCTCCCTTTCTCTCTCTCTCTCATAAAAGTGAACTGTTATCTACTTAACTTCCCCCCCTCTCTCTCTCCCTCTCTCTCTCTCTTTCTTTTTCTCTCTCTCTTTCTTTCTCTCTCTCTCTCTCTCTCTTTCTCTCTCTCTCTCTCCCTCTTCCCCTTTTTTCTCTATACCTATTTCTCCTCCATCTCATCTGTTTCTCTCTCCTTGACAGTATCCTCTCACTTTCTCTCTCTCTACCCCCCTCTTGCTATCTCTCTCTCTCGCTGTCTGTCTCTCTCTCTCTCATTCTCTCTCCCTCTTTTTCTCTTGCTCTCTCCCTCTCATGCTCCCTTTCTCTCCTCCATCCCTTATTCCCGCCTTCTCTTTCTCTCTCTCTTGAAAGCTAACTACAATACCTCTCTCTCGCTCTCTCTCCCTTTCCCTTTCCCTCTCACCTCCCTTTCTCTCTCTCTCTTTCTCTCTCATAAAAGTGAACTGTTATCTACTTAACTTCCCTCTCTCTCTCCCTCCTCCTTCTCCCTCTTTCCTTCCACACTCTAAATCTCTTTAGGGAGCTCTTGCTCTTCATTTAAATCCTAAAACGCATTTCTCGTATTTTTTTGTCTCTCTGCATAATGACGATTAATCAAGCATGAAATTGACGATCGTGAGTGTGTGTGCGATGAGGAGAATCCCGAGGAGCCGCCTCTGCTGACTGGAGAAAAGAACGGACTGGAATGGGAGATGTTTCTAACTCAAAACGCAATTAGTTTAGAGAAAGAGTTACAGCAAATCAAAATAGAGACTAAATTCTGAAGTTTATTTACAATTTTATTAGTAAAATTTGGCGTAATTATAACAAATATTATGTAAACATTTCTGCAAGTTTGAAAAGTTAAAGATGTGTAATTTTGAATTTTTCTAGTGGAAATTTTGCAGATTTTTCAAGAATGTTTCCATCCCTAACCCGCGAGCCGCCGCATTCCAAACAGGAAGTGAGCATGGCCGCGTTTCGGCTCCAACATCTCTGGTCCAGTTCACTTTCTATTGAAAAACATCGCCCCTCTCTCTGTCACTGCTGCTGTGAGCCTCGTCATTTTGGTCTTAAAATGTTTGTATTAACCCGCTCTACATGATCCCGGTGTTTTTATTTCAATATTTTCAGGTTTGTGAAGTTGTAGTGCAGTTTTGTATCATGATTGTGTATATTTATCAAGAATTATCGAGGGTGAGCATAGATGAGGTAGGATTATTGGCTGAGTTTTGGACAGAATCTTATAGTTAACCACAAGGAGGGTTTAAATAGACACCGGGAGAGATCACTAAATTACACAAACATGCACGGATGGCATATCCTCCTGAGACCCGGCCCATTCATTTATGTCCTTTATAGTGCACATTGAGTTAACCAGTCGATCTTTTAAGTGTTTTGAGATACACTCTAGTTTGTGGCTGCACTATGATAAATAAACTAGAACTAAACCAGAACTGAACCACGTCTAAACTAGGACTAAACCAGTACTGAACCAGGTCTAAACTAGGACTAAACCAGAACTGAACCAGGTCTAAACTAGAACTAAACCAGTACTGAACCAGGTCTAAACTAGGACTAAACAGTACTGAACCAGGTCTAAACTAGGACTAAACCAGAACTGAACCAGGTCTAAACTAGGACTAAACCAGTACTGAACAAGGTCTAAACTAGGACTAAACCAGAACTGAACCAGGTCTAAACTAGGACTAAATCAGTACTGAACAAGGTCTAAACTAGGACTAAACCAGTACTGAACAAGGTCTAAACTAGGACTAAACCAGAACTGAACCAGGTCTAAACTAGGACTAAACCAGGACTAAATCAGAACCAAATCAGGAATAAACCGAGACAAAACAGGACTAAACCAGGTCTAAGTCAGGTCTAAGCCGTGTCTAAACCATGACTAAACCAGGTCTAACCAGATTTAAACCAGATCTAAACCAGGTCTAACCAGATCTAACCAGATCTAAACCAGGTCTAAAAGAGATCTAAACCATGACTAAAATAGGTCAAAATTAGGTCTAAGCCAGATCTAAACCACTTCTAAACCAGGACTAAAGCAGGGATTTAAACCAGATCTAAACCAGGTCTAAACCAGATCTAAACCATGACTAAAATAGGTCAAAATTAGGTCTAAGCCAGATCTAAACCACTTCTAAACCAGGACTAAAGCAGGGATTTAAACCAGATCTAAACCAGGTCTAAACCAGATCTAAACCATGACTAAAAGAGGTATAAATCAGGTCTAAATCAGGTCTAAACTAGATAAATAAATAAATAAATAAATAAATAAATAAATAAATAAATAAATAAATACACACACACATACATACATACATACATACATACATACATACACACTTTTTTTCTTCAGGTCCCAGGAGGATATACAACCACTTCAGACATGTTTTTGATCGGAAAAATACGTTATTATATGGTAGAAAGCGCCAGCAAAGTCCATTTTGCATAACACACCCTCTAGTATTATCATTCAACCCAATCTGCCATTCATCAAAGCTTTGAATGGTCTTATCCACTGATGTCATTACAAAATTATGAAATACGAACCCTGTTTTTGTTTTTTTAATGGTAGAAACAGAAAAGTGAACAGTCCGCCTCAGGAAAAACACAACCATTGAAAATCTGCCTTCAAATTTTGGCTTTTAATTAGACACATTAGTCACAGGAGAAAGCAACAAAAACATGCTTTCATACAGTCTGGTTCGGTGCAGGGACAGAAAAGCAAAAGTAAAAAGAATATTACAAAGCTGCTCTATTGTATACTGACTCTCATTATTGGTATAATGGCTGTGATGGAGAAGATAGTTTGCGAAAAGAGATTTAGAATTTCAATGAATTTAAGAAATCATCAACCAGCGGGTAGCAAAAATAAAACTAATGAGGTACAGCTAACAAGATTTGGAACACAAACACTGAAATTTTAGACTTTTTAGTACAGTCTATTAGTAGTAGTAGTAGTAGTAGTAGTAGTAGTAGTAGTAGTAGTAGTAGTAGTAGTAGTAGTAGTAGTAGTAGTAGTAGTAGTAACAAGAAGAAGAAGAAATGTTGTGAATCATTTAGTGTATGCAGATGACCTGGTCGTTTTTAGTCCGAGCACTGCTGCCTGCTCAACTGTTCAGTTTATGGTGTGGAGCACGATATACAGTAAAGCAGACCCAGGCATTTCAAGGCCTGGGGGCCAAATACGAGCCGACTCTGACCGGCCCGCGAAAGGTTGCTTGGAATTAAGAAAATAAAACCTACTATCAAAATTGTAATACATTTGTACTGATGATCATCTGTCGGACGTGCTTCACATCTCCACCTCAAACATGAACCTGACTTAGATGCACTTGTTAAAGCTCAACAGAGGCGAGATTTCTCTCACTGATCAAGAAAAAAAAACACTAAAACATGCTTTGACTTTTTTTCTACACAGTTTGGCAGTTGGACATAAAAATGTTGTGACATATCTCGTATTATATTATTTGGCAAACAAAGACATTGTGGTGTCTTAATACAACGTTAAGAAAGTTAAACTCAGAAAGCATTGTGGGGTTAATGTGACTGAAAGAGTTACAAATGTTTCACCTTTACCATTGTTTTGAATTATTTTAGTGAATAATTTCAGTTTTTGTAAAACCTCACTCTCTCATTACTTAAAGGAAAAGTAACATTATTTTACAATCTGAGCCTTCTTTCGGTAATAAAACAAGTCGTTTGACTCACCCATAGCACGTTGGTGTCATTTGGAGCTGTTTGGTGAAAGTTATGTTGTAGCATATCCATTAACATGAGTATTCGGGGCATTACTTTGCGGTCTCCAAATAACACAAACTTTAGCACTTTTCAAATCATAGAAGCCCGATGTCTTAATGTAAGATTTTGTTTGAAGCAAAAGTGGCCTGTAATCCGAGATTTATCCATAGTTTTCAGCTTTGCGTTTCATGTTTGGGTCCCGGGAGCGGAGAGCACAGTCCGCGCATGCGCACTGGCGTCCTCATCAACTCGAAACTATGGCTAAATCTCGGATTACAGGCCACTTTTGCTTCAAACGAAATCTTACATTAAGACATCGGGCTTCTATGATTTGAAAAGTGCTAAAGTTTGTGTTATTTGGAGACCGCAAAGTAATGCCCCGAATACTCATGTTAACGGATACGCTACAACATAACTTTCACCAAACAGCTCCAAATGACACGAACGTGATATGGGTGAGTCAAACTACTTGTTTTATTACCGAAAGAAGGCTCAGATTGTAAAATAACGTTACTTTTCCTTTAATAATAACACAGAACTTACCAGCTTCTGTAAACAATGCCATTTACTGATTTCAATGTAGAAATAAAATTAAGAACCAGAGTAGACTTCAAACTTTTGGCCCGGCCCTCCACAATATTTATTACTTCTCATTTGGCCCCTGGGGACAAATAATTGCAGTAAAGTATAAAGCAATCAAGAGTCTGGCCATGATCTGTAGGACCAGAGAAGCACATGAGACATCCGGACTTTTGCCTGTCGAATGTTGTGTTGACTGTTACAACAAAAATGAAATATCTTGGGCATCACTGCGGATGATGATGATGATGATGATGATGATGATGATGATGATGATGATGATGATGATGACGTATAGATGATGTTCCGGGTTCGATCCCCGTGTGGCACGTTGGTAGGGCCATAAGATTCGGGTCGCCCGAGTCTTTCTGTGTGGAGTTTGCATGTTCTCCCCGTGTCTGGGTGAGTTTCCTCCGGGCACTCCAGTTTCCTCCATCAACCCAAAACATGCTCCAGGTAAAATCCTCCAGCTTAGGTCCTGACCAAAGCCGAGCAATAAGATCATGTCATGTCAAGTCATGTGCTGCCCACTGGTCCTAATAACAGGATGGGTCAAATGCAGAGGAAAATTTCTCGTTTGTGAGATCAATAAAGTCAATAAAATTTAAAAATGTAGGATGCTCTGTGCTCAGGCAAATACTCTTATGCGTAAGTTTGGCTCTTGTACAAATGGTGTAAAGTCGTTAATGTTTAAATGGTTTTGTTCACTACTGTACACAGCCCACCTCTGGATTCATTACAAAATAAACAGTTTGCGAAGACTGCAGGTGGTCTACAGTGAAGCTTTGCGGACGAGTGCGACTGACATGTTTGTCACTGCACGAGTGAACACTCTGCAGGCTGCACTAAGAACTTTAATGTACAGTTTTATCTGCAGACTGAACAAATCAGACAATGGAATAATAATGGCGCTCACAAATTTGAGATGATGTCAGTCCAACATGTGGAGACACATAAACATAAATGTTTATTGTTTTGGATTGTCACTTGTTTGGAATAAAGATGAATTGAACTGAATTGAACTGAATAATGCGTGAAAAGTCCCTCAGTCGTCCAGGTAGAAAAGAGAAATCCGTCATTAAACAGAAATGGGGGAGTGAGACATAACTTGTCTCCCATTTATAATGCGATTCTTAGACCAGTCAAACAGAGCCAGGGCAGAGGGGTGGAGAGGGTCGTTAGACGTTGAATAGGGGGTCGAAACCAGCCGTCAGAGTAATTTGAAAAACAAAGAGACAGATTAGGGGGGATCGTTTTCAGAGCTTTTGTCATTGTAGGACGCGCCTCCCGGCAGCTAGATATAAGCAGGGTCTAACCAGTACAATAACCAGAGCTGACGAAGCCTCTCGGATGAGCGGCGAAACGTTTTCAACCAAACAAACTTTGTCCAGTTGACAAATTGAACTTCTCCTTTGATCATGAACTGAATAATAATAATAATAATAACAACACATGACACTTGTATATGGGTCATTCCAGAATTGGAGGACATTTTGGCTTTAAAATTCTTGAAAAATAAACCTTCACTTTTCTGATTTTCTGCTACATATTCATCAATAATAGGTGATAAACTATCAAATGCTTGATTAGCTCAGCTTACAGTCAATGGTAAAAATTTTATTATATGATTTATATATGGTTTATTTATTTATTTACTCTAATCACAGTGACAGGGTTGCAGGTAACAGGGTTGCAAAATCGCGCTAATGTTCGCTTTATCTCAGGAGTAGAAGCTGTTTAGCTGTTACTGCTAATCAAGAGGAAAAACTTATTTATGCAAATAAGTAAAGGGAAAAAAATTGTCTTATTCTGATCATTTGCATAACAGGGTTGCATGAGGTAGAGTGAGACACTCAAGCAAGGCTAACTATGTTATAAAAATATGAAAAATAGAAGAGAAGACAAACCTTTGCTCTGCCCATTCTTTTGGAAAACTGTTTGATGATGTCGAGTCCAGGGGATCATGTGGTTCTGTTTTCTTCTTCTTCTACCAGGCTAAAAATGTTCTGGTAACAGGGTTGGTGCATGTTGTGGGACACATGTTCCATGAATAATAATAATTATTTGAAATATTATGTCTATTAAAGCAAATGTTCCCACAGTTAAAAGAGATGGAAATGAAACAAATTATAGAAAAAACAAGAAATTTCAATTCAATTTTAACTGTTTTATTTGAGATTCAATTTGGCCATTAGAGGGGTGGGACAAGAGGAAAATGGCATTTTGTGGGGTACTCCAGACTTATTTGGTATTTTAAAAAGTATTTTCAAGCATTCTTTTCTCTTAGTTTTTTTTTTAAATTTGGTCTCAGGACAAGTAAATTCACTCAGAAACTGTATGTTTTAGTATTTTGTATGTGGATTATTTAATATTTGATGGGTGGGACGTAAAATGTCCTCCAATTCTGGAATGACCCATAACGCTTTTCAAGATATGATAAAAGGAGAAATTCAATTTGTCAAGATACTTTTCAAGATACTCAAATACACTTTACATGAAGAGACCAACAAAGGCAAACAAAAAAATAAGAAAGTTAAAGAAAGGTGGTTTTAAAGAGATGGGTTTTCAGGACTTTTTTAAACATGGGGAGTGGGATGAGTCCCTGAAGTGTTTGGGCAGGGAGTTCCAGAGGGTGAGGGCAGCAGCGGAGAAGGCCCTGTCCACCCAGGTCTTATGTTTATGCTTGGAGGTGTTGTAAGGCAGTGGTTTCCAAAGTTGGGGTCGCGAGATGGTTTCAAGATGTAATATTAAAACTATGACTCTGTATTTAATAATAATCATAAACTGAATTCCCCCACACGTCCGCCCACAGTTGAGTTTTAAAGATCCCATGACATGGTACTTCTTGATGCTTTTATATGGCTCCTTAATGGTTCCCTAATACTGTAAATGAATCCTTCTTCAAAATCAACACTCAGTGCATGAGAAACAGAGATAAGATGAGAAAGAGTCATAAATATCTCTCTCAAACTCTTTATTCTGGGCGTTGTTGCTTGAATGCAAATGAGGAGAAAAGAGATGGCCAATAGTAGAGGGTGGGGGCGTGGCCAAACTCTCCGCTCAGAGCTCACAGCTGATACATTTCCTTGTTTTTGCACGGGGGGAGAGATTTGAAGCGTTCCATTGAAAAATAAACACATTTCCACAGAAAATAAAATTAAACCACTGCTGTTCAAAGGTCCAGAGGCTCAGATAAAGGACTTCCGAGCCTAGAAACACTCTGACGTGCCTCCAGGCAAATAAAAAAACGCATTTCGCATTGCCTAGCGCATTCGCAGTCCAAACTCTCTGGGCGTGATTTACAGAGACGCTGAGCACAGACAGACGGGGGTGGAACTGCATTTGCATTTCTTTTTTCGATCTGACGTCAATAAGGTGCCTTGTTCAAACTCGCCCGTTTGAGCTCTGATTTTTTGTAACGCAGAAAAGGATCGCAAATGCTCAGTTTAGACATTTCACAACTTTTAACCATGGGGGGGGGGGGGGGGCTAAACAGGGTAGGGGAGCTCACATTAACGTTCAAAAACCTCAGAAAGTGAAAATTTCATGCCATGGGACCTTTAAAACCGTGACTTTTAATACGGCCTGAGCAGTGTGGTCCTCTATGTCTTTTATTTATTTTACTTATTTATTGCTATTTTATGATTTTTATGGTTTTGCTTTTATTTGATATTTACTGGTGTTATTGTTTTAGGATTAGATTTCTGTGCAGCACTTTGAAAACAGTTTTATTTCTAACATGTGCTGTATAAATAAAGTGAATTTGGAATGAAAATAAAGGCACTGTACCTGATTTTTACCATTTAAAAAACAACTGACAAACAGAAGTAGCACATTTAAAACAGTTTGCAGTGGCTTAAATGTATTCCTCACATACCTTATGCAGTCAAAATATCATAATCACTCACCACAATGCGTTTACAAGTGCTTTTCACAGCTCTCAGAGGCAAAGACAACAACAACTAGCAGGCGAACACACACTTCCATATTCTCAAGCGCCTTATAATTTCGCAGGCAGCACGTAGCAGATTTATTTTGACCTTGGGAGCTGCTTATATAATCGATGAGGCAAAGTTTTTCTGTGATGGTAAAGTTAACAACAACTAGCATGCTAACACATACTTCTTTATTCTCGGACAAAAAAAGGCTTCATAATTAGAGCATCAGAGCACGCAGCAGACTTATTTCGACCTTGAGCTGCTTATATAATATATCTGTCCTGGGGCGAGACACATTTTGCTCAAATACATGGAAAAAATACAAAAAGGTACAGGGCTTTTAGGTTCAATAACTACGGAAGAGGATTAGGGCCACATGAACAGATTTTTTTTTTTTTTTAATTCTGAGAAAAAACATCATAATTTCTGAGACTAAAGTCAGAATTTCTGATTTAAAAAAAAAAAGTCAAAAATCTGCCAGAAATGGTGGACATCTGTGTCAATAAGGCCATGTAATCATAATAAATCAGCAATAATAGATAGTTAAAACATGATTTACATATTTAACATGATGGCGCTGTTTAAAGGAAAAGTAACGTTTTTTTACAATCTGAGCCTTCTTTCGGCAATAAAACAAGTAGTTTTACTCACCCATAGCAGTTTGGTGTCAATTGGAGCAGTATCGCAGAACTTATGTTGAGCCGTTCTGTTCTACTAATGATCCCGTATCCGTTAGCGTGAGTGCTCGGGGCACTGATTTGCGGTGTCCAAATAACACAAACTTTAGCACTTTTCAAATCACAGAAGATCGCTGTGTCAGGGTAGACTTTTAGTAGATTCCAAAATGGCCTGAAACCCGATATCGCAACAGAAAAGTAAAGTTCAGAGCGGTGTTAGCTTCTTTCGGACTAGCGGTGTTTACAAAACAGCTGAGTTCACGCATGCGCACTGTCCTCTCTGATGACGTCATCAAATGAAACTATAGCTGGATATCGGGTTTCAGGCCGTTTTGGAATCCACTAAAAGTCTACCCTGACACAGCGATCTTCTGTGATTTGAAAAGTGCTAAAGTTTGTGTTATTTGGACACCGCAAAGTAATGCCCCGAGCACTCACGCTAATGGATACGGGATCATTAGTAGAACAGAACGGCTCAACATAAGTTCTGCGATACTGCTCCAATTGACACCAAACTGCTATGGGTGAGTAAAACTACTTGTTTTATTGCCGAAAGAAGGCTCAGATTGTAAAAAAAAAAAATTAATTTTCCTTTAAGAGTGATAGGAAAGAGTCGTCTGCACACTGTATATGCTCCAAAGGTAATTTATTTACTTAAAAAGGCAAGGTTTTGATCCCATGGGATCTTCATCAGGCATTGAGATTGGTGAGACAGCTTATTATGTCACAGTGAGGGACAGGAGCACACTGGACAAACTGCTCTCCATCATGGACACTCCTGCTCACCCACTGCACCAGACCATAGAGGGACAGAGGAGCTCATTCTCCAACAGGCTCCTACAGCTCCACTCAAACAGTGAGAGATACAGGACGACATTCATACCATACTCCATACAACTGTACAACAACTCACCCTTATGTAACAGATAATACTCCCTACAACTGTATACAGCTGGTACTGTACATCATATTTGATACTGTAGTTTATATTTGACTACTACTTTTCTATTTAAATCTGATTGTACATATATATTTATTACCATTATCTTATGTATATAATCGTGTCTCATCTGACACAGGTCTATTGCTCTTTGGTTGCTTTTCCATCTATTTTGCTTTTTGTTCTATTACCCTGTTATATATTATATTTGATGAGTGAGCTACCGTACCCAAAACAATTTCCCTTGTGGATCAATAAAGTTTGTCTAAGTCTTAAGTCTGTATCACCTGACCCCAAACAGGGCACCTCTTTCTACCCCGCGTGGATCAAGTGGTTGGAGGATCTGCCTTACTGTTTCCTGCGATACCACCAATCCCTTCTGAACTGCTCCAAGGTGCAGCCAATGACACCTGCATCTCGCCATTTCTGACTTTTTTTTACAGATATTCTGACTTTAATCTCAGAAATTTCTTCTCAGAATAATAATAATAAAAAAAAAAAACTGTTTACGTAGCCCTAATCCTCTTCCGTAAATAACACAATTAACTATTTAAATAAAGAACATTGTTTCACACGCTTTGACAATTGCTTGTTATTGCTTTGTCTTGAATGTTTCACAGTATGGCATTAAACCTTTTGAACTTCATGGAGACCATCTGTAGAGAGGTGACCCCGTTCACAGTCAGAATACCTGTTTTTCTAGGTATTTTTGAGCTGTTTTTGTCATACTGTGGAACATTCCAGGCAGAGCAATGACATCTCCATAGAAGCAAGCAGGTGACAGACCGTACACCTGAAAAGTTACACAATGCGTCTTTAACTGTCTCTCGTCCGTCCACAGCCCTGGCCCTGTGTCTCAAACCAGGCCAAAGACTTCATCTCCGGGCTTCTCCGTGTGGACCCCGGTGCTCGCCTCACCGCGGATCAGGCCCTGCAGCACCCATGGGTGGCTTCCGAAGCACCCGCCTCCTCCTGCACCAACCTGCACCGGCCCATCTCCCACAACCTGAGGCAGAGGGGCTCCCGGGGCAGCTCCAGATGCCCCAGCAGCAGCAGCAGCAGTGGGGGGCAGAAGAGCGCAAAGTGGAGGCCAGTCTGAGAGGTTAATACCACAACTGGACTTACAACTGTTTGGCCTACTTTCTAAATTCAAATAAATAAAAAAAGTGATATTACAATATTAGTGGTAGACTGTTTAATAAATATGATGTAAATTCAACCTGAAATATTTGTAAAAGGTACAGTATCTGATTGTAATTTCTTCTGGTTGAGACAAATGGACTTCATATTACGCAGTGTATTGTAAAAAAAAAAAAAAAAAAAAAAAGGATTAATAAAAAATGTGGATTAATATTAATACAATTATTAAAAAATAAAAAAAATAAATTAAATAAAAATACATAAAAATAAATAAAATTAATAAACAAACAAACAAACAAAAAAGCCTGAAAAACATAACCTACACATTTCTCTGAGCATTTTGTTGGGTAATAACCATAAACTGTAAAGAAGTGGACTCAGCAAGTGTGACGTCATCCATACCATTCGGCGCCACCGAAATGAAGCTCGCGGTGCAATGGTTACAGGGTGAATTTGAAGCCAGATTATGAATAGGACCAAAATGACGAGCCTCACTGCAGCAGTTCCAGAGAGAGGGTCCTGTTTTCAGTTCATGGCTGATTAGCTCAGTTGGTTAGAGCGTGGTGCTAATAACGCCAAGGTCGCGGGTTCAATCCCCGTATGGGCCACTCCTGTTTTACATCAAGACATCTCTCCCCTCCACCCTGAACCCATTTCAATTTGCATACCGGTCTAACCGCTTGACCGATTATGTAATCTCAACAGCCCTCCACTCAGCCCTCACACACCTGAACATGGAGAAGGCAAAGGACATTGTCGTAGACTTGAGAAGAGCACACACAGAGCACGCCCCCCTCACCATCACCGGGGCTGCTGTGGAGAGAGTAAGCAGCACCAAGTTCCTGAGTGTGCACATCTCTGAGGACCTCTCTTGGTCAAAGAACACTGCATCACTGGACAGTAAAGCTCAACAGTGACTCTACTTCCTCCACAAGCTGAAGAGAGCCAGAGCCCCACCTCCCATCATGAGCACCTTCTACAGAGGCACCATAGAGAGCATCCTCACCAGCTGCATCACTGTGTGGTATGGCACCTGCACCATGTCCTACTGGAAAAAGCTACACCGAGTAGTGAGAGCAGCTGAGAGAATCGTGGGTGTCTCTCTCCCCTCCCTGCAGGACATCTACCAGACACGCCTCACCCGCAAAAGCCCTCTGGGTGATCCCACCCACCCATCCAACTGCCTCTTCAGTCTGCTGCCATCAGGAAGGAGACTGAGGAGCCTCAGGGCCAGCAGACTGAAAGAGCTTCATCCACCAAACTGTCAGGATGCTGAACTCGCTCCCTGCCCTCCCTCCCCCAATGATACTGCTGCTTAAATGACACTGACACTGCTGCTTAAATGACACTGGCGCTGTTGCTTAAATGACACTGACACTGCTGCTTAAATGACACTGGCGCTGCTGCTTAAATGACACTGACACTGCTGCTTAAATGACACCATTTGAGCTTTATTATGCCACACATTGTGTGTTTTACCTATTTGTATTATATACAAGCTTACTGTACTTTTGCTGTGGGTATATGTGATGTTTTAGTCATGGTGTTTATTGTCTTGTTTATTAGATGTTTTATGTTCACTGTGGGCCTAGGGGGCGCTGCAATTTCAAGTTCTGTGTGTGCAACCTGTACATATGGTTTTTCACAATAAAGCTGACTTTGAACTTGGATCAGGAACATAAGAATCATGGGAAAAGCAGAAAGGCAGAAACAAACTACAACATGACCTGACTCATGGTGAAAAATCAGGTACAGGACCTTTAAGATAATTCATTAGTGTTAATATTTTACAGTTTTCTTAGTTGCACTGCTTTTAAATGGCCACATATTCTTCAAATGTTCTCAGATTTCCATGTGTAAGGCATCGTTGGAAAGCTTGGAAACTACACTTTCAGAATCTGTGAATAAGTGTCTCCAGGACGACTTGTGACTGGTTTTGCCACAGTCGGTCCCAAATGTTTTGAAAAAAATATTTACAAATACACATCTATTTGTAAAGCCTAAAATACAAGTTAATATATTATATTTGGATTTGTGGATATCAAAACACATGTACAAAACAATGACTGAATGACTGTAGATCACCTCTGTGCATTTGTGAATATTAACGAGATCAAAGAAACCCCATACATCCACTTGTATAAACACTCTCTGGTCATAAATAATAAAGAAGCTACAGTTACTCACGTCCAATCAGAAGTAGCCAAGATGGCGGCGCGGACACACGCAGTGGCTGCTCTTAGTCCATGGCCGGTTAGCTCAGTTGGTTAGAGCGTGGTGCTAATAACGCCAAGGTCACGGGTTCAATCCCCGTATGGGCCACTCCTGTTTTACATCAAAGCATCTCTCCCCTCCACCCTGAACCCATTTCAATTTGCATACCGGTCTAACCGCTCGACCGATGATGCAATCTCAACAGCCCTCCATTCAGCCCTCACACACCTGGACACCAGAAACTTATATGTTAGAATGCTGTTCACTAACTTCAGTTCAGCTTCAACATAATCGTCCCCCAGCAAATCATACTCAAACTAGACAAGCTGGAGATCAACACTTCGACGTGCAACTGGCTGCTGGATTTTCTGACAGGAAGACCGCAGGCAGTACGGGTTGGCAGCAACACCTCCAAGGATGTGTGCTGAGCCCCCTCCTCTTCACTCTGCTGACCCACGACTGCACACCGTCACACAGCTCCAACCTCTTCATCAAGTTTGCGGATGATACAACTCTGTTGGGTCACATCAGCAACGACAATGAGACACACTATAGGAGCGAGGTGAGCTGCCTGGTTAAGTGGGCCTCTCCTGGTCAAAGAACACTGCATCACTGGTCAGTAAAGCCCAACAGCGACTCTACTTCCTCCACAAGCTGAAGAGAGCCAAAGCCCCAGCTCCCATCATGAGCACCTTCTACAGAGGCACCACAGAGAGCATCTTCACCAGCTGCATCACTGTGTGGTATGGCACCTGCACAGTGTCCTGCCGCAACAAGCTACATCGAGTAGAGAGGGGGCGCTGCAATTTCAAATCCTGTGTGTGCAACCTGTACATATGGTTTTTGACAATAAAGCTGAACTTTGAACTTTGATCAGGAACATAGTTTGCTAAGAATTATGGGAAAAGCAGAAAGGCAGAAACAAACTAAAACATGTCCCTGACTCATGCTTAAAATCAGGTACAGGGCCTTTAAGATAACTCATTAGCGTTGATATTTCATAGTTTTCTTAGTTGGAGAAGATTTTCCCTCTAAGCCTGTGGTTCAAGGTTCAATTCTCCCTTTAAGCATTTTGTGTCCTTGGGCAAGACACTTCCCCCACCCTTAACCTAAATGTGTTTGTTTTTAAAGGCGATTTTTTTTTTACTGTCTTAAACATGTGAAGTGGTCCAAAGTTATTCCTCACTTAACTTAAACATTCAGAGTATCCTAATTATTCCCCATGATGTGTTTATAAGCACGTTTTTCTAACCACGTTAAAGCAAACAGCTAGCATTAGCTAACAATAAAACACTTTCTAATCAGATGCAGACATTATTTTTCATTTTAGATACATGACGGAAACCGGGTACAAGGCTTTTAATGTGAATTTTTGATTATTATTCTGTTCCAGTATATTTCAGATGTTCTTTATCTTTCCAGTAAGTAAAAGTTCTGTATAATGCGGAGCTTTAGGGCTTAAATTGTATGCAGCAAATGAATAATATTATGTTTCCATTTATAACACTGAGGAAACTGTCCACCTACGGCAGGCCTTATATTATATCTGGATGTGAAAAGTTAGAGCCAAATATATCTGTGAACCTGCAGTAATTACAGCAGGGGAGGTGTCCAAGCACTGGTCAGATTATACTTAAGTGCCCTGTTCTTTTTAGGCTCCAATAAAGAAGTGAGAAACCTGCAGGAACAGCCGGGTTTCTCATTTCCTGTAATTTAAAGGAAAAAATAATCACATCATGAGGCCTAAACCAGGTTAAATCAGGACTAAACCAGGTTAAATCAGGACTAAACCAGGTTAAATCAGGACTAAACTAGGTTAAATCAGAACTAAACCAGGTTAAATCAGAACTAAATCAAGTTAAATCAGGACTAAACCAGGTTAAATCAGAACTAAACCATATTAAATGAGGACTAAATCAGGTTAAATCAGGGGTAAACCAGGTTAAATCATAACTAAATCAGGTTAAATCAGGACTAAACCAGGTTAAATCAGAACTAAACCAGGTTAAATCGGAACTAAACCAGGTTAAATCAGAACTAAATCAAGTTAAATCAGGACTAAACCAGGTTAAATCAGAACTAAACCAGGTTAAATGAGGACTAAATCAGGTTAAATCAGGGGTAAACCAGATTAAATCATAACTAAATCAGGTTAAATCAGGAGTAAACCAGGTTAAATCAGAACTAAATCAGGTTAAATCGGAACTAAACCAGGTTAAATCAGAACTAAATCAAGTTACATCAGAACTAAACCAGGTTAAATGAGGACTAAAGCAGGTTAAATCAGGACTAAACCAGGGACTAAACCAGGTTAAATCAGAACTAAACCAGGTTAATCAGGACTACTACTACTACTACAACTACTACTACAAGTATTTCCTCTGATAGATATTATTTATATTGCTCTTTACATTTGAAAAACAAATCTCAAAGTTCTATTACAACTGCCACTACCACACCATCAGTCCTTTTCAGGCTGAGAGAATCCAGCCTCTTTGTTTCTCTTTGTTTCGCCTCCACACCACGGCGTCGCTTATCGAACACACAG
This sequence comes from Paratrypauchen microcephalus, assembly GCA_036785185.1. Lineage (NCBI taxonomy): Eukaryota > Metazoa > Chordata > Actinopteri > Gobiiformes > Gobiidae > Paratrypauchen > Paratrypauchen microcephalus. The sequence continues at coordinate 323,581 of JAVJIX010000225.1, read as the reverse complement.
GAAAATACCGTTTATTTTACATTTATATTCTCCACACCACGTGCAAAACAAAGGCGGCGCTCAGAGTGATAAAAACCTGCCGTCAATTGAATTAAACCACATCATTTTTTCTCTTTGCTTCATATTGGAGCCGTTATCTTTCCGAGCGCGCCGTCTCTTCTGCTCTGATGTCTGACTAATTTCTGTTTTGACTAATGCCATTGTCACAAAGCCTTGAGTGGCCCGTGTAGAGAAGTTCATTCATGTTCGGTCTGTGGAGATTTCTGCTCTTAATCCCTCTGTTGTTTTCGTTTTCCATACACGTGAAAGTGAAAGTGTTTTTGTCCGTCGTAAACAATAGAAGTGATGGTTTCTGGAGGGCAAAGCTGTGTTGTCTATTGTCTAATGTTACAATACAAAAAAAAATCTAACTCGATTTTGATACCAAGAAACAGACTTGACTTTACCCGATACTAATTCTGAAAACACTTTTAGACAATAGAATGCGATGATTTTAATTTTTAATTTGTCAATTGAACAAAAACATGGCCGGTTAGCTCAGTTGGTCAGAGCGTGGTGCTAATAACGCCAAGGTCACGGGTTCGATCCCCGTACAGGCCACTCCTATTTTACATCAAAACATCTCTCCCCTCCACACTTTCGCAGCTCATCCAACCTGCTTCTTCAGTTCTGGTCATACGCTGGTGGACACATGTCCTCCTGTGCACCCACCACCCGTGGGAGGATCCATGGGGGCTGGTGCATGTGATCTGGACATCTGGACAGCGAACTTGGACCGTTGCCCCCGCGACCCCCGACCCGACTATCACACCTCAAATAGGTGTGATAGTTTCATAGTAATTTCATTTCATTAGCTCCTCCCTGCAGCTAGTTATAAACAGTGTCCACCAGCACTCTAGCCAGAACTGAAGAAGCAGCTTGGATGAGCTGCAAAATGTATTCGACCAAATAAACTTTGTCCAGTTGACAAATTTAATTTCTCCTTTTGCCTACCACACCTACTTGTTTACAGTTTGTCTTAGTTAGGTGGGCCTATTAGATCTGCAGTGGGAGTGGAGTGTGGGTCTTGTTAGCGGAACCATTCAGGGCCATAATGGGTGTTTTCACACCTCTGGACCTGACCTGCTGCCCTATTGTTTTCTTTGTTTGTTTTGATTTAGGTTTGAGGATAGAGTTGTAGATGTGAGACAAATGAACTGCCTTGGTGACGTCAAGGCTTGGTTGGCCCAAAATTTTCTCTGTTTGAATGAAGGGAAAACTGAAATTGTGCTCTTTGGGCCCACTGATCCCTCATTGGACTTGGGCCCCTTTAAAGATAATGTTCATCCCTTCGCCACCAACCTTGGCGTCACCATGGACAGTGATTTTAAACTCAGCAAGCAGATCAACACAGTCGTTAAATCAGGCTTTTATCATCTTCGTCTTTTATCCAAAGTTAAACCGTTTTTAAGTTTTAAGCATTTTGAACAAGTTGTTCACGCTTTTATTTCTTCGCGTCTGGACTACTGTAATGCTCTTTATACTGGCATATCACAAAATGCTCTTTCACGCCTACAGTTAGTCCAGAACTCCGCGGCACGACTTTTAACAGGAACCAAAAAACGTGAGCACATCACCCCAATTCTTGCGTCTTTGCACTGGCTTCCTGTTCATTTTAGAATTGATTTTAAAATTTTATTATTTGTTTTTAAAGCTTTGAATGGACTGGCCCCGGATTACATCTCGGACCTCATCCAAATGTACACTCCGGCGCGCGCTCTGAGGTCTGAGGGCCAGCTCCAGCTGGTGGTGCCTAGGACCAGACTTAAATCCAGAGGGGACAGAGCTTTTTCTGTGGTTGGTCCTAAGCTCTGGAACGCCCTGCCCCCCCACGTCCGAGCAGCTCCCTCAGTGGAGTGTTTTAAGTCTCGTCTTAAGACCCACTTTTATTCTCTGGCTTTTAACACCGCCTGAGTTGTGTGGTCCTCTGTTGTCTTTTATTGTATTTTAGTTTTTTTTTTTTTATTTTATTGTTCTTAGAGTATTCATTTATTTATTTTTTAGCATTTGTATTTTTTTTTTTTTTTTTTTTTTTTTTATTTATTCTATATTGTTTTTATTATTTTATGGTATATTTATTTGTATGCACACTTGTTTCTGTGATTATTTGTTTATTTTAAATGATCTTTCTGTGCAGCACTTTGGAAACGCTTTTAGTTTATGAAATGTGCTATATAAATAAAGTGGATTGGATTGGATTGGAAATGATGTCTGAGACCTCCATTTCTGTCCAAGGAAGGATTCTTTTTCTTGACAAAAATAGCCTCTTTAACTCCCCTCTCAAACCAGTTCTTTTCTCTGGCCAAGATCTGTACCTCACTGTCCTCAAAGGAGTGGCCCGCGGAGAGAAAGGAGAGAGTGAGGGAAAGTTCAACAGGCTTTTTCTGAGATTTGTGTTTTCAAATGTACTGCTTTCAAAAGGCCACAAATTCTTCAAATGTTCTCAGATTTCCATGTGTAAGGCATCGTTGGAAAGCTTGGAAACTACACTTTCAGAATCTGTGAATAAGTGTCTCCAGGACGACTTGTGTCTGGTTTTGCTGCGGTCGGTCACAAATGTTTTTAAAAAGATATATTTACAAATACACATCTATTTGTAAAGCCTAAAATACAAGTTAATATATTGATAAAAGAAGAAATTCAATTTGTCAACTGGACAAAGTTTGGTCGAAAACGTTTCGCCGCTCATCCGAGAGGCTTCGTCAGCTCTAATTAGAATGCTGGTAAGACACTTGCTTATATCTTGCTGCAGGGAGGAGCTAACTAGCTAACTACTTTCTGAAACGATCTCATTGATTTCAGTCTTTTGTTTCTCTGGCGTCTAGATTAGCATACCTATTCATCCCTACAACGACTGTTTTTCACACCTCTGGCCCTGACCTGGCTAGCCCTATTGTTCCCCTGTTTGCTTGATCTAGGCTTAAGAATGGAATTATAGATGGGAGACAAATTATGTCTGACTCCACCATTCCTTTTCTGAACAGAAATGGTGGAGTCAGACACACACATATAACTTCATTCATTACAATTACCACACAGCAGCATCATGTAAACTTAATTCTTCTCATCTCATGCCTCTTTGGAGACCAGGATCTACTGCTCCAAGTCAGTAAACTTCTTCTTTTGAGCTGTCGTAGTTCTGATCAGAGTCCCTGCTCCGCGCAGCGCACACACGACACATTGTCTGCCTCGGCCACAGCAGATCTCTGCTCCAACCTCGCGGCCTGATCCGGTGTGTCTCTGTGATCCTCTGATCTGGGATCCTGGGTCCTAAGAGTGATCAGATCGCTCCATAGGTGCTGATCAACAGTCCTCTGCTTTTCCGGATTCCCTCGCCTCGCCATCTTGCTCCTCTCGCCAATCACACAGTACACACACTACACTCTTCCTCTCTTCCGCGTCTCCGATCGGCAGATAATGATACAAGATCGCTACCTACAGGTTGGGAGGTGTGAATTACACCTTCAAAGTTGCTCCAGGTCGTATTCTAGCGATCCCCGCTGAAAAACTTCCTTGACGAATATATTCGTCACGGCACTCAACGTTTGGATTCAACATGACGAGAAAACTCGTCACCGGAACTCAATGAGTTAATAGATAATTGATCACGTGTATGCATAAGACGGTTACAACAAATATAGTTAATCCTGATAGAAATGTGTAGAATCCCTCAGCCATCCAGGGAGAATCCAGCCGCTCACGTGGCCCAAGTATCGAAGTGTCAGTCCCTCCCCCTTCGCTCTGCATGTCAATCGTTTCAGTGTATTGAAGCATTTCCTTGGCTCAGCGAATGTTCTGCTCTGCGATTGGTTCAGAGTGCTTCAGAGTGTTCAACGCGCTTCCTTGGTTTGACTAGCGCTAAACTGCTACAGTATAAAAGTCGCACCAATATTTCTTAAAAATGTTGGGTAGTGAGGAGTATTGTGTGACGTGAGTGGTGATTTTGGTGACTTCTGGCAACTTTTGGCATTTGTTTTATTTTCGATGACATATACAAGTGGAAAAAAGCTATCCATTCCCATCCATCCATTTCGGAACTTCCCAAATCATGGGTTGTGTGTTGGTTTGCAATAGGTTAAATTTGTCCACTAGAGGTCAGTGTTTCTCCTAAAGAAGCTACAGACAGTTACTCACGTCCAATCAGAAATATCCAAGATGGCGGCGCGGACACACGCAGTGGTTGCTCACAGTCCATGGCCGGTTAGCTCAGTTGGTTAGAGCGTGGTGCTAATAATACCAAGGTCGCGGGTTCGATCCCCGTACGGGCCACTGCAGTTTAGAAAGAGTCAGTCTAAACTGCTCTGGACAGTGTTTCAAATGTCTGAAAATACACACAGTTAAATTGTTGTCTCTGGGCATGGGTGTGGCAGGGGAGGCTCTAATGCCTATTCCATTTGTTCATTGATGTGTCACTTTTTATTATTTTATTTTATGTTTTCTTTGTGTTGCACTGTGCACAATTGCTCAAATAAAAGATAATAAAATAAATGAAATCACATTATGCGCACAAATGATGTATCGTGAGCCGGAAATGTGTTTTTGTGTGTGTTTTTTTTTCAGTAACGCGTGGCCGGATAGCTCAGTTGGTCAGGCGTGCTGCTAATAACGCCAAGGTCGCGGGTTCCACTCCTGTTTTGAAAGGTTAAAAGTCTAAATTGCTCAGGACAGTGTGTCAAATTACTAAAATACACACATTTAGTCATCATGTATGTTAGCTGCTGTAAGATTAACTCATTGAGTGCCGGCCTGTTTTCAGAATTCTATCCCCCAGAGTGCCGGAGGTTTTAGTGTATTTTCACTGATTTTCCAAGACCCACAGAATACTGAGATCTTTGACTATATAAACATGGCAAACATCAAAATAAAGTGTTGACTCTCTTCTTTCACCTAGAAAAAAATATGTTTCTAACCTTTTCGGTTCTCAAGTAATTGATAGTAGAACATAGGGAAGTTTTCAGGAAAAACACGCACGCACACACGCGCGCGTACACATGCACGCACGCACGTACACACACATATAACTTCATTCATTACAATTACCACACAGTAGCATCATGTAAACTTAATTCTTCTCATCTCATGCCTCTTTGGAGATGAGGATCTAGTGCTCCAAGTCATTAAACTTCTTTGGTGCTGTCGTAGTTCTGATCAGAGTCCCTGCTCCGCGCAGCGCACACACGACACATTGTCTGCCTCGGGCAGAGCAGATCTCGGCCCCGACCTCGCGGCCTGATCCGGTGTGTCTCTGTGATCCTCTGATCTGGGATCCTGGGTCCCAAGAGCGATCAGATTGCTCCATAGGCGCTGATCAACAGTCCTCTGCTTTTCCGGATTCCCTCGCCTCGCCATCTTGCTCCTATCGCCAATACACACTACACACACTACACTCTTCCTCTCTTCCGCGTCTCCGATTGGCAGATAATGATACAAGATCGCTACCTACAGGTTGGGAGGTGTGAATTACACCTTCAAAGTTGCTCCAGGCCGTATTCTAGCGATCCCCGCTGAAAAACGTCCTTGACGAATATATTCGTCACGGCACTCAACGTTTGGATTCAACATGACGAGAAAACTCGTCACCGGCACTCAATGAGTTAATAGATAATTGATCACGTGCATAAGACAGTTACAACAAATATAGTTAATCCTGATAGAAATGTGTAGAATCCCTCAGCCTTTGCTGTTGTAATGCTGGATATTCTAGCATATTCTAGTGTCGCCATGTCCAACGTTTACTCTAAGCTGCGCACTGCTCGCACATTCTCAGCGCACAAGAAAACCTATGCAGCGCACTGTAAATCAGGGATGAAAGAGCTTTTAGCAGGTCTCCACTTTTTATTCAGCCACGGGGTAATTTTTTTATATCTGCAAAGTGTGAGCCGCGCGGGGGGGCGCACAGGGCTCCAAGGAGCGCTCAGGGAGTTAGTGTGTTTGCTCAGAAACATTCAAAATTAGGGGGAAAATTGGCCATGTCCCAATTCCAAGTATTACTAGTGGCAATAGAATAATATTTTTTTCTTTAGGGAACAAGGAGCAGACCACCCGGCTCATTCATCTGAGGCGGGACTTGTTCCTTCTCGCAGACGCCCATGTGAGAAATGTAGTGCACTAAGGACAGAGCGAGTGTGCGCCGTCTCGACGACAGACCGAGACCACACTCACAAGTGTGCCGTCGCTGGATTGGAAAACGGCTTTTGTCATTCATTGTAGTTAGCTCCTTCCTGCAGCTAGTTATAAGCTGTGTCCACCAGCACTCTAGCCAGAACTGAAGAAGCAGCTTGGATGAGCTGCGAAATGTATTCAACCAAATAAACTTTGTCCAGTTGACAAATTGAATTTCTCCTTTTGCCTACCACACCTACTTGTTTACAGTTTGTGTTAGTTAGGTGGGCCTATTAGATCTGCAGTGGGAGTGGAGTGTGGGTCTTGTTAGCGGAACTATTCAGGGTCATAATGGGTGTTTTCACACCTCTGGACCTGACCTGCTGCCCTATTGTTTTATTTGTATGTTTTGATTTAGGTTTGAGGATAGAGTTGTAGATGTGACACAAATGATGTCTGAGACCTCCATTTCTGTTCAAGGAAGGGTTTTTTTTCTTGACAAAAATAGCCTCTTTAACTCCCCTCTCAAACCAGTTCTTTTCTTTGGCCAAGATCTGTACCTCACTGTCCACAAAGGAGTGGCCCGTGGCTCTAGGTGGAGATGTACGGCAGATTGAGGTCCACTCTGGCTCTCCCGTCTATGTTGGTACATCCTCTTGTGAAGTGGCTGTTTTGTTTCTCCAGTGTAGCACTCGCTGCAGTCTTCACTACACTGAATGGAGCTCTGACCAGAACTGAAGAAGCAGCTTGGATGAGCTGCGAAATGTATTTGACCCAATAAACTTTTGTCAAGTTGACAATTTGAGCTTCTCCTTTTACCATGGATTCTACCTGGACGAATGAGGGATTCTACACATAGAAGACATAGGACTATTAATGTCACTTTTCTGGTGGAGATAATAAACTAAATGAACTCAGATTATGCACATAAGCCGGAAATGTGGGGTTTTTCTGGTTACACATGGCCGGTTAGCTCAGTTGGTCAGAGCGTGGTGCTAATAACGCCAAGGTCGCGGGTTCGATCCCCGTACGGGCCACTGCAGTTTAGAAAGAGTCAGTCTAAACTGCTCTGGACAGTGTTCCAAATGTCTGAAAATACACACAGTTAAACTGGGCACGGATGTGTCTGTGGTGATGGCGGAGCCAGTGTTTAATTTTCAGGGGAGGTTCTAATGCCTATTCCATTTGATCATTGATGTGTCACTTTTTATTATTTTATTTTATGTTTTCTTTGTGTTGCACTGTGCACAATTGCTCAAATAAAAGATAATAAAATTAATGAAATCACATTATGCGCATAAATGATGTATCGTGAGCCGGAAATGTGTGTTTTTTTCAGTAACACGTGGCCGGTTAGCTCAGTTGGTCAGAGCGTGGTGCTAATAACGCCAAGGTCGCGGGTTCAATCCCCGTACGGGCCACTCCTGTTTTGAAAGGTTAAAAGTCTAAATTGCTCAGGACAGTGTGTCAAATTACTCAAATCCACACATTTAGTCATCATGTATGTTAGCTATGCTGTAAGATTAACTCATTGAGTGCCGGCCTGTTTTCAGAATTCTATCCCCCAGAGTGCCGGAGGTTTTAGTGTATTTTCACTGATTTTCCAAGACCCACAGAATACTGAGTTCTTTGACTATATAAACATGGCACACATCAAAATAAAGTGTTGACTCTCTTCTTTCACCTAGAAAAAAATTATGTTTCTAACCTTTTCGGTTCTCAAGTAATTGATAGTAGAACATAGGGAAGTTTCAGCAAAAACACAGTTTTTTGACCACAAAGTGGAGAAAACGAGCATTTTGTACAAAGAGTCATTTCGAGCAGATTGGTGATTTTGACGTCAATATTTATTGATTTAGTGACACCTCAAACATCTAAAACAACAGAGAAAGAGATTTTTGATGACAAAGTACATTTTTTATTTACAAATATAAGAATATAAGGCTCTGTGAATTGAAAATTCCTTCAAATCAATAGTGCCAAGAGATGTTTACAGGATATAATATCTTTTCCTATAAAATAGAACTTTGTCACTTCACAACAATATTGAGGCTCAGAGTACAGACCCATAATAAAAACTAATATATACACACACACACACACACATATATGTACATACACACAAGCCCATGCATAAACCTTTACACACACAGCTACACACACGCGCACGCACGCACGCACATATAACTTCATTCATTACAATTACCACACAGCAGCATCATGGAAACTTAATTCTTCTCATCTCATGCCTCTTTGGAGACCAGGATCTACTGCTCCATTTCCTTGGCTCAGCGAATGTTCTGCTCTGCGATTGGTTCAGAGTGCTTCAGAGTGTTCAACACGCTTCCTTGGTTTGACAAGCGCTAAACTGCTACAGTATAAAAGACGCACCAATACCTTACGAATGACCCAACAAACGAAAATTTCAAGTTACGGAACGCCTTCACGTCAAATTTTGGTCTCTAGATACGAATGAAATTTCAAGTTACGAAACGCGAAATCTCCAATCCAATCCAATCCAACTTTATTTATAAAGCACTTTAAAAACAACAAATCTCAAAAATTCAATTAATGCGCGCTCAGATGCACGCCCCGAAACGAGGGGAGACACAACAACACATCATCAGTATGGTAAAACTCACCTGTCTCATGACGGTCTAAACCCAGCTCACGTTCCCTTAGTGAGTGAACAATCCAACACTTGGTGAATTCTGCTTCACAGTGATAGGAAGAGCCGACATCGAAGGATCACGTCGACATGGCGCAAGGCCGCGCTACACCGGGGCTGCGGGATGCAGCCTTGCTTCCTCCTCGGGGCCGAGCACGCGCGGGCCGAGCACGGGGTGATTTATTCCTGCTCCGGTCCTGGTTTAGACCTGGTTTAGTTCTGGTCTAGACCTGGAAGTCACATAGAACCAGCGCCCAACCCGAGCGAGACCCCGCGGTCTTGCCCGCTGTTATCCATTCCTGCTCTCATCTCCTAACCGTGGTTGGGAGACACAGGGGAGATCGTCTTCTCCAGGGCCGGAGATAGCTTTCCCTCCGGGGTTAACTCCCTTGTGGACATCGCGCACTTACAGTGGTGGAGAATGCAAGTAAAAAAAAGGCAGTTTTGCTGCAGAGTGGGGCTTTATTGTCTCCTCTACACCGCGGAGACATTCATCCAGCACGCGCACACGGCGTGCGCGCACACACTCGCAGACTTTCTCTTCTGCACTGAGCTATAGACACAAGATAGACACATCTCACAACACCGCTGATAGAGCACCTTCCTCCGCCTGTTAGCTCACAGCCGCGCTCCTCCGAGCGGCACTGCCATGTTATAATAATAACAGGTCGCAATCTACAGGTTTAGTTCTGGCCAGACCTGGTTTGAATTCCACGTTCTTTTAGTCCTGGTCATAGTCTCTTAGCCCGCCAGGACGCAGAACACAACGTCCTTGGAACGGATCAGGGTTTTTCCATTGAAATAGCTACTCAACGTTTGGACAAGACCGGGCAGAACCAGTCAGTGGTGGGACAATTTTGAGAATGGATTAGTTGCTGACAGTGCTGAAAAAGGTAGCTCTGACATTATATTAGCGGCCTGGCATGCATATTCAATCGAATTCGCCCACTTTTGCGTCTTTGTATAAACAAACATTTCCTGTTGAGAACGCTCGTCTAAACGATTGAAGACGAGACGCCACTTTTGCGTCTTCTGTTTTGATCGTCGCCGTATAAACGTAGCCTAAGCTGCTTCTTCAGTTCTAGTCAGATTATGGTGGACACTGTGTATATCTACATGAAGGGAAATTACTATGAAACTATCACACCTCAGATAGGTTTGATAGTTTCATTAGCCGTTTTCCAATCCAGCGACGGCGCGCTTGTGAGCGTCCTTGGAGGGGGATGTGCGTTTTTCTAGTTACACATGGAAGGTTAGCTCAGTTGGTCAGAGCGTGGTGCTAATAACGCCAAGGTCGCGGGTTTGATCCCCGTACGGGCCACTGCAGTTTAAAAAGAGTCAGTCTAAACTGCTCTGGACAGTGTTCCAAATGACTGAAAATACACACAGTTAAACTGGCGTCTCTGGGCACGGATGTGTCTGTGGTGATGGAGTAACCAGTGTTTAATTTTCAGGGGAGGTTCTAATGCCTATTCCATTTGATCATTGATGTGTCACTTTTTATTATTTTATTTTATGTTTTCTTTGTGTTGCACTGTGCACAATTGCTCAAATAAAAGATAATAAAATAAATGAAATCAGATTATGCACATAAATGATGTATCGTGAGCGGGAAATGTGCTTTTTTTCCCCGACACAGATGGCCGGTTAGCTCAGTTGGTTAGAGCGTGGTGCTAATAACGCCAAGGTCGCGGGTTCGATCCCCGTATGGGCCACTCCTGTTTTGAAAGGTTAAAAGTCTAAATTGCTCAGGACAGTGTGTCAAATTACTAAAATACACACATTTAGTCATCATGTATGTTAGCTATGCTGTAAGATTAGTAGATAATTGATCACGTGTATGCATAAGACAGACAAATAAATAAATATAGTTAATCCTGATAGAAATGTGTAGAATCCCTCAGCCATCCAGGAAGAATCCAGCCGCTCACGTGACCAAAGTATCGAAGTGTCAGTCCCTCCCCCCGCTGCTTCGCTCTGCATGTCAATCATTTCAGTGTATTGAAGCCTTTCCTTGGCTCAGCGAATGTTCTGCTCTGCGAGTGCTTCAGAGTGTTCAACGCGCTTCCTTGGTTTGACAAGCGCTAAACTGCTACAGTATAAAAGACGCACCAATATTTCTTAAACATGTTTGGTAGTGAGGAGTATTGTGTGATGTGAGTGGTGATTTTGGTGACTTCTGGCAACTTTTGGCATTTGTTTTATTTTCGATTACATCTACAAGTGGAAAAAACGATCCATTCCCATCCATCCATTTGGGAACTTCCCAAATCATGGGTTGTGTGTTGGTTTGCAATGGTTAAATTTCTCCACTAGAGGTCAGTGTTTCTCCAAGGCCTCAGACACGTCGAACCATTTGACACAATATTGCGACTGAGGCTGAAACTGAAACATAATTTAAAAAAAAAAAAGTCTATGGGGTCGCCAGAAATGTGTGATGTCAAAATGGGGTCACAGGCCAAAAAAGGTTGGGAACCACTGACTTAAGCAGTGTGAGATTCCTTTGGACCGTCTCAGCAGAAATGGGGGAATTTCGCTTTTATCTGTGGAAATGGTTGAAGAAATCATTTAGTGTTCACGAAGCAGGACATAAGCTTTAAACTCACCAGAGAAGAGGATTTACAGAGGATCAACAGACCAGAGGCAGCCGGGCGAAGGACTCCAGAGACAAAATACTGAGCGACACCGCGCAGAGTGAAGGATTAAAGCTCCACTGTGGTACTTTTGTGGTTGGCGGTCCACCGGTCCCACTGTGTACAAGCGTCACAATGATTAAGCAACTAATTGTGACTAATTTACAATTATGCAGCGTTATCGAGGGGGAAGTCAGTACGGAGACATCACGTTTCCCAAAGAGCCCTAAAAACATTTGAATACAGATTTTTCGTGAACATGATTTTTACAGATAATTCTGAAATAGATTTCTCCACAGATCTGACCAGTGACTTGGCCTTGTCTCCATGGAGATAGTTAAAATAAATGCCATATTGTGGAACATTCCAGGAAAAAACAATAACATCTCCATGGAGTCTACCATAAAAGTTACACAATACACCTTTAATCTGTAAACAAAATATATGTGAAATAAAGACAAAAAGTAGTAGTATTAGTAGCAGTAGCAGGAGTAGTTGTAGTAGTAGTAGTAGTAGTAATAGTTGTAGTAGTAGTAGTAGCAGTAGTAGTTGTAGTAGTAGTAGTAGTTGTTGTAGTGGTAGTAGTAGTAGTAGTAGTAGTAGATGTAGCAGTAATAGTAGTAGCAGTAGTAGTCGTAGTAGTAGCAGTAGTAGTAGTAGTAGTTGTTGTTGTTGTTGTTGTTGTAGTCATAGTCATAGTCATAGTCATAGTTGCTTTATTGTCGAAAAACAATCATATGTACATGTACATAGAGTGAATTCGAAATTTAGTTTCCCCACTAACCAGGCAGGACAGTATAGAGCGGCTAGGGGAGGGGCCGCTGCGCATAATAGTAGTAGCAGTAGTAGTTGTAGTAGGAGTTGTTGTAGTAGTAGTAGTAGTTGTTGTTGTTGTTGTTGTAGTAATAGTAGTAGCAGTAGTAGTTGTAGTAGCGTGGTGCTAATAACGCCAAGGTTGCGGGTTTGATCCCCGTACAGGCCACTGCACTTTTAAAAGTGTAAGTGTAAACTGCTCTGGACAGTGTTTCAAATGACTGAAAATACACACAGTTAAACTGGTGTCTCTGGGCACGAATGTGTCTGTGGTGATGGCGGAGCCAGTGTTTAATTTTCAGGGGAGGTTCTAATGCCTATTCCATTTGATCATTGATGTGTCACTTTTTATTATTTTATTTTATGTTTTCTTTGTGTTGCACTGTGCACAATTGCTCAAATAAAAGATAATAAAATAAATGAAATCAGATTATGCGCATAAATGATGTATCGTGAGCCGGAAATGTGTTTTTTTTTTAAGTAACACGTGGCCGGTTAGCTCAGTTGGTCAGAGCGTGGTGCTAATAACGCCAAGGTCGCGGGTTCAATCCCTGTACGGGCCACTCCTGTTTTACACCAAGACATCTCTCCCCTCCACACTTTCGCAGCTCATCCAAGCTGCTTCTTCAGTTCTGGTCAGATGCTGGTGGACACTGCGTATATCTGCCTGAAGGGAAATTACTATGAAACTATCACACCTCAGATAGGTTTGATAGTTTCATAATCATTCATTGTAGTTAGCTCCTTCCTGCAGCTAGTTATAAACAGTGTCCACCAGCACTCTAGCCAGAACTGAAGAAGCAGCTTGGATGAGCTGAGAAATGTATTCGACCAAATAAGATAAGATAAGATAAGATAAGATAAGCCTTTATTGATCTCACACAGGAGAAATTTACTCGCCACAGTAGCTCCAGGACAATTGGACAAGAGGGAAAAAGTGCATGCAGGCAGGGAGGGGATAAAGTAAGTAATAAATAATACAAATAGTAATACGTAATAATAATAATAATGGAAAATAGTAATAATGATAGTAGTAACAACAAGCATCAACATGAAAAAGGAGGATATTGCACGTCTGGCCTATATGTTAGAATTATACAGTCTGATGGCGGTGGGGATGAAGGATCTGCGGTAGCGCTCCTTCTTGCACTGGGGGTGTCTTAGTCGGCTGCTAAAGGAGCTGCTCAGCTCCTCTATAGTCCGGTGCAGAGGGTGAAAGGTGTAGTCCTTAATGGACATGAATTTGGCCAGTACCCTCCTGGCCAGTACCCTCCTGGCCAGGACAGAGCTGGTCCTCTTAACCAGCTTATTCAGTCTTTTTCTGTCCCGCTCTGTGCTGCTCGGGGCCCAGCAGACGACAGCGTAGAGGAGAGCAGAGGCCACCACAGAGTCATAAAAAGTCTTGAGCAGAGGCCTGCTCACTCCAAAGGACCTCAGTCTCCTCAGGAGGTGGAGGCGACTTTGGCCCTTCTTGTACAGGGCGTTGGTGTTGTGGGACCAGTCCAGTTGAGGTGAACACCCAGGTACTTGAAACTGTCCACAGTCTCTATGTCCTGCCCCTGGATGTTCACCGGTGAGTGAGGTAGTGGTCTCCTCCTGAAGTCGATCACCAGCTCCTTTGTCTTACTGGTGTTAAGGCTCAGGTGGTTGCGCCCACACCAGTCCACAAAGTCACTGATGACCGAGCGGTACTCCAGCTCGTTCCCCTCAGACACACAGCCCACAATGGCCGAGTCGTCCAGTTGACAAATTGAATTTCTCCTTTTGCCTACCACACCTACTTGTTTACAGTTTGTGTTAGTTAGGTGGGCCTATTAGATCTGCAGTGGGAGTGGAGTGTGGGTCTTGTTAGCAGAACCATTCAGGGTCATAATGGGTGTTTTCACACCTCTGGACCTGACCTGCTGCCCTATTGTTTTATTTGTTTGTTTTGATTTAGGTTTGGAAGGATTCTTTTTCTTGACAAAAATAGCCTCTTTAACTTCCCTCTCAAACCAGTTATTTTCTTTGGCCAAGATCTGTACCTCACTGTCCACAAAGGAGTGGCCCGTGGCTTCTAGGTGGAGATGTACGGCAGACTGAGGTCCACTCTGGCTCTCCCGTCTGTGTTGGTACATCCTCTTGTGAAGTGGCTGTTTTGTTTCTCCAGTGTAGCACTCGCTGCAGTCTTCACTACACTGAATGGAGCTCTGACCAGAACTGAAGAAACAGCTTGGATGAGCTGCGAAATGTATTTGACCCAATAAACTTTTGTCAAGTTGACAATTTGAATTTCTCCTTTTACCATGGATTCTACCTGGACGAATGAGGGATTCTACACATAGAAGACATAGGACTATTAATGTAACTTTTCTGGTGGAGTTAATAAACTAAATGAACTCAGATTATGCACGTATATGATGTAACTTGAGCCAGAAATGTGTTTTTTCTTCTGATTACACATGGCAGGTTAGCTCAGTTGGTTAGAGCGTGTTGCTAATAATGCCAAGGTCGTGGGTTAGATCCCCGTACAGGCCACTGTACTTTTAAAAGTCTAAGTGTAAACTGCTCTTGACAGTGTTCCAAATGTCTGAAAATGCACACACTTAAACTGGTGTCTCTGGGCATGGGTGTGTCTGTGGTGATGGTGGAGCCAGTGTTTAATTTTTGGGGGAGGTTCTAATGCCTATTCCATTTGATCATTGATGTGTCACTTTTTATTATTTTATTTTATGTTTTCTTTGTGTTGCACTGTGCACAATTGCTCAAATAAAAGATAATAAAATAAATGAAATCAGATTATGCACATAAATGATGTATCGTGAGCCAGTAATGTATTTGTTTTTTTTGGTAACATGTGGCCGGTTAGCTCAGTTGGTTAGAGCGTGGTGCTAATAACGCCAAGGTCGGGGGTTCAATCCCCGTACGGGCCACTCCTGTTTTGAAAGGTTAAGTCTAAATTGCTCAGGACAGTGTGTCAAATTACTAAAATACACACATTTAGTCATCATGTATGTTAGCTGTGCTGTAAGATTAGTAGATAATTGATCACGTCTATGCATAGTAGCAGTAGTTGTACTAGTAGCAGTAGTTGTTGTAGTTGTAGTAGTAGTAGTAGCAGCAGTAATAGTAGTAGTAGTTGTTTTTGTAGTAGTAGTAGCAGTAATAGTAGTAGTAGTAGCAGTAGTAGTAGTTGTAGTAGTAGTTGTAGTAGTAGTAGTAGTAGCAGTAGTAGTAGTTGTAGTAGTAGTAGAAGTAGTAGTAGCAGTAGTAGTAATTTCAGGTCATTTTAACTTAAAGATACAGGGCGTAACTATGGAAACAGGAAGGCAAAAACTTTGTGCATGTTTAACCCTGTTTGAACTTCCTCTTTCTTCTCAAACATGAGCAGATCGGACGGACTTCTGCGTCGTCCGCCACGTCGTGTGGACATTATTTCACTCTCGGCTCTATTACCCGCCCAGAGAGCCGGCGTTTCAGAACAGAGACGCAGAGCGACGCTTATTTGGTTTGGTAAATTGCTTTTCTTTAGCTGCTCTTCCTCTTTTGTGTTTGTGTTGTTTGGAACACACCGGGTCAATACTCGGCTCGTTCAACAGGCAATCAGGACGTTTTCTCGCGTTCAATAATGTTCAAATGGTGTGGGTTTTTTTTATTATCTTTATCTGGGAGCAGGTGGAGGGCGGAAATGGGAATTTGAAATACATCTGAAAATAATACAACTCATTTTGCACCTGATGAAATTTAAGTTTTTATTAGAAACAGAAAAAATCATTATTGAAACGTCAAATTTCAAAGCCCCAAAAATCATTTCAGTCCAGATTTTTACTTTACATGATTTAATTGAGAAACTTGTAAGTATTTATTTATTTTATTATTTTATATATTTTTTTAAAGTGGTGTAAGTTGTAATACGCTTTTGAATTCCATCGCCATGCCTGTAATATTCCACAGTACGGCTTTAAACATTCATTTTTATTTGTCATTCTAGCGTGCGAGAAACACATAACAGAATGATATTTTAGGAGTAGTAGTACTTGCTGTAGTAGTAGTAGCAGCAGCAGTAGTAGTTGTAGTAGTAGCAGTAGCAGTAGTTGTAGTAGTAGTAGTAGTAGTAGTTGTAGTAGTAGTAGTAGTAGTAGTAGTAGTAGTAGTAGTTGTTGTTGTTGTTGTTGTAGTGATTGCTGTTGTAGTAGGAGTAGTAGTACTTGCTGTAGTAGTAGTAGTACTTGCTGTAGTAGTAGTAGTAATTGCTGTAGTAGTAGTAGTAGTAGTAGTAATTGCTGTAGCTGTAGTAGTAGCAGTAGTAATTGCTGTAGTTGTAGTAGTAGCAGTAGTAATTGCTGTAGCTGTAGTAGTAGTAGTAGTAATTGCTGTAGTTGTAGTAGTAGGCTAGTAGTAGTAGTAGTAGCAGTAGAAGTAGTAATTGCTGTAGTAGTAGTAGTAGTAATTGCTGTAGTTGTAGTAGTAGGCTAGTAGTAGTAGTATTAGCAGTAGAAGTAGTAATTGCTGTAGTAGTAGTAGTAGTAGTAATTGCTGTAGCTGTAGTAGTAGTAGTAGTAATTGCTGTAGTTGTAGTAGTAGGCTAGTAGTAGTAGTATTAGCAGTAGAAGTAGTAATTGCTGTAGTAGTAGTAGTAGTAATTGCTGTAGTTGTAGTAGTAGGCTAGTAGTAGTAGTAGCAGTAGAAGTAGTAATTGCTGTAGTAGTAGTAGTAGTAATTGCTGTAGTTGTAGTAGTAGGCTAGTAGTAGTAGTAGCAGTAGAAGTAGTAATTGCTGTAGTAGTAGTAGTAGTAGTAATTGCTGTAGTTGTAGTAGTAGGCTAGTAGTAGTAGTAGTAGCAGCAGTAGAAGTAGTAATTGCTGTAGTTGTAGTAGTAGGCTAGTAGTAGTAGTAGCAGTAGAAGTAGTAATTGCTGTAGTAGTAGTAGTAGTAATTGCTGTAGTTGTAGTAGTAGGCTAGTAGTAGTAGTAGTAGCAGCAGTAGAAGTAGTAATTGCTATAGTTGTAGTAGTAGGCTAGTAGTAGTAGTAGTAGTAATAATTGTTGTAGTTGTAGTTGTAGTAGTTGCAGTAGTAGTAGTAGTAGTAGCAATTGCTGTAGTAGTAGTAGTAGTAGAAGAAGAAGAAGTAGAAGAAGAAGTGGTGGCACGGTGGCTGAGTGGCTAGCACTCACGCTTCACAGCAATAAGGTTCTGGGTTCCCGTGTCTGGGTGGGTTTCCTCCGGACACTCCGGTTTTCCCCATCAACCCAAAACATGCAGCAGGTAAAATCCTCCAGCTGAGGTCCTGACCAAACCGAAGCAAGAAGATCATGGAGATGAATAAAATATGTCTTCTTCTTCTTGCTGTAGTAGTAGTACTGTAGTATTAATTGCTGTAGTTGTAGAAGTAGTAATTGCTGTAGTTTTAGTAGTAGTAGTAGTAGTAGTAGTAGAAGTAGTATTTGCTGTAGTTTTAGTAGTAGTAGTTTTAGTAGTAGTAGTAATTGCTGTAGTTGTAATTGCTATAGCGTGTGCAGTGTACAGTGTGTATAACATGCAGGGCTCTCAAGTTTTGAGCGGGGTCGTGCGTGAGACTGCGTAATTTCCGAGGAGCGGGGGGGGTGCGAGTGAACAATTTTTCCCGAGGAGCGGGGGTGGGGCTTGAATTGCGTTAGAAATGCCGTGTGAGCGTGTGAACGCATCAAATTGTCTCTCTCAATGCGTGAGACTTGAGAGCCCTGCTGTAAATGTTTGTCTAAAGAGCAAACTTAAACTACAAAGCAACTAATGAGAGTTATATAAATGAAGTTATTACCTGATGGTTCTCAGTTTGTTTTATCATCACCGCAGTGTGCGCTTAGCAGCTGAAACTACACTCTACAGTCTGCCCAACAGAACAATCTATTTTCTGATTGGCTTCTGATCTGATTTTCTGATTTTTTTCCGGGGAGCGGGGCGGGGAGGAGGGGGAGAGTTTTTTTTCACTGAAAACGCGCAGTGCCTGCATAAACTGAGCCACACAGACCGATTTTCTGGGCACAAAAAAAAAAAAAACAATCAGCGTGAGAAATACCATGTGTGGCGTGTGAGCGTGTGAACACGTCGAATTGCGTGTGTCACACTCTCAATGCATGAGACTTGAGAGCCCTGATGTGTGTGTTGTGGCGGGGCATCTGAGCGTATCTGACAGCTGTGTACACGTTCAAACTCGTACATCTTTATTTACACGCCACACATGTGTCACTTTTAATTAGCAGCATTTGCATAATGGATTCTTCAGCATCACTGTCTGTACTTCATGTAAAATACACAGATCTGTAAACAACGGCATACATACTGAAGTAGTAGTAGTATTAGTAGTAGTAGTAGGCCTGCTGTAGTAGTAGTAGTAGTACCAGTAGTAGTAGCAGTAGTAGTAGCAGTAGTAATAGTAGTCCTGCTGTAGTAGTTGTAGTAGTAGTAGTAGTACCAGTAGTAGTAGCAGTAGTAGTAGCAGTCGTAGTAGTACTAATAGTAGTAGTCGCAGTAGTAATAGTAGTCCTGCTGCAGTAGTTGTAGTAGTAGTAGTAGTAGTAGTTGTTGTTGTTGTTGTTGTTGTTGTTGTAGAAGTAAATTCGTGTCATTTTAACTTTCACAAATCAGTTTTAAGTTTCACATTTTTCATTCAACGTTTAAGTTCCAGATCTTGTCTTGAACTTTTCTCCAAACGGATCAGCTCACCGTACGGCACCGTCACGATCTGATCTCGTTACAAACACTTTTTAGTCTCTTTAATATCCCAAATTTGACTTCCTCCTCTTCAGAAAGTATAATCGCCCTAACATCTTTTTCCAGTCTGTCTCCACGACACCCTGGAGCGGCGTTTTCAAGCCGAGGAGCTTCATCTGACCACGACGGAGCGCTAATAATAAACTCACATACTTTCCATTACGCTCGTTTTTTTTTTTTTTTATGAATTTGAGATCTCGGGTTTTGTGAATGTGTAACTTTTTGGTTGGGGGTCTGTCACTGTCTGTTCTTGTTTCTATGGATACGTCATTGCTCTGCTCAGAATATTCCACAGTATGATATTAACCAGCTCCACTTTACATTTATTCAATTACAGGTGGTTTTATAGCTGAAAAATACCTAGAAAAACAGGGATTCTGACTGTGAGCGGGGTCGCCTCTCCACAGATCGGACCTGTAACTTGGTCTGGTTTGGTCTCCATGGACACGGAAAGGTTTAATACGAAGCAGTAACATCTCCATGGAGAAAAGCAGGTGGAAAAGTTTACGTGCCATTAGGAAAGTTACACAGACATTGGCGTGAAATGTTTTTGTCCATATTAAAAATGCCAAAAGAGGGCGCTAGACTTGCATCTGCTGGCTCATTGAAAAGGGAAGCAGTTTGTGAGAAGATAAAACAATGAGAGCAATAAGCAAAAAAGAGAAAAATGTATAAACCTCTGGAAAATAATAAGAGACCATTGCAAAATTATCAGTTTTTCTGATTTTACTACTTATAGGTTTGTGTTTGGGCAAAAGGAACATTTTTGTTTGAGTCTATAAACTACTGACAACATTTCTCCCAAATTCCAAATAAAAATATTATCGTTTAGAGCATTTATTTGCAGAAAATGACAAATGGTCCAAATAACAAAAAAGATACATGTTTTCAGAGCTCAAACAATGCAAAGAAACAAGATCAAATTCATTTTAAAACAACATAATAATGTTTACACTTAAGAAGAGTTCAGAAATCAGTATTTGGTGCAATAACCCTTATTTCACTGATCTACAAGCAAAATGTTTCTGGACACAAAAGTAATGAATTTTTTCTTGGTTTAGGTCACTAATAAAGAAAAAGTAAGTCTGAAGTGCTGATTGGCTATAGTTCCCAAGATATAGTATTGGGTCAAAATAGGAAATTTATGCAAAATAAGGCAAAAACGGTAGTTTATCGGAAGGTACAGTGTGTTTACAAGCAACAGTTCTATCTGAAAGCCTGTCTGCACATTCACATACATTCAGTTTAATATGTCGAGAGTTTTACCATGAAATGTTTTTTGATTTAACATAAGAGAGATGCCTCAAAACAACCCAGATAACTTCTGTTTGTGGTGAAGTGACATTTGCATCACAAAAGTGCAACATAACTGCAGTGGCTAAAAAGGCAAACCACCATTACTTTGGCTGTAAAGTTGGAGATCGGGACAAAAGTTGGGCTCCACATGATTATATAACACATGTGATACTTTAGCTTGTTTTTCATAAGATATTCAATCGCCTGATGTCTTGAAGGGATATGCCACCCCCAGGTCAAACTTGTCTTTTTCAGTGCGGAAAAAGACAGCCGAAGCACACACCACGCTGCGTAACAGGGGAACTCCCTTCCTGGTGCGTAACAGGGATTCCTCTGTCAGCGTGGTGTGTGCTTCGGGTGTCTTTTTCCGCATTGAAAAATAGTTCCCACCCAAAATGACCAAGGCAAGCTCTCCGTGTTGATTTGCACATTTATTAGCACTTGATATGAATGCGCACTACACAGAAAGTAATTGGGAAACGCATCAAGCAAATTAATTCCTTTTGGCCGAAATCTTTCTCTGTCACCGTTAGACTCCAGTCTAAGGCGGAGTAGCTGCAGATACCGCGGCGGTCAGTGCTGACAGACTCGGACAATGGCTGGGTGAGCAGGAAAACGCTTTCCACCACTTATTTTAGTCTCTGGACTGTGGGGAGATGCCCAAGTTTGACCTGGGGGTGGCATATCCCTTTAAGATATTTCTTCATTTCTTGACGGATAAAGAAGTGCAAGTTAAATATTTTCAAAATATAAATATTATTTTTAAGCAAAAATGCCTAAATCTATTGTATAAAGAGATGTGATTTTGATGTAAAACAATATCATTACATATCTTGAATACATTAGCTAACCAGCACAGTTATCAATTGATTTTCAGTTCATCTTATCAATATAAATGAGATTTAGCCACTTTTATCTCTCAAGCAGATCGAGTCCAAAAATTTGTAGACCAGTGTTTTTAATCACAGCGTTCATGCGTCTTGGCATGCTCTCCACAAGTCACATTGTTCTTGGGTGACTTTATTCCACTCCTGGTGCAAGAACTGAAGTAGCTCAGCTTTGTGTTTGTGTTGGAATTCAACAGACGCTGGAATGGAATGGCTGTAATACATATAGAGATGCTGATTTCAGAAAAAAAAGCAGTGGTCTCTTATTTTTTTCCAGAGCTGTATATTGCAACTAAGTGTAAAAGTCTTCCAAGTATTCAGAATACAGTACTCTGATGGGCTCATTTATCAGGATATGTTCCAGTTATACAGAATTCTGTACACTTTCAGAGTATTTTTCCCAACACTGTAAATGCGCGGGGCCAAATGACAGTTTACAGGAGCTTAAACACTACGGTAACTCTGAGTAGACAAAACAGATCCACTTAAAACACAAGTGTCTGTCTCACCTTACACAAAACTTCAGACTTCACAGGCCCACACCCATTCACTTCACTTCACTTCAGAAATACCAGCCCCGGCTCCATTCCGGAAGACCGAGGTGAGAATTAGTGTTAAAAAATGCAGCGTGGACTTGTAAAGATAAAACAGGCTGATTTGAGAAGGCGGCGACGATATCAGAGCAGGGATGGTTCAGCTTAGCGGGGGATCTGCTTAAATTAACGGGAGACCTGCTGGTTTAATGAGAGATTCTGAATATATTCAGTTAAAAGGGAAAAAATGTGACAGATTTTAATTATGACATTAAAGTGAATAAAATGTATTTTTAAATGGGGTCTTGAGAGCATGTGTTGTACTATCAACGTATACGAGACTTAAACGGCCCATCACTCTATTTTCTGATCTGCAGGATGTTAGAATCGGTGGCATGCAGTCAAGTGCCGTTCAAATACTGAAGAGACGTGTGGAGAGTCACTGGCCGTTGGTGCCTCACATGGACTGACTGTGCTGTAGCTCAGCAGTGACAGATTCTGCGCTAAAGCGGCGGTGAAAAGGCGCCGGGTGAAGGCTCGTAGTTGCCTGGCCTCATGGTAGAGGCACTCATGAGCCCAGGGATTCTTCTGCAACTCCTGGAGCAGCAGATTAGAATAAGTGACACAAGATACAATTTAGAGTTAGCAAGTCAAGTTTAATAATCTGTTCACTTTTTTCTTCTTGTCTGGCCCGACTTTTTAAATGGAGGAAGATTTCATATTAAAGCTCAAGCAGTTTTCTAAACTGGACTTTCGGTGGAAGCAGGAGGTTATAATTAAAGGAAGACCAACGCCGGAGCTAAAGGGTTTGCTCCAGACTACGGGACAAAAGACTCGCTCTTTTCAAACAGCGTGGTAAGAAATCGTCTTTTCTGCTTTTCCTTCTTTTCTCAACCTGCTGTGACGATGTCTGGACTCAGATGGATATTGTGACCTGAAAAATTAGCAACGAAGCCTCGTTAAACATGAACGGTCCACCATTCAGAGCCAGATCGCGGTAAAAATGTCGCTATTTTAATTTATGATCAATCAATCAATCAATCAAACAATATTTATAAGGCGCTTTTCATACAAAAATGTAGCACAAAGCGCCTTACAGTGGTTAAGGATTAGAAGATTGACCTTATTTGATCTCGCATAGGAGAAGTTGTTTCTATATTTGACCCGGGGACCATCCCCATGATTTTGTTTTGTTATTTAGTCTTGGTCAGGCCCTAAGCTGGAGGATTTTACCTATGGCGCATGTTTAGGTTGGTGGGGGAAACCGGAGTGCCCGGAGGAAACCCACCCAGACACGGGGAGAACATGCAGTCTCCACACAGAAAGGCCCGGGCAACCTGAACCTTCTTGCTGTGAAGCATGAGTGCTAGCCACTCAGCCACCGTGCCGCCGTGCTACTCAGGGCTCTGGAAAATGCAGTGAACAATAATAATTCATTTTCAGATTCACATCAAAAATATTACGAGCTCCAGTCACTTACAGGGAGAGAAACTGGCCCTGGTTTTCAGATTTGTAAATCTGATTGTGACGACGTCAGTGACTCACCAGACATGACCCTCACTGCACGTCACTGGTTAGAATACAAATATTCACAGCTTCAAAAGAAACTGAGCTGAAAGGCGAAGTTCTCAATTTACCATCAATCTACGTTCCTCCCCTCACCTATGGTCATGAGCTCTGGGTAACGACTGAAAGGACAAGATCGCATATACAAGCGGCCAAAATGAGTTTCCTCCGCAGAGTGGCTGGGAGCTCCCTTAGAGATAGGGTGAGGAGCTCAGTCACAGGGGAGGAGCTCGGAGTAGAGCCACTGCTCCTCCACATAGAGAGGAGCAGCTGAGGTGGCTCGGGCATCTGTTCCTGATGCCTCCTGGACGCTTCCTTTGGGAGGTGTTCCGGGCATGTCCCACCAGGAGGAGGACACGCTGGAGGGACTATGTCTCCCGACTGGCCTGGGAACACCTTGGGGTCCCCCTGGAGGAGCTGGAGGAAGTGTCCGGGGTGAAGGAAGTCTGGGAGTCCCTGTTTAGACTGTTGCACCGTGACCTGGATAAGTGGAAGAAAATGGATGGCTGGATGGAAAAGAAATTATAAAGAGTTTTTTTGTTTTTGTGGTATAATATAATACATATAACTATGTAATGAATAGTTACACTTCCCACTCCTTTTCAAGAAATGTGCTTTTCTGTTGTTTACAACATATTATATTATGTATATGGTTATTGTTTCTCTCTTGGCACAAATCAATCAATCAAACTGTGACCTCTTCCAAAGCTCCAGTTCTTCAGAAAATGTGGTAATACAGGGAGTATTACACCCTCACTAGAATCATTTGGGTCATTTCTTTCTTTCTGATAACTTTTATCTTTAGTTCAGTGGAGATGTGCAATCCCAGGTCTGAAATCATCCAAGTGATTCTAGTGAAAGTGTGTGGAGTTTAAAAACACAGTGGAGGTGAAGTGAGGACATGACACGATAGAGAAGAGACACTTATTGAATACGAAACTCCAACAAGAGCCTATAAAAAGAGCAATAGAGCAATCAAGAGCAATCAATAGAAAAGAAAAGATAAAGAACACTGGAAAAAGACCATTAAAGATACAATATTACAGAGTTACCAGCTGTCTTTTATCTTTAGTTCAGTGGAAATCGGCAATTCCAGGGCTGAAATCATCCAAGTGATTCTAGTGAAGGTGTGTGGAGTTTAAAAACACAGTAGAGGCGAAATGAGGACACGACATAATAGAGAAGAGACACTTATTGCATACTAAACTGCAACATGAGATTATAAAAAGTTTTATAAAAGTACAAGTTTTATCAATAAGAAGAGAAGAAGTTACTTTATTGATCTCACACTGGAGAAATTCTTCTCTGCATTTTAACCCATCCTATATATATATATATATATATATATATATATATATATATATATATATATATATATATATATATATATATATATATATATATATATATATATATATATTAGGGCTGTCAAATGATTAATTTTCTTGATCGCAACTAATCTCAGAAATTTCATAGTTAATCGCGATTAATCGTAATTTATTTTGCATGTTTATAATTGATATCTTCCAGTAAGACCGTTCGAATCTAAAGTTAAACTCACAATTCAAAGTATTTCTCACCATTTTTTTTATTTAAAAAAAGTGCAGAGAAAGGAAAAAGTAACAATGAACCAGTAATAGTGCTTACTTTGAGAAATTGTAAATAAATGATTGAAGCCCGCTCGAGCTGCCTACAGATGCGTAGAAGGAACAAAATACTAGCAAACTCAAAATAGCGCGTTTAACCGACAATGAGTTTAATTAATACAACCAAATGAGCTGCATATGGATGGTAGAATTGCGGAAAATGCTGGCAAACTCTGATCGCGATTTAAAAAATTGTTCGCGATCATAACTCTAATCGCGATTAATCGCGATTAACGCGTTAATATTCCCAGCCCTAAAATATATATATATATATATATATATATATATATATATATATATATATATATATATATATATATATATATATACATATATATATATATATATATATATATATACATATATTAGGAGCAGTGGGCAGCACATTACTGCGCCCGGGGACCATCTCCATGATCTTCTTGCTTCGGTTTGGTCAGGACCTAAGCTGGAGGATTTTACCTATGGTGCATGTTTTGGGTTGGTGGGGGAAACCGGAGTGCCCGGAGGAAACCCACCCAGACACAGGGAGAACATGCAAACTCCACACAGAAAGGCCTGGGCGACCCGGGGATCGAACCCAGAACCTTCTTGCTATTAAGCATGAGCGCTAGCCACTCAGCTAAGAAAAGATAAGATAAGATATCTTATCTTAAGATTATCTTAAGATAAAGGATACTGACAGAAACGATCCTACATTACAGAATTATCAACTATATTTTACCTTTAGTCCAGTAGAGATCGGCAATTCCAGGGCTGAAATCATCCAAATGATTCTAGTGAAGGTGTGTGGAGTTTGAAAACACAGTGGAGCTGTATTACCACATGACATCACAAGGTGGAATAGAGTCTAAATCAGGGGTGCCCGGGGTGGTCGATCGCCAGGGCTTAATGCTCAATTCAATTTTTTTGTGAAAAAAGGACTAAACCAGGTCTAAACCAAGACTAAACCAGGTCTAAACCAGGACTAAACCAGGTCTAAACCAGGACTAAACCAGGACTAAACCAAGACTAAACCAAGACTAAGCCAGGTCTAAACCAGGACTAAACCAGGTCCAAACCAAGATTAAACCAGGTCTAAACCAGGACTAAACAAGGACTAAATCAGGACTAAACCAGGTCTGAACCAGGACTAGGGTGTGTGTGTGTGTGTGTGTGTGTGTGTGCGTGTGTGTGTGTGTGTGTCTGTGTGTGTGTGTGTGTGTGTGTGTGTGTGTGTGTGTGTGTGTGTGTGTGTGTGGTAGATCTCGGCACACCATCAGTCTCAAAACTAGTAAAAGTAGTAAAATAGTCTAAATACGCAGGATTTGTGTGTTAAACATGAGCGAATGAAACAAAACACAACTCCAGGTGTGTTTTTAGTGAGGAAACAACGTTATAACAGATCAGAAAACTGCGTAACACGAGCCCTTTAATGGATGCGCAAACTTAACTTTCAAACCCCTGATTCTCTGACGCTAATAAAGCTTCTGTGATGCTAAAACAAGTGCAGCGCTGTTGAACTGCGGGTTAAAAGCCTGTTGTGCATTTTAAACAGGGTCAACTGGACCTGATCTGCACAACTCCAGAGAAGAGGACAGAGGGAAGAGGAGAGAGAAAAGAGGAGAGGAAAGAGCGAGGTCACATGGCTTACTCCTCCCACTCACAGCACGACGCCTACAGCCTGGAACTACATTCAGCTGTATTAACTCTGCAAACGGGACAGTTTTTTTAAACAAAATATAACACATAATACAACACATTTTGGCCTGGAGTTGTGCTTTGGCTAAACCGTATGAATATGCTCGGTGTGTGGTTTTATATGCAAAATTATGCAACGAGCGGAGTCCAGAATTTAGAGTCCGACTGTGAAGTGGAGCTCTCCGTGGTGCTGATCTGTTGTTCGCTTATAACCTGTACTCACACGGGGTTATATTTGGTATAATTAGAGATGTTAAGATGAATTAATAATTGTGATTATTCAGGTCAAAAGATAATAATGAGAATAGCAGCATTAGTACCATCTATTTTTATTGATTTTTAATTAACTGACCTTAAAGAGGGCTCTATAAATGAAGATGTATTATTATTATTATTAGTAGTAGTAGTAGTAGTAGTAGTAGTAGTAGTAGTAGTATTATAAAGACTATTCATGTTAGACTAGGGGTGTCAAATGCATTTTGGTCCAACCTAATTTGATCCCAAAGGGGCCGGATCAGAAAACTCATGGCATATATATACCCCAAAAATAGCAAAAAGTCCAAATATTTGTGCAGAGAAACACAAATCTATTACAGACTGCTGTTTCTTCAGTCCCAGCAATAATTTGTTTATCTTCTGTCTTAATTCTCCGTTCAGGTTATTGTATTGTTCGAAATGCTGTATCTCGTAGTGGCGTTTAAGATTATATTCCTTGAGCACCGCCACTTGTTGCAAACACACCAAACATACAGGTTTCCCATTCACCTCCGTGAACAAATAGGAATTAGTCGACTCTTCTTGGAAAATCCTGCACTTGGTGTCCACTTTTCTAATTTTTGACATTTTACCGATGAGGGTGTCACGGTCAACAGTCAAAACAATGGTCCTTTAAGAGCGTTTGGAAAGAGGCGAGTCTTCATTTGTGCTGCTCTAGTGGGAGGGGCCACGCATATTACCAATATTTTAACAGAAAATTAAAATATAATTAAAATATTTGAATAGAAAATCAACCGAGGGCCAGATTAAATGTCTTGGAGGGCCGGGTCACATGTTTGACACCCCTGCATTAGACACAAAATTAAGCAATGTCAATTAAATGTATACAGTGAACCCTCGTTTATCGCGGGGGTTAGGTTCCAGAAATAGCCCGCAATCAGTGAAATCCGCGAAGTAGGACAATTTTATATTTTACAATTATTCTACATGTTTTAAGGCTGAAAACGCTTCACCAGACACATTATACACCTTTCTGAGACTGGTATTAACATTTTCTCACATTTTTCTCTTGTTTAAACACTCAAACTTTTGTAGATCTTCATCAAAATATATTAATAGTGACGCGGGGGGAGACACGTGACACGCGGACACGTGCGCGCGGACACGTGCACGCGGACACGTGCGCGCTGACACGTGCGCGGACACGTGTGTTTGTTTTGGTACCACATATCCATGCCATGTGCGAAAGTCGAGTGGAAAGCGACCTGGATATCATTTTGGGCAAGACTCAAGCCACTGCTAACAGTGCCAAACCGCTAACAGACGCCTCTGAGCACCAGTCCTCACCACAAGACCAGGTAAGACTAACCTACGCTCACAAGAGTAGGTTGCATTTCACCCCGGCTCCAAAGTCAGTCCGCCCCGGAGTTTGGGGCATGGCTATCAATGCGTCGCCAATACTCCACAGCTCTCTAGGACGGGGTCGGGTTCGTGACGGGGAAGGCCCACTGTCTCCTCTCTGCGCGCGAGTGTCCTCTCCCGGCGGCTCCCTCGAATGCAGCTCTCCCCGCTGCGGGCTCCCTCGGCCGCGCGGCGTCCGTCCATGTTGATTCTTGGCTCTTCCATGGTCCGGCTCGCACTCAGTCTCTTCCATGGCAAGTAAACAAAGGCCACACCTCCTGTCACCCAGGCGCTCTCGTGAAGGAAATCAGAGACTCTGTCCCTACCACCCTGCGTCACCATCCCTGGTCTAGACCTGGTTTAGTCCTGGTTTAGACCTGGTTTAGACCTGGTTTAGTCCTGGTTTAGACCTGGTTTAGTCCTGGTCTAGTCTCTTAGCTAATCAGGGCGCAGGACACAATGTTATACTGTAAAAAAAAGTTACACTATTTAAAAAAAAAAAAAAAAAAAAAAAAAAAAGGAAAAAAAAATCTGTGAAACAGCGAGGCCGCGAACAGTGAACCGGGATACAGCGAGGGTTCACTGTACTCCAAAAAACACCTTATTTAATCCTACCTGTAACTTTATATTTTATTACATATTTTTTATGACATTGTTTACTTTTTTCCCTTGTATTTTTATTGCATGCTATTAGTACTTCTGACTATCTTAGCAAGTCAGAGGTTCTTCTGGTCCTAAGCATTTCATTGCATTGTTGACCTTGTGTTAATCCTCCATTTGACAAATAAACAATCTTGAATTTTGAATCTTGAAAAAAGTGAACCTATACCTAAACATATAATACATCTTTGGTAAAGGTTAATTCTGTTTTCAGTTTTACATTTTATTTTAATTAGGAGAGTTTGTTTCCTCAGAAGCGTCACGTGATGGCCGAATAATGTGTCTTATAAGCAGCCTCGTACCTCATGAAGACCATGGAGAGGGTGATCCTCAGCCACCTCCGCTCTGTGGTGAGCCTCACCCTGGACCCGCTGCAGTTTGCCTACAAGCCAAACGTAGGAGTAGAGGACGCCGTCATCTACTTGCTGCAGCGGGCGCTCACCCACCTAGAGACCGCCGGGAGTGCTGTGAGAGTCATGTTCTTTGACTTCTCCAGCGCCTTCAACACCATCAGGCCGGCGCTGCTGCGGGGGAAGCTGGAGGACGCGGGAGTGGATGGACATCTTGCTGCCTGGACCATCAACTACCTCACTGACCGTCCACAGTACGTGCGGTTGCGCGGCTGTGAGTCAGAGGTGGTAGCCTGCAGCACTGGTGACCCCCAGGGAACTGTCCTCTCACCCTTCCTCTTCACCATCTACACCTCGGACTTCACATACAACACGGACAGCTGCCATCTCCAGAAGTTCTCCGACGACTCGGCCATTGTGGGCTGTGTGTCTGAGGGGAACGAGCTGGAGTACCGCTCGGTCATCAGTGACTTTGTGGACTGGTGTGGGCACAACCACCTGAGCCTCAACACCAGTAAGACAAAGGAGCTGGTGATCGACTTCAGGAGGAGATCACTACCTCACTCACCGGTGAACATCCAGGGGCAGGACATAGAGACTGTGGACAGTTTCAAGTACCTGGGTGTTCACCTCAACAATAAACTGGATTGGTCCCTTAACACCGACGCCCTGTACAAGAAGGGCCAGAGTCCTCCACATCCTGAGGATACTGAGATCCTTTGGAGTGTGCAGGCCTCTGCTCAAGACTTTTTATGACTCTGTGGCCTCTGCTCTCCTCTACGCTGTCGTCTGCTGGGCCCCGAGCAGCACAGAGCGGGACAGGAAGAGACTCAATAAGCTGGTCAGGAGGGCCAGCTCTGTCCTGGGCTGTCCTCTGGACTCTGTAGAGGAGGTGGCTGAGAGGAGGGTACTGGCCAAACTTACGTCCATCATGTTCTACACCTCTCACCCTCTGCACCGGACTGTAGAGGAGCTGAGCAGCTCCTTCAGCAGCCGACTGAGGCACCCCCAGTGCAAGAAGGAGCGCTACCGCAGATCCTTCATCCCCATCGCCATCAGACTGTACAACTCCACTGTATAGTCCAAACGTGCAATATTTTCTATACTCTCTTTTTACTTATTTTTATTATCATTACTATTTGTCTGCATGCACTTTCTGTTCAAACTGTCTTTGCACTAAACTGCCTGGAGCTAATGTGGCAAGTGAATTTCTCCTGTGTGAGATCAATAAAGTCTTATCTTATCTTAAGATTCAAAATAATCGCTCATTCTAAATACTGTATATGTTTACATTTGGCTATTTCTGTTCAGATTGCGTTAAACATCACACTGGTCATCTGTGTAACCTCTCTGTCGTCCAGGTAGGCTCCAGAGCAAAAAAAAAACAAAGGAAATAAAAGTACAAATTAGTTCGGTCAACTGGACAAAAATCAGTGAAAAACCTTTGTCCAGTTTTACCGTTTCCTTGCTCACACAACTTTAGTTTTTAGGTCTTTATAAACTGGTCATCATTTATTGTATTGTTCACATTACAATTACAGTGAACCCTCGCTGTATCGCGGTTCACTGTTCGCGGCCTCGCTGTTTCGCGGATTTTTTTTTCCCTTTTTTTTTCCCTTTTTTTTTTTTTTTTTTTTTTAATAGTGTAACTTTTTTTTACAGTATAACATTGTGTCCTGCGCCCTGATTAGCTAAGAGACTAGACCAGGACTAAACCAGGTCTAAAACAGGACTAAACCAGGTCTAGACCAGGGATGGTAGGGACAGAGTCTCTGATGTCCTTCACGAGAGCGCCTGGGTGACAGGAGGTGTGGCCTTTGTTTACTTGCCATGGAAGAGACTGAGTGCGAGCCGGACAAATGGAAGAGCCAAGAATCAACATGGAGGACGCCGCGCGGCCGAGGGAGCCCGCAGCGGGGAGAGCCGCATTCGAGGGAGCCGCCGGGAGAGGACACTCGCGCGCAGAGAGGAGACAGTGGGTCTTCCCCGTCACGAACCCGACCCCGTCCTAGAGAGCTGTGGAGTATTGGCGACGCATTGATAGCCATGCCCCGAACTCCGGGGCGGACTGACTTTGGAGCCGGGGTGAAATGCAACCTACCCTTGTGAGCGCAGGTTAGTGTTACCTGGTCTTGTGGTGAGGACTGGTGCTCAGAGGCGTCTGTTAGCGGTTCGGCACTGTTAGCATTGGCTTGAGTCTTGCCCAAAATGATATCCAGGTCGCTTTCCACTCGACTTTCGCACATGGCATGGATATGTGGTACCAAAACAAACACACGTGTCCGCGCGCACGTGTCAGCGCGCACGTGTCCGCGTGCACGTGTCCGCGTGTCACGTGTCTCCCCCGTGTCACTATTAATATATTTTGATGAAGATCTACAAAAGTTTGAGTGTTTAAACAAGAGAAAAATGTGAGGAAATGTTAATACCAGTCTCAGAAAGGTGTATAATGTGTCTGGTGAAGCGTTTTCAGCCTTAAAACATGTATAATAATTGTAAAATATAAAATTGTCCTACTTCGCGGATTTCACTGATTGCGGGCTATTTCTGGAACCTAACCCCCGCGATAAACGAGGGTTCACTGTATTTTAAATTTACTGAATATAGGCCTATTATTTCATATTATTTTCGTTCCAACCTTTGACCTTAAACCCTCGCCGCTCCTCCTCTGCTCAGACTGGACAGAGCGATGGACGTCAGCTGAGGACGCCCCCTTGTGGTTGGACTGAAATATTTAAACTCTGAGCTGTTTCGTTTGTTGTGGAGGTGGGCGTTTGGAGTGGGAAGTGAGGACACGACACAATAGAGAGACACATTGCATACTAAACTGCAACATGAGATTATAAAAGGAGCTGGAGGAAATGCTTACTTTTATGATAAATGAAACCCAAGTACAAGTTTTATCAAGAGAAAAGAAAAGAAAAAGGATACTGAAAAAAAGACATTAAAGATCCTATATTACACAGTTACCAGCTATTTTTACCTTTAGTTCAGTGGAGATGGGCAATTCCAGGGCTGAAATCATCCAAATGATTCTAGTGAAGGTGTGTGGAGTTTAAAAACACAGTGGAGCTGTATTACCACATGTCTTTGTAAGGCGGAACAGAGGGTTGTCAGATTTAGAGTAGAATTCAGCCTAAATATGCAGGATTTGTGTGTTAAACGTGTGTGGATGAAACAAAACACAACTCCAGGTCTGTTTGTGATGAAGACTAACTAACTAACTAAAACTAAAATAATGTAAAATGAGCTTGTTAACGAGAACTCTAATCGGTAAAAGGGACTGTCCATGGTCCTGAAATACTGTCCCTATGGAAGTAACATATATACAACTTCTTTTTTCTTTTTATTATATTTGAATTCATTTTAAACTGTCATTAATTTCATATTAAACGGGTGTGGTTGACTAAAGTTGGCTGTTTAAAGTTGCTATATTAATTACGTCAGTGTACAGGCAGTAGATGTTTTAATAGTGTTTTTAATATAATGGTGGGTGGAGAGTCCTTGCCTCAAGTAGAGGAGTTCAAGTATCTCGGGGTCTTGTTCACAAGTGAGAGGAGGATGGAGCGTGAGATTGACAGGCGGATCGGCAGTGATGCGGTCGCTGTACCGGACCGTTGTGGTGAAGAGCGAGCTGAGCCGAAAGGCAAAGTTCTCGCAGAGTGGCTGGGCGCACCCTTAGAGATAGAGTGAGGAGCTTGGTCACACGGGAGGAGCTCGGAGTAGAGCCACTGCTCCTCCACGTTGGGAGGAGCAGCTGAGGTGGCTTGGGCATCTGTTCCAGATGCTTCCTGGATGCATCCCTCGGGAGGTGTTCCGGGCATGTCCCACCAGGAGGAGGCCCCGGAGAAGACCCAGGACACGGTGGAGGGACTATGTTTCCCGGCTGGCCTGGGAATGCCTTGGGGTCCCCCCAGAGGAGCTGGAGGAAGTGTCTGGGGTGAAAGAAGTCTGGGAGTCCCTGCTTAGACTGTTGTGCCTTCTACCTGACCCCAGATAAGAGGAAGAAAATGGATAGATCGATGGATGGATGGAAGGATGGATGGAAGTAACACATATATTTTTTCATTTTATTCTATTTGAATTAATTATCAACTCATTAATTTCATATTAAATGGGTGTGATTGACTAAAGTTGGCTGTTTTAAGTTGTTATATTAATTATTTCAGTATACACGCAGTAGATGTTTTAATAGTGTTTATAATAAAATGCACAAACTAAAATACATTTAACTGAACTACACAAAACAAAACTGGCATAAAGCCTCTTTAAAGGTGCACTGTGTAACTTTTCTGGTGGAGGGTCAGCCAAATGGTTTTCTCCGTGGAGATGTTACTGCTTTGTCTGGAATCTTTCATAGAATGCTTTTTTTTCCAGGCATTTTTTGAGCTATGAAACCAACTGTAATTGAATAAATGTAAAGTAGAGCTGTTTAATGTCACACTGTGGAACATTCCAGGCAGAGCAACGACATCTCCGTAGAAACAAGCAGGTGACGGACCCCAACCAAAAAGTTACACAGCGCAGCTTTAATAATAACAACAAAAACTTGGATCGGAGCTGTCCGTGGTGCTGAAATCATGCGTTTTCATCTTTCCGTCTCAGGATTCTTGCACTGGAGCAGAGGAGACGGGCTTATGTGAGGACGATGATATGAAGGATTGTGTTGTTCATCTCCAGAGGCCCCCTGCTGTTCAGCACTGGTACACTTCACACGCCGCATAATAAGAGCCGCTCGAGCCGGTCCAGTCCAGTTTATGTGACGGCTTCATTTCTTCACCGTTAAAACTGAACTCCACCCACATCTCTGCACCGATAAAGAAAGGAACTAATACAGGGCCACATTCAAAACTATATAAACAAACGCTGCTGTTATTATGTGATTCTGACTGTCCGTAAGTATGTAGATTTGTTTAAAGGTGCACTGTGTAACTTTTTTGGCTGGGGGGCTCCGTCACCTGCTTTTTTTTTCTATCTAGATGTCATTGCTTTCCCTGGAATGTTCCACAGTGTGACATTAAACAGCTCTACCTTACATTTATTCAATTACAGGTGATTTTATAGCTCAAAAATACCTTCTTTTACCTATATTCTGAGTGTGAGCGGGGTCGCCACTCCGCAGACCTGATCTGTAGCTTGGTCTGGTTTGGTCTCCATGAAGATAGAAAGAAGGTTTAATTCCCGTAGTGTGAAACATTCCAGGCAAAGTGATAACGTCTCCATGGAGAAAAGAATTTGATGGACCCTACACCAGAAAGGTTACACAATGTACTTTTAAATTAATGCCAAATTTCCATTTAACTTTCCATGGAAACAAGCTGGCACCAGACTCTCCACCAGAAAAATTCCGTTTTGCACCTTTACAGACTTTTACACAGTGATTTTTAGAGGTGTTCCTTTCCGCATGTTCCTTTTACTTACAGATAATCAATGCATTATCTTTGTGGACATTGATTCAGGTTGTTGTTAATGGACGGCAGATGTAATTTGTCTAATTTTTACACTGAAACATTCACTAAAATAAACATTCACTGAAATAAAGTCATAAATGTGTTTATTTTATAGTTGGGTGATTCTCCAACTATCAAAGAATTTGTGTTCCAGGCAGAAATAAGAAAAACAAAAATACATTTGTCATTTTTTATTCAAGCTGCACTTACTAGACACAAAGACGAACTTACACAAAATGTATGATGGATAAATTACTATTTTTATTATATAAAATATGGTTGGTTTTGCTATATGTCCTTTGTCCCTTGTCCAGGTTTTGGACTCTCAGTCCCTCATAAGACTGAAATCAAATTTGATTCAACAGTAACTTCATTGACAAATGGCACAGAAATTCCTTATTTTAATAATAAATAATAATAATAATTCATAGCATTTATATAGCGCCTTTCATGACACCCAAAGCGCTTTACAGTTCATTGTTCATTCACTCCACACTTAGTGGTGGTAAGCTACTTTCTGTAGCCACAGCTGCCCTGGGGCAGACTGACGGAAAGCGAGGCTGCCAATCTGCACCATCAGCCCATCCGACCACCTCCAACACTCACGCACACTCCACTTTCATCCTAGGCAATGTGAAAAATAATGAAAAATATCATGTGCTTGAAAGATATATTAGTATTTTATTTATTTTTCATAAAAAGAACATCTGTCCCTAGGGATCACTGTCATTTCCACCACCACAAAATGAAACTTTAAATTTTTTTTTTTAAACCTTTGTTGACTTGAACCACATCAGTTGTGATGTGACAGGAGCTCATGTTAGCATAGCAGCGTTAGCTCCATGGAAGGAAGGGAAACAAGAACAAAATCAAGGTCAAGTTTTACAAAACCAAGAGCAGGTTTATTGGTCGTCATTTCCAAACACCTCATATTTCCTTTGAATGTACAAATAATGAGAAAAAAAACAGAGATTAGCCTAGTCCGAGTGAAGTCCCGAGTCAAGAGTATCCAAGTGCCGAGTCAAGTCCGAAGTCAAAGCTCACAAGTCTCAAGTCGAGTCCAATGTCCTAGCATTTTAGTTTCGAGTCATTTCGAGTCCCCTTTACCTTCGGCATCATTTTGCAAACTGGCGCGTGGATGCTTGTTTCCGCATCATTTGTTGTGCAATTTGCCTTGGATGCGGTCGAATGAAAGCAACGTAGATCTACTGTGATTGGATGTTGTGTAATCCGCGCACACAGGCTCTTTGCATACATTTTCGCAGATTCACAAGTACAACGAGTGCGGTCCTTATCAACATACGTTTAGAGTTTTTTTTCATTGGAGCGAGTCATCACAAGTCAAAAGGCCTAAGTCCAAGTGAAGTCACGAGTTATTGATATTGAAGTCCAAGTCCAGTTGCAAGTGTTTGTAC